>VNJM01001497.1:0-508432 GCA_008042475.1 Drosophila kanapiae
CCTGCCAGGAGTCGAACCTGGAATCTTCTGATCCGTAGTCAGACGCGTTATCCATTGCGCCACAGGACCGCTGAAATATTAAGAGTTCTACAACCCTACTAATTATAAAACGAATACATTTGCAATTTGTAATGGCTTTAGATAATTTAATCGTATTACAAAACCAAAAATAAGTGGCTAAAAAGTTTAAAGTACAAAATTATAATTTGAAGTAAAAAATCCAAATTAAAAATAAATACTTAAATTTCCGATCCTGCCAGGAGTCGAACCTGGAATCTTCTGATCCGTAGTCAGACGCGTTATCCATTGCGCCACAGGACCGTTAGATTTCAGCGGTCTCGACGCTAAACATATCGGCTACAAAACTAGTTTCTATAAATAGATCGGAAATATTCATGTTTCTTTTGCTCGTCTGTTTCGGGCACTCTGCATATCATTATGCTAATTACGGTAAATATTTTCGTGATGGACAGCTGAGAGATTGGATTTCGGTAATCTTATAAAACCATTATTGAAATTAGTTTGGACATCTACCGAGAAAACCACACAAGTTATTTATTGAATTGTTTGGTCTGTGGTAAAGAATTATGAGGTGATCTGATTAGTCAATTATATCGCTTGGGATCGAGTTACTTAAATCGATCTTATGTGTAAATTATTACTCACTGTGCAGACTTTAGTATATTTTGTATTCCCTGACTATTTGTAGTGGTCTATCCTAGATATCGCAAACTTTGAGGCTCGTGTAAACCTGTAGAGCGTCGGGAAGTCTCCCGTGAACGTGATAAGCCCAAATCAACCGCATCATCATCATCATCGCAGTCGTCGTGGTGGCTGGTGTTGGCGTTGTTGAAGTTGCTGTTGCAGATGTTGCATTTGCCCCCATCCCTAGGAACGAGTAAGCCAGGCCAATCGGCATCGCAAGCCATGGAATTACAGCATCTCTAATCTCTCGACAATTGTGGGCGCGCACACCGAGCTCAGCGAGAAATCATGCGAAGAGGAAATGGAATCGCGAAATGCAACTGCATCGGACAAGGGGGCGACCAGGAGGTGGATGAGGAGGTTGATCTGTAGGATCAGGAGGAGGCTTGGGGGCTGGAGGTGGTTGTGGCAGACCCCAAGCAGTCTGCTAAGGTCTGTTAATGCCCCAATGCAATGACTCGCTCGGCTGTATCTTTCTTTTTGTTGTTTTTGGCCATGACCATGGTCCCTGATTCCAGATTCCTGTCCCCTGATCGTGTCTCTCAGTTCTAACTCGAGAGAATTCCTTTAAATGGTTCTCGTAACAATTTTTCCTGCCATCCTCCTCTGGCTCCTTATTATTTCTGTTCCTTTTTTGTTGTTTATTTTTTTTAGAGAATTTTACTGCGACGAGCATATGAATCATCCCAGCTGGGGCATGGAGCAGCTCCTCCCTGCTGTGGCGTCGAGTGCCGGGCACTGTGACCAGTCCAAGTCCAGTCCTTGGCTAAACTGCAAGAATCGAGCAAGAACTTATATATAAATATATTTAAAATATAGTTTGACTTTGAAATATAAACGGAAAGTAGCTGGAAAGAAAAGAACTTGATATTATTTATTGGTAAGCTTAACTACTAACACAAATCTTAACCTCCAGTTAAGTTATTAGCAAAAATCCCTTGCAACATCTATTGGGCATAGCGTCTAATTTTTTTTTTGAGTGCACAGAGTCACTTCTAAATAGAGGGAGTCCAAGAGAGGTGTACTCGCACAAGATGTGTGAATTTTTTTTTTTGGATTCCTGCCTGGGACTAAGACTGGAACTCAGGACTGTGGACTGTGGTGGACTGCCCCGACTGTGGTTGGGGCTGTGGCGAAAAGAGTGAAAATTTATTGAGCTGTGGGCGCGCATTATTCATGCACTGCATCCACTGCGAGGGTTCCGGCGATCCGAGATTCGAGAGACCTGGTCCCAAAAGTAGGCGACACCGGGCCGAGCTCGGGACTTCGCTCGGGGACTTGGGCCCGTCGCCGTTTGCCGTCAGTTTGGGTTAACAGGTTAATGTTGTCCGGGGTCCGAAAACGAAAAAGATGGAGCGGGAACTATGCGCTGCCATTGTTTCACCTACCTCCAGGGGATGGAGGGACTGGAGACCGTGACCAGATCGAACCACTTATCGCCTGTCAGGGGCAGCATTCGATGATGTTGTTGCCCCCCTAATGACGATGAAAGCTTGCCCAAAAACGGATAACTTTCGCCAATCGCAATTAGGCAGAAGTGTGGCCGGCTTATCACCTTCGCCTCTGGTAATTACACGCGAAATTATGTCGGCAACAATAATTCGTTGTGGCATAATTCCGGGAAACTGAAATTTATGCCTCCGTGTTCTTGGCCAGCTTCTTTGGCCATGCTCAAAGCGCATTTATCGCGCAGCATCAATAAATTGTGGCTGGCAGAAGCGCGCAGTCAGCTAACTGGCAGGAAGGCACTGAGGCAACAGGCGGCAGCCGATCGCAGGCAACACTGGCGCAGCACAGGCAATCGCAGGTATCAACATTTCATAATATTTACAATAAACATGCAACTGTGTGGAAGGGATTGCTGGGTTGGGGCTGGAGGATTGGCCAAGGAGTTGGTTGGTAACAGAGGCAGCACGGTTGCTGCTGGCCACATTTAGCGCATCATGTTGCGTGAAATTTGACACTTTCGGCCGGGATGACGACACAAATTTTCACCGCATCTTGGCCAGACAGACGGGCAACAGCCAAACATGTTGCATGCGACTCGTTGTTTTCTTTGCTTTTTCTTCAGTTTTGTTGTTGTTTTGCGTTTATAGAATCCCTGGCAGTCGCGGGGCTACCGAATTTATGTGCCTTTGTCATATTTGCCAGGCTCTTCTTTAGGTTCGCCGTGTTTTGTGCGTTTGCTTTAACAATAATACACAAATATGGCCACTGCCTGGCTTGTCAACAACTAACCCAGGGGCCAGTTAACCCCAGGTTTCGCCTCCTCCCGTCATCTTATGCTCCGTCTCCGCCTTGAGGACCTACTACAGGAATTGGCCAAAAGTTTAGCTTGGAAGCCGGGCTAAAAAGGCAAGGCTCATTGCATGTGCCATGCAAAACGCACACAATCAAGCGACAAATTGATCGCACTCCCAGATAGCGCCGGCCATGGACAGTGGAACGCGAAACGTAGGGTTCTAAGATCGCAGCATCTGAAGAAATAAAGCTAAAGCAACTAATTTTAGCTAATTCTAAATTAAATTGAAGGATAGGAGATTGAAAATTGTGTTTAAATCATCACCTGGTCTGCAAAGAAAGGCTAATAACCGGGTTAGCTTCTGGCAATATGGAAAGTAAACTGATCTTAATGCTATTCGCTCTAACAAAGACTGTTCTATAGTTTAAGGCTATATTCAGACCATTTTCATATCAAATAAAAGATAATTCACCAATTAGTTCCATTAAAAACGATGTTATTTGCTTAAATATACATTTAAATCTCAACTTCAGCTTGCTTAGATAGTAAATAGTAGTAGTATGTTTAGGAATAAATGCTTAAGAGGCATCGAATATAATTATATGGAGTTTCCTGATTTTTCTTCCTCTTAAACCTATTTTATTTTCTTCCAAACCTTGAGTTACATCCACTGTGGCGTCCTCTTGCAGCTTTCTGCTTGTTGGCCAAGTCTGTTCCAATCGTAGGCCTACCTACACACAGTCTAGGAATACCCGCTCCATCTCCTGTTTTGTGCCAGCTAGGTAACTAATATCTGTTGCAATTGCCAATGCCAATTTTCCTGTTTAATATGCCACGAATTGACATGGGCCGTTGCCATTAAGCATTTGATATGAGCAGGCCCAGAACCGAAGGCAAAAACCTGGACCAACAGCAGCAGCACACCAGGATCCGGGCCTCGGGCCTCGGCCATGTATGGAGTTGGAAGCTGGACATGTGATGACATTGCATGGGGCACATGCAGATGCAGTTACAGTGGCAGTGGCATCCCCGTATCCGTGCCTAATTTAATCAAATTAGCTGAGAATGCAATGGAATGAAATTGTTCGGTCAGAGGCAGAAACTCATTACGTTAATCAGTTGATTGTGCGGATCTAAAGCAAATTATGACAAAGTTTCCAATTTGCAGCGTCCATATGCTGCATCGGGCATATGGCAATTTCTATAATTAATTTGCCCTCTCCGCGTCCCTATTCGGTGTGTTTGCAAATGCAATTTGTGCAGTTTAATTTCATTAGAATAATTCTAATTAGAGCAATGAGTTGTAGGTGCTATCACAGTCGAACAATCGTTTGACTAAGCGCCAGAACTCTGCCATCCGGGATGCGGCTGTGTGTGTTCGTGTGATAACGGAAATTTAATTGAAATTGTGGCAGCTTTTGTGAAATTATTGGAACGGACAATGCACTTGGAAAAACAGGATGTGATTGGCATTAACAAGATGATTTGTTCTTGTTTAGTAAAAACCAATATTTATTTTTAACGATTTTTGCGTAATAAATCATTGTAAATATAATCCTATTCAAGCTTTACCATACAGACACTTCTTTGATGTTCAGATATAAATATAATTAATATATTACGGAAACAGGAAACCATTTTATTAAACTATTCTTCAAACTAACTTAGTAAATTGCTTTTAAAATTACCGACAAGTTCTGTATGCCAAATAATACATCAATCTTGATCCTACCATACTGTATAAATATTTTTATTAGAAAACTATAATTAGAAAGGATTTAGAAACATTAGCGGTTAAACATTCGAGTGATTTTCTTTCTTTTATACTTCAGGTGTATAGACAGTCTTATATTACATCCACAGAATATAAAGGCTCACGATAAAGGATGCGAATAAGGGATATATCTTTAAGTTAATCCTTAATAAAGTTTATTTTTTCTCTGTGCATCAAGGAGCAGCCAACCAGCGCGACTACCAATTACATTTGGCCGGCGACTTGAACCCAAACTCAAAGCCAAAGCCCAACGAACAGCCATTGATGAGTTGGGGCCCAATGATAAATACGGCTAATGGAAGGTTGCCCTCACAGATTATAATGTTTGTTGTTGCCATCTAAATTGAATTGCAATCGAAGCTCGCTCCTCTCGGATCGGTATTAAAATTCATTTAAATGGACTCCGATGGCCAAAGCCATAACCGGGCCTATCGCAGCTAATCATCTAAAGAAGTGTGTTGTGTGTTTGGCTCTGTGTCGCCATTGTTGGGTGCACATTTCCAATCAGATAAACACGCAGCCGAAACGCACGAACTAAACCTGAAACAGAAACGGAATTACAGAACCCACAGCGAGAGGAGGAGGAGGTGGTGTCCGAGAGAGAGAGAGCAGGACAATGAGGAAATGGACATGGCACCGAAGGGCAGCAGGAGGAGCCAGAGGTCGGAGCAGGCACGCATTGTCCCTATAGCCTCCAATCCTCTTTGCCACTAATTAGTTAATGCATGACCAAATATTTGCTGCTGCCTTTGGCCAGAACGAGAACCTTTTGGATAAGAGGAGTCCAAGGGCAACCCAGCACTCAGGCAAATTCAATTTCTATTGAACTGTTTAATCATTGATTTGTTGCGTTGAATGGAACCAAATTGATTGGATTAAAATGAGCTTAACAGATGGATTTCCATTCCAAAGGGTCAGCTCTTTGTTAGCTTAAAAAACAAACACAACGTAAATGCATTTACTCGAGCTATTTTCAGTATTCTTTATTGCATTTTAATTAGCAAAAACGTGTTATATTCTAGATGAATACTTTACACATCAAATAAAAATATAAATACTACTTAAAAGGCACACAAACAAGTAAAGAACTGGCTCCATAGAGATGTTCTAAAAAGCTTTAGTAATGCCAGTAAATTATAAGTTATTAAACTAATAAAAACAGACATTAATTAAGGAAATAAATAAATAATTTCGCCGAATTCCTATGAAATATATATGAATATAATATATTACTATAAAAATATAATAATAATTTGAAACCCTTGTAGATTGCTAGGTACCATTTTTGTATAATATTTTCCAAGATTTAAGTTTTCTTTCCACAACCACAAGCTATTTAGATTCAGATCCAGATAAGTCAATACATCCAGCTCATTGGCTTTAATTTTTGGAACATAAGTAAGCTGTCCCAATAGAAATTCAAATCATAAATTCCATTTCTTGTTGCCAACTAATTAGTTAATGCACGACCCACAAATATTGGATGGGACCAGCAGGGGCAAGGGATTCTCCTAATAGACCAAAACCCCACCCTATGTATGTATGTGCCCTATCCCGTAACGAAACCATTGATTTATGCTCATATTTAGTGCGGTTTATTTATGTCGTTTGTTGCATGTCCTCCAACTGGTTTCAGGTGGCGTGCCCCATTATCATCCCAAACCAAATCGGAATCCGATGCCCAATGGCTGTGGTGTGTGTACCGGTGTGTGAATTGTTTCCCATTGGCTGAACATATGCGCAGTGCCACGCTTATCTGTGATGCTGATTAACTGATTTATATGGCTGGTCATTGCTTATGCATTGATCACCGTATTTTTTTTTGTTTGTCGTCTGATGGACTGGGCCCGAAATCGGTATTGGAATTAGAATAACCGACTCAGTTACTATTACAATTGACCCGTGACACATGCGACACTTTAGTGTCTGGTTTGGGGGGTAATTTCCAAGCCTCGAAATGACTTATTTTGTTTCAATTATATAGTAATTATATAGCAATTAGCTTTACCTTTTTGCCGTGCTCGGTTTTCTGTTGTTGTTGTTGTTGTTATTTTTTCGGTTACCTTTGCCGTAATGGTAGAGGACAGTGCCTAGCACGTTGTGCTCATGTGATGCTGACGATTCAGGTGCATATATGCCATAGAGATACAGTGCGTTTCGGTGAAGTCAAGTCATTAGATAAAGGTATAGTTTTTTTTTTAATTCAGTGCAGTTTTTTCTATCTAAAATGTGTATTTAAATGAGTAATTTAAACAGTAACCTTTTCATTTATTGGTTTACTGTTAGCTGTTATAAAATATTGCTTAAACACTTTCCAAAAACTAAAGAAAATAATTGATAATACATTTATTGAAATTTTATTGAAAATTTATTGAAATAATAAATACAGCCACTTTAATCGGAAATTAATTGGTCAAGCGTTCATAGAATATAGTATTTACTAAGATTAAAATGCATTAAAAATGCACTCAAGATGGTATAGAAAATGTAGGGAACATGTAGCTTTATAATAAAATATACTTTAAGATAATTCAAGCAATTCAGTGATCAAATCGTGTAAGTTCTCCATAACTATATACAATTGCATCTAGGTTCTCCATTACCAACCATGGCAATTGTTATTCCCATTAAATGTAAAGCCTTCACAAGCTACACTTCTTACACGCACTGTCCCTCGATATATAGACTCCAATAACTGAACAAATCGGACCTGCTTGACTGCCTGGCCTGCACTGACGTGCAGTTAATTGCTGTCCCAATTAATGCATTGCCCAGAGATATACCCAACCGATAAATTCGTATTTATTTTATTGTTTGCAATTGGGAAAAATTGATAACGAAAAGAGACAAACCAGAGGCACCCTGACAAGGTGCAGCGGAAGCGGATGCACGGCGAATGACAAAAGCCTAATGGGGTCATCATTTGCAGTTAGCTCGGCGACTGGATGCCAAATTAATGGCCGGCTAACACGCGTTCGTTTGGCTGTTTTCCTTGCCACAATTATGGCGTGGTCATTGCTGGAAAACAAAAGACTTAGGCAGCGAACTGTGTTCTTATGGCACCTCACCGAAAATAACAACAGATACACAAGCAACAACAACAACGGCGGTATGAACATGCCATTTCACGCCTCCAAACAACTCATAATTCATGCGTTCAATAGCCAGCAACAAATGCTGCATAACAAATGACCAACATAGGCACAGAGAATCAGGAGAATATTGAGTGAAACCAAGGCACGTTTCTTGTGTACCAAAGACGCATCGAAATTTAAAGAGCAATTCATAAGCATAAATGGCCATTATAGAGACATCATTGCTGGCCGGTACCGGGCCCGGGTCCCATAGCTGTTTATTGGATTTATTACCAAACCAATTTCGATTTTCTGTCCACTCATCTGGCAGCAATTAATCATCGCAGAAGCCTTCAGTTACCGTTCCTCAATTAGAATCGTTTTTTGTGTGTTTTTTTTTTCTCTGTATTTTTATGTATATATTTTTTTTTCATCATAAATTATTTTTTATTTATTTTGTGATTTTTTTTTGTTGTATGGATTTTTCTGGTGATTGCCATTAAATTTAATACAATTTTCCATTCTTTTTGTTTTCTTGTTTGCTTTGATTTTAAATAAACATTACATTTGCTTTGATTTATATATATTCAACTATCAATATGGCCAAATTACAATACATTTATCGTTTACACTTAGCACATAATACATCATATTCATATATATATATGTATATATATATATTTATCCGTATCGTATTCTGTTTTATACCTCAGACATAAATTAGGTTAGGACTAAACTGGCTTTATACACACAACTTAGGGGATTACGATTTAATGTTTAGTTTAGTTTCTCTTTCCTTTTTTTTGCGCGTTTTTCTAGTTTTGTTTATCACTTAAATTAGACAAAAATTGCTAACAAATGTATTTTACAAATTGCCTTTAACATTTAATTTAATTAAATTTATTAGATTACGTTTAGATCTATATATATGTAAATGTTTAGGTGTGTATATTTTTAAGACTTAGGCATTAACATTGAACATTTAAGTGTGTGTGTTGTTGTTTTGTTTTTAGTTTAAAAAGTTGACGGCGGCCGTTGCATTTTAATCATAAACTTCTCGTACTCCCTTAGCGTTTCTGTTAAATTTATTTTACATTTGCCAGCGGCGCGCCATAGTTGAAATATGTTTATAATTATGTATATATAGATTTTACTTTTTGTTTATCACGTCTGTTTTGTTTAGAGTCTAAGAATTTAACTAGTTTACAGTAGGCATACGCTCTAAAGTGTCTGTGCAATTTTTAATTGCATTTAGCGAATTAGGACAAACATCTCAAGCAACTTCACTTATTCCTAGCATTTTCCATTTTTATTTTTTAGATTTTTACAAAAAATGTTTACTTTTGGACGTGCATTGTAACTGTTTTTCATTATTCTTTTATTCTTTCGTTTATTGTATATATAGTAATTTTAGTTCTCTGTGTGCTTGCTTCTGGTTTTCGTTCATATATGTACACAATAAATATTTATGAAATTTCCTCTCGTTCTGTTTTTATGGCAGTTCATATAAAGCACACTTAAATACGCTGAATTTGCGGCGAGAAATTAAATTAATTAAGCGAAATATGAAACACAAGGAAAGGAAGAGAGAGAAAAGAGAGAGAACTATACAAACACTCACAGAAAAGCCATAAAGGAAAAATAAAATAAAAATAATGTGCAGCCCTTTAATTAGTTTTAATGGGGCTTTTGTTATTGCTGCTTTATATGTGTGTGCTCTCCGCAGCAACAGCAGCAGCGACAAAGCTTAAATAATTAAAAATTGCACGCAATGTTTACAATTAGGAATAGCCAGCTCTCGTCCAGCTGGCACACACCACCCCCGCACACCATTTACACACACATATAGCGCACCGCTTACTGAAAATGTGTGTGGATGTCAAGGGCTCGGTGTGCCACTGTCAATCGCTGGCCAAGGAGTCCTCAGTTTGGCATTGTGTTTTGTCTGGTTTCGATTTGATTTGCTTCTTGCCTCGATTTATATACTGCCCGCGAATCGATCGATCCAGAGCGTGGGCGAGTCGCGGCTTTAGCTGAACAGATTGTTGTTCAAATTGTTCCCGCTCCATCACGTGTAGTCAGTGCGCCAGGTGCCCTGCGTAGAGAAAAACAAAGAAAAGGACCAGGTGAAATGTTAGTAAAGAATGCGAATTGTTTAGGCACTTCAAAGTTTGCACAGAGAAAAATTAAGAGTTTCTAAGTATTGGGGCTCAAGAGCTACATAAATAAATTCCCTATAAAGTTGTAATTTATTCAAAACTTTAATTTTATCAAGGTATCAATTCATATTTTAGATTTATTTTAAGTAAAATGTATTTATTAAATGCATTTTTACTTAGTTCCCTTTATTCATAACAAGTTACTTTTATATGTAATACATTTCCCTTATAAAACCCCTAGTTTTTCTCTGTGCACAAAAAGCTTTTGCCAAAAGGCTGACTCCTGTCTAGAAAGTTCTCAGTTACTCACCATTGAACTGAGGCCCAAGTGGTAAGGCTGCGAGTGCGGCACCACCGCTCCACCGAGAGAGCCGGCGGTGGAGAAGCCGCCCTGCAGGCCACTGGAGGCGCCCAGGGCACCCATGCCGCCGGTGTACCAACTGCCATGCATGTGCGCATGTGCCGGATGCAGTCCGCTCGAGAGGTGTCCATGTTGCGCTAAAAAGAGAGAGAGAGCCGAGCAAGGGAGAGCGTTAGTTGGAGTGACGGGCGTTTAATTGGCGCTGGGGGAGAATGCAGCTGCCGTTTTCAAATGGAGATGAAGATGCTTACCCATGGAGGCCGAGAAGCCGCCGCCAAAGCCCTTGGAGGGGTCCAGTGGCTTAAAGTCACCCATGCCCAGATGTCCACCGATGGGCAGGCAGCCGCCGCCCAAGCCCTTCTTCTTTTTGGACTTGGAGCTCAGCTTGCGGTTACGCGTTTGAATGCCCTCCTTTTTCATGGTGAGCGGACGATTGACCTGAAGAAAATACGAAAGAAAATTGACATTATTATAGAGGTAAATTTAAGAGATATAAGTTTTGAATTTCCTAATAAAGAGGGTTCTTAGCAAGCGCCTTTAAAATGTATAAATATAATTTTGTAGTATCCCTCAAAAAGTTTTAAAGGAATACATATAAAAATAATAGTTAAGTCAATCCTAAGAACCAAACAGGATTTTTTGTATAATAAAAGCTGATTCCTTGTTCCTAATTCTAGCAAAACTAATTAAGAACTGACCTTCATTCACTTTTCTCCGAGTGTAGGGGGAAAATCAATAAAGTAAAAGCGGCCGAAAAGAGGGCTAAAAACGTCAGTGTCTGACCACTAAAATGGGTCAAATTTATGCAAATTCATGGACCGGAAATGCCGCTAGCTGCACACGCTGTCTGTGTGAGACAGGGGTGGTATATATAGTATGTATATACACATTTATAGTGCACATTGTGTGTGTGTGAGTGAGTGCAACCGGGAAGTGAAAATGAAGTATTACAAGCATTTCTACACGATCAGATAAGCGACATTTGCGAATGCGATTAGTTGGCGCTGATAGCGCTCTCCCAACGTTATTTTTTTTTTCCATGTAGCGTTTGCAGGCAGAGCGGCGGCTATGTTGCTGCTGCATGTTGCTGCTGCTGCTGCTGCTGCTATTCCCTGGGCCATTGTTGCCGCGACGGGACTCTCTTCATATGCAATTCCCTATCACTTGCGAACATCTAAGAGGCAGCATGCGCTTCATTGCGCTACAATTACAATATTGGGTTACCCATTCCCAGCAGCGACATTAAGGCAACACAAAAGCAGAAGAAGGGTCTCCTCCGGTGCTGCCAGAAATGTTACATTAAAGTACAAAGCGAATGAGAGGACTTTGGGCTACCTGGGCGTGAATTACGACATTGTTTGCTGCGCCTTTGCAAACACAGAAAATTGTTAAATTGCCGGCAATCCAGCGCTGGCACTTTGAAGAGCCGAGATTTGTATTTTTTTTGTCGTGAGGGTTGCTTTTTCCAAAACATATCACTTACACTGCACAAAAATGAAGAGAAACCCCGGTCAGATCACTTAGCCGGGGGTAGGGGATCTCAGGGGCAGCCCACGTAATTGATATTCTCTGTAGCGTTTAGCACAAATTGCGGCAATTAGCAACTCGGCAGCTGCGAACTGTGGATTGTGTGGATCTTGAGCTTTAATTGATATGCAGCAACAAAGCATAAAGTTGTTAATGCCCAGGCGCAGCTCATTAGGGAATTCAGAGGAAAAGCCCCAAAGGGGAGCAGCAACAGCATCTTTAAGATTGCACTTTTTATGCATAAAATCTAAATCGAGCGTGGAGCGAACACGCGCCGCTGCAGCTGACTGGGAACTTGACAGGCCTCCGAGGAGGGAAATCGGGGAACATAAACGGGCAGTGCATCAGGCCACCCACAGATCTAGGGATATGGGATATGGCAAGATCTGGTGGAAAATGAGAGAAAGAGAGAGCGAGAAAATCTAGGCGACAGGAAGACGGCGCCAGGCACCGTTAGGTCACTTTTATGGTATTTATTATACTTTATCCCCTCTCCTTGTCATTGTCACGCCACAGGACATTTCTTTTTCTAGGATAACGCTCAGCAGGTTGCGCAGGCTGAGAGGATCAAGAATTGTCTCATTTGCTGTTAATTAACATGCTGATTCTCCCAGAGATATTCGATTTCAAGGAAATCCCAAGAAGACACGCGCAGATGCCCAGAGATATCAGATCGGAGGAGATCTCTGGCAAGTGCATATGAAGAGATGAGGAAAACACCAAAAGAAGGTATTTCCTAGATAACAGTGGTGATTAATTTTGAGGGAAATGAATACCATTTAATCAAGGGTAAATTATATATCTGGAAGATAAAGGTAAAGGCAGCCTTATATTAATAATTCCTAAGAGAAGTAGGTTTTATTTTATATTATTTTGTTAATATAGAAACAGTTTCATGTCCAAATACCTAAAAAGACTAATGTAAAACGTATCTTTTTATATTAAAAGATATAAATTAAAAACGTTAAAGCTGTAGTCATTAGCCAGTCCCCACTGTGTGATGTGTTTGCTGCTGCGGCAAGTGCTTGCAACATTTCCATAAAATGTGCCAATCACTTCGGTTTAGAGGCCCACACAGGCGGCAGATCCAAATGACAAACGAATTGAATTGAAATGAACTGCAAGCCAAAACCAAATATACGTAGAAAGAGACAGAGAAAGGGGTACAGGAAAGAGAGACAGAGAGTAAGTGCCAGACAGAGATGGCAATGGAAAAAAATGCGCGCTGATTGGCATCTTATCGAGATGGGCCACTGTCCAATTGAAGGAAAATTTTTGCAAAAATAAATTTCGCCTTTACGGTGGCCAGTCGTCAGCCAGCCACCCAGAGTGCATTTTCTCGTGTGTCGGAAAAGTTTTTACTTTGTGCAAATCAGATTAGAGAAAATAGAGCAACTTGGTGTGTCTGCGTGTGTGTGCCATGCCTTTGATATTTGCCTTTTATGGACGGGCTCAATTAAAAATATTTCGCCTTTTGCCGATTGCGATAGCCATCGAAATGCAGCAAGTGGCGGCCGCAACTTAATTAGTTTGCCACAGCCACTGTGCGGTGCACAGTGGGCACACCAGCCACCAGCCAGACAGGTGGCCCATCACTTAAGGGCCACTGACATGTAAATGTGCCAAAAGTTCAGCCGCAAAACTCATTAAAACTTGACTGCAGGCACAAAAAACAAACCCCAAGGAAGGAAGACAAAAAAAAAAAAGGAAGTTTGGGGGAAAGACTTTGAGCTTATCCCATGAAAAGCGTGGCTAATGAATATTTAATAAGAGATTTTGTGCAGGGTACCCGCTACATATAACATTATTCAATTCAATGCAGTTCCCCGGGTAGTCGATTACATAAATTAACTCAATGCCAGGAAAAAAGGGGAGATCCCAGTCAGCATCCTGCCACGCGTTGCCCATAACTGAAGGAAATCAGGGAAAGCTTATCGCATTTTCACAGCCAAGCACCAAACACCAAACACCAGACGCTTATCGCAGGATGGTAAATGGTAAATGGTGGGTGGTGGCTGGCTGGCTAACTGGCATCTTTAAATAATCATCGGGCATTCATCATCACGAGGGTAACCTGCTGCGGCAACAAATGGTGAAGCTAAACGGCAGTCAACCACCCGGGGTCAACCCCCGGAAAAGCGGAAAATGTAAACGGGGGAGCGACTGCTTCAGCAGACACTTCATTTTTGTCACATTTAATCCGAGAGCGTGCTGTGCTTCCTGTCCGACGACGACAAAATAAAAAAAAGTGTCCTATTCTAATGTTAAATGTGGCGTTAAATCGCGGAGATCGAAAATCGATAGCCTCGGTAGTGGGGGCTAATAGTTCCGCTGACCAATGGCCCAGATCTACACTGGGGAAAAAGGTTTAACCTAAGCTGATTTATCTAAGCTGATTTAAGTTATTGTATTCATATTGTTTGGAAAAAGAGACTGCTCTTCTAGTTCTCTGATTTTTTAAGTCTTTCTTAATTCCTTATTTTATTTTAAGCTCTGCCTGATTATGTTTTATTTTGTGTGTAGAATTTATGTGGAATACTTACATTGTGCAGCTTGTAGTACAATCCGCAGGCATTACAGACGGGTTCACCGCTGGCATTGCGTCGCCAAAGGGTTGTGGTTGTGGTCTTGCAATTGGCGCAGGATGTGCCCGCCCTCTTGGCCGCACTCTGCAGCGATTGAAGGGTCTGAAAATATATAGAAAAAATTGATAGGGTTAAATAATGGGCATTTGAAGCGTGTCTTATTTGATTATGTTAATCCACGGCGATTGGCTAATTGAACAGCGCCAAAAACTAACGCACCAAAGTCTGCCTTTAAGGCCAAGAATTTTACCCCGCAGCCTCTACTAGGCACAAACTCCTCCAAAACAAAGTTGCTTAACACACCGGGCAACAACATTTTTTAAATGGCATACCAACAAAAAAATAAGAGAAGAAAAAAAGCAAGAGCCCAGAACTGAAACTCCAGCGAGTCAGGGCTCTGTGCCTGCCTTGCGTTCGACTTGGGTTAACAGCAGCATCAATTCATTAAAATGACAATTTTTACAAAACTGCCCAAAAACAACAGCGGCGGCAGCAGCAACAGCAACAACAGCAACAAGCTGGGATCATGTCTGTGCCACGCTTAAATTTCCACGAATTGGCTACAAGAACCGAGAATCGAGCAGCGGGCAATGGAGGAGACCCCAAGAAGCGAACGGAGAACCAAGAATCGAGATTGGAGAATCGGGCATCGAGAGCCCGAAAAAGCCAGAGTAGCTGTATCCCCACCCCTGCCACATGGATCCATGTCTGCAGTACAGACTTTGTCTGCGTTTTGGTCTTCGTTATGGCATGCTCCCCTCCATGGGTTGCCCCCCAACCCAACCCAAGGCACTGCACGAAATTATATTTGTTATTTTTAATTGAAGATATAAAATATTTATCCTATATCAACAGAATAGTTTCCGAATTTAATTCTAACTTTGATTTATGTAGAGATAGAGGAAAACCTCATTTGAAACCAGTTATTTCGCGCAGTGCCGCCTTCCAGTTTGGCTTGTTCATGCTGCTGGTACAACACATGGCTACGAGGCCTTAAACTGGCGTTGATCATGTTTGACTTTGATTTTTAATTGTTGCCTCTGCCACAAGGGAATCGCCTTCGTCTTCGTCTTGGAAGTTGGACTTGGAGTTCGATCTGCACCGATCCGATCTCGATTCCAATCTCTCTCGTACAGCTCTCTGCTCTGCACTGTGTGTCTCACCTGTTCCCGATTTGGCGATTAACATAAATCAGAGGTCATATGGCAAGAGGGAGCTGCAGCTGAAGCTGGAGCTTTCGGACACTGTCTGCATTTTGTTTTTTTTTTTTTTTGGTGGCACTGTCTTGTGTTAACGAGCTTGTAACAATTTCTGCAGACAGCAACCAAATGCGAAAAGTGAGAAATTCAAAATTAATTTCAACGCCTACGAGACGGCCGGAGGAGGGGCGGCGGAGAGAGAGAGAGATGCGATGGGTTGGAGATAAACTGGAAGTTTTGTGGTAATTATGCTGCAGTCGCTTTTGCCTTGGCCAAAATGCTTAAGCGTAAATAAATTAAGTTGTTAACATGACAATGCAACAAAACAGTCCAAAGAGAGAGACAGCGAGAGGGATCCGAAACAGGATCAGCTTTTCGCAATCGACATTCCAATCCCCGTCGACTCAACTCAATCCAGTGGGTGTTGTTCAACTCCTGTTTGCCCAAAGTGACAATTGGGGATGGCACAAGCAAGTCGATAAATAATATTCAAACGATATTAAATCGAATTTAATAAATTCAAAATATATAGTAATCAAATATTCAATTTCCTTGTATCAAAAACACAAACATTCATGCTTTAAAATTATAATTTCAAAGATATTTGAAAACACCACATTTCCTGTGATTCGATATATAAAATCAAGCGATATTTCTGTCGATACATCATATCGAATTTCTCGGCTCAAAGTGTCACTTCGATTCTGCTAACTGACATAACATAAAGTACAGTATATACAACAATCACGGGCACAGCAATCAAACAGCAAATCACATAAATCAATGTCAGTTGCGATGCATGCAAAGAGCAAGCGAGAGGCCAAGCGGATAGAGCGAGAGAGATGGCATAATTGCGGGGGTGATGGGAAAATTGACAAACTGTCAGACATTGACAGGCGTTTGGGGTTTAATTGAAATGCAAAAAGCGCAAGCGCCAAAACAACAACAACAATAACAACAGCAACATCAGCAGTAAACACACAAAACAAGATGGCGCTAGCGATTAATAAACAAAAGCAAAAGGAAAATAAGAAACTACAAAATCATGCAGAAACAGAAGCGGTTAAAATAATAGCCTTTAAATGGTAGAAAATGGGAAATAAAATTTCCAATTTTATGGTTTTCTAATAAAAATTTATAATATCATAAATTACACCACGTAATTAAATACCTCTTAGTTAAAGAAAAAGGTGTTTGAATAAATTTAAACAAAGTAGTGTTGAAAGGTTCTTTTAGAAACCTACAAAGTTGAAATGAAATTAAGATTTATTAACTGGAAAACGAATTAAAATGTATTTCCTCAAACAATATTCATAAACTAAGCTTTAATAATTCAAATATTGCCACAATGAAGCTCGAATTTATAAAGACTTCATAACGTAACTTGAAGTCGCTACTATTTTGACCTCAATCGTTTTTCTTTTATAGTTTTCAGTGTTTTGTGACCGTAAATTGTGATTTATCAATGCATGACAAAATGCGTTTGCATTGTTGCCGTCTCTTTCGCTGCTCGTATTCCTCTCCCTTTCCCTCCTTTTGTGTGACCAACACATTTGACACCTTTTGCTGCGCTTTGCTTGATTTATATATATATTTTTTGAAAACCAAAGACATAAAAAAAGCGCTCACAAAATGGTCGACCCGTCTTCGTTTTACTTTTCTTATCTTTTCGGATTTTTCTTTGCTGCTTCTCATATTTCTGTTTGGCTTTTGTTGTGTTATGCAAATTTCGTTTTCATTTCACACAGACACACAGGCATTTAAATATTTAATTGTAAGAGAAACACAGAGAAAAACATTTTTGCAAAGGCAAAGTAAATATGTACCGAGTAAATAGATTTTCTTCCCCCCCCCATCTACACTGCTATTTATTGCGCAGCTTTTGTGCGCTCTCTTTTTGAGGCGTTCAGTGGCAATGCCCTTTGCCATCTGAGATACGTCAAGATGCTGCGGGAATTGAGGGGGAATTGGGGAGGAAAAAGGGGGCGGAGAGGTGGCGTTGGAGGTCCAGTGCTCGTATCCGTATCTCAGTGTAACATCTTTCACTTGGGGCATCTCTTTCGCTCTGCAGAGGACATTTTATCAACTGGCTTTTTTTTTGCAGTATCTCTTCCTCTGCCTCTCCCCAGCATCTGTATCTCTATCTGTATCTGTAGCTGTAGAGTGTGTGTGTGTGTGTGTGTGTGTTATCTAACAAAACATTCATTAAATTTTTCCCTGCTTCTTCTACCCTTAACTTGGCTCACAGCGCATGGCCGCCCCCTCATTTTGGGGGTTGTTTTGGAGCCACCTCCGCAGGCGTCTATATGTATATATATATATGAATGTATATAAAGTGTATCAAGGGAAGATGGCTAAAGATAGCGGGCAGAAAATTTCTATATCTGATGCTGTGCGCCACCAAAAAAAAGGGGGGAAAAATGGGGTTTGTTGAGCTTGTGTCTGGCACATAACAGTTACATTTGAAAGAGGAGCTCGGTGATTGTACGTATGTATATCTATCTCCCTGGAAAATGTAATTTAAAAATTCAAATTTTATTTCCTTCTTCCTCGTTCAGTTTCTCCGTCGTCCTGTTTTCTTTATTTTCCTGCAGCTGTTAGAGGGGCGTGACTCAGTTCGGTTTGTAGGTCTCTTTTGGCTTTCCCTGCAGCTAATTTGACTAATTAAAACATCAGCTTAACTCATTTCCATGCTCAAGCTGCGACCTGGCACGAAACTGTTGCTAAAAATCACACCTGCCCCTGCCGAGTGGAGTTGGTTATAAAAAATCAATAAAATGTTATATGGCCAGCAAACAGAACAAGCCATTAATGTCGCTCATTAATGCTGCTCAATGAATTTTACGAGCCGGACTCCGGGAACCCTGAACTGGGTAGGGGTTAGAGCCAGAGCTAAAGGCCCTGTGGGTTGGAAATTGTCGCTTGGAAATGCTAAAATGTCAGTGGGTTCTTTGTTGTGCATTTTAAAACAGAAAAGCGGCTACTTAACGAAAGAGAAATTTGTGGGAATGTCAGGTAAGACAAGCGGTTTAAACGACAACAAATATAAGCGTAGGATTAAGTTAAGATATTGTTTACATTAATTTTGAAACAATGATTACACTTATCATAATTATATACATTTAAATCATTTAATTTCCCTTTTAAAATAAGAAACAAAATATTTATAGAAAGCAAGCAATGTAATGTAAGTTTCTCTTTTAATAAGCCAATATTTAGTGGTTAAATCTAAGCTTTTTTCTGCGAGTGCACTGACTTGCATTTAAAGCAAACATATAGTTGCAATAGACTGACAAACCAGACCCTCTCACGTCTTCCCTAGCCCAGCCATAGGAAGGCATGAAAATCGTCATTAATATTTGTCACTGGCCAGTGGCCATTGAATGGGGGCCAGCGAAAAGCTAAATAAATTATGGAACTGGCCACGAGCTGGCAAGGTGGAGCTGGACTTGGCCAAAATGAATGTGCGCTAAACACGCTCCTGAATGCGTGTTCATTGTCTGTAAATGGTAAAAGGGTTAGGAAAATGCACAAGCAACCCTTTTTCTGGCGGGGGTGCTACAATGTAAGTGTGTGTGTCTGTGTAACCTGTGCAAAATTATGCATTTGCATATTAAACAGTCACCATAAATTTCATTTTAGGCACAAAAAAGCGAAAGCAGCTCGCTGAATTCCCGCTTAACAAGCTTACAAAAAAAAAAATAATATACAAAAACAAAAAAAAAAAAACAACAAAATAAAAGCCAACTTGATATAAAAAGTGAAACAACAAAAATGAGACAAAAAGTGGCCAAGACAAAGGGCTGGCTTGGCCTTAATCATCTGGCGGGCAACCCTTTGGCTGCTGGGAGCAACGTTTGAGCCTTCGTTTTAGCCCTCTTTCATTATTATTATTGGCACGCCCCGTTTTTGCCTGCGTTGCGCTTCGTATCGTTAATTTTTAATTGATCTGCGTTGCAGCATTCTTCTCTTTCCTCCACCTCCCTTTTTCGCATCGATCAGGCTCGTCAGCAGCAGCAGCAGCGTCAGCCTTTGTGCCCCAAGTGCATTTTAATAGCATTAGGCCGCCACTTAACAAGATCCTAGCGCCCCAAATACAAAAATAACCGAAAAAAAAACACAAGCTTAATGCCCGCGATTGCGTATACGCCCCGTTTGACGGGGGGCCAACTAAAGGAGTAACGTGCATTGAACTCTTTACTCCTTTCTCATTTTATTCCCCATTTTATTCGTGATTTTGTTGTGCTGTTTCTCCGTCCGATCTGCTTTAGTTTTGATTTGGCGGCTGCCTGTCGTTCGTTTATCGATCGCCTGCCGTTGTGCATTTAATTTTTAGCGTCACAGCCTACAATCGATTGGATTTTCCCACGGGGAACCCAAGGAGATGCCACAGCTGGCCCCAAAAAATCAAAATGTGTTAATTAGTTTTTCCTCTCTCTCCCATTCCCCGGCTCTTGCCCTTAGCTGCTTCGACTCTCTCTTTCTCTTTCGTTGGCTCAGTGGGTTGGCCACAAAAAAAATTTGTTGGCCCGCTGCGATCGTTTAAGCCTGGTTTATGGCTGTTGAGTTGTTAGCGTTGAAATATGCCCGCGGATTAATAATTAATTAAGCTTCGGTCTCCGAATGCATTTATAAGCGATTGTGTCAAGTGTTGATGGGTTTATTGTTCGGCGGCAGTTTAACTATTTCCAAATGGCAATAACAGTCGCGAGCTTTTCTTGGTAACACCAACACACACACACAATGCCGCATGCAAATGTGACATAAGCCAATGTAATAAGCGTAAGAATAAATAATTTTTAAACTTTGTTTTTGCTGCTTTGTTGACTGCCTCTTTTTTATTATTTTTTTTTTGTAACCATGACGTGGCCGTCGTTTTGTTCAATTTACTGTGTGAAAATTCGCATAAATTAAGCTGGCAGCAACTGAGGCATAAATATTATGCAAAATGCAAGCGCCGAGTCTCGCCTCTTTTACCCCCCACCTGCCCTCACCTGCTGCATTATATAAGTCACGATCGTTGAGATGAGCAGCTGCCTGTTGACTGCGATTGACCCCAGCTAGAGTTGTGTGTTCTTAGCGGATTTGCGGCTTTTAACATGGATTGGTAATTAGCTATAGACATTCAAAGTTTCTCTCAACGGAGTGTTTCGAATGTGTGATATTGGTGAATAATCATGGTGAGGTAGGTACAGGGTTACATCATTAACTAATCCTTAAGTTTAAACGCTAAAAATAAAAAATACTAAACTATTTTTATCTGTAAGGATAAATACCTTTTATGGCCCATCATAATGTAATTTAAAAACAGAACTAAGTACAGTATTAGGGACTTACAGTTGCGTTCTGCACTGTTTATCGAATGTGACAAATGCCATTCAAGGCTGGAACTAAAAAGGCTAGCCTGTATGGGCCAGCCTGGCGGCAAAAAAGGCGCAAAAACAAAACGAAACCTTAACGCTTTTATAAAAGTTTTCGGGCCTTATAATTAAATGCAATTATTGCGACGCCAGCGGGCTGCTTAGCCTCAGTTCAGTTCGGAAACAAAGGAGCAGAACAACAGCGAAACAACTGGAAAACATATGTAAGCCTGAAAAGTTGAAAAACTGAAACCGAAACCGAAACTTTGTTGCAGGCTAAAATACATAAATTAAAAATTTGCATTGTTCTGTTCGCGAGAGGAGGGCACTGGCTGAATATTTTGCAGTGTTTGGCGCTGCAAGAATAACGACTTGTTGACTGTTTTCATACGATTCGGGAGATTTAATTAAAGGCGGCCCCAAAGCAGACAATGAGGTCTTTTGGCTGCAGGTGCAGCGGCATCTCAACTCAACTTAACTTCGAATCCAAACTCGTTCCTCGTATGCAAAAGGCAGAACTTGACCCTCAATGGTGGACGGAGGAGAAGGAGGAGCACTGAAAATCAATACAATTGCCACCCAAAGAGTCGGAGTCGGAATTGGAGTCCCAAGTTGAAGTCCGAGATTTCAATGGTCAGCCCGGAGGCCCAGTTGGTTTGCGAGTGAACAATTGAATTGCATTTCAAGCAGCCAATGCTAAGGACATTTGAAGTTGATGGGCAGCCGCATCCTGTGAGAGAGCGAGAGACAGGCCCATAAGTCAGCTGAGTGCCACATAAATTTTAATTTGTTGCATATTTTGTCAACGGCAACGAAATCCTGAGCTCCAGCTGTGAATTTCTTGGGAATTCCCTACGTCAGCGGGGAATAGCGGGGATAATAATGGTTTATTTATGTTAATGTTATGCAATCAAAACGCATACGATTTAAATGCCAATAAAAAATCAACGCCGAGCTGAGAGTGGAGAGACGAGGGCCGAGGAGCCGAGAGCCAGCGTTTAACAGTTTGTTTGTGGCTGTTGTTATGGTTGTTGCCTGCCTTTTTACGCATCTTTAATAGACCAATTTTTCGTGTGGTTACCTCTGGCCTGACTCTTTCGCGTTCGCTGCCTGAGTCTTTCGTATGCTGGCGCCACAGCAAACGAAGAAGAAGAACGCACAAGCAAACGAACGAAGGTTACATATATTTTCATAGTTTGTTGATGATCCAGCTCGATAAAGCGTGGCCCCTAACCCACACAAACATAAACTCTCTCGTGGTGGCTGCTGTCTGATTATGTTTTTAGTGCGCTAAGTGATAATGATGATGCACCTCGATCGTTATCGGGCCTCCAGCATCCAAATCGAAAGCATTTTTCCCATACCCATACAGCCTCCAATCAAGAGGAGAAGATTTTCTGGTTCCCGGAATCGTATTATGACATTTGAGAACTTTCACGCTGCTTTTTATGGCCTTTGGCGACAGAAACGTGGCCCGGGATTGATGCTCATATGCAGCGATTTCCCAGGAAATCCCCAGAGCCAAACCAAAAACCCCGCCCCAATACAGTTGCTGAATTTATTAGTTAATTTGATCGAATGTGTGGATGTTTAGCCCAGCGGGCCGTATATCTATATGTATTAGCCAGTATTTGCTTACCAGTCTTCGCTTTGGCTTGATCAGGGGTCGGTTTTGGCCGTTCATCTTGTAGTACAGGCCACAGGCATTGCATAGATAGTGTCCCGTTCCGTCGCGTCGCCACAGTGGCGTCGATGTGGCGCCACAATTTACACACTCGCGTCCCTCTGCAAGTAATGAGATTAAAGATTTAAATATTAAGTGTTTCAGATATAAGTACTAACAATTATGGCATATATTTATAAATAAATTTGAAAATCTGTACAAACGTGTTCTCGAACCAGAAACCATTTCAACATTAAATTAATTGTTATTTAAATTGCTAAAATCTTTTTAAAAACTATATATTTATTGTTTTGAATGAGGCAACAAGTAAATTAGTTTGTTTTGATTCTTGTGGTTAGTATATATAGTAATATAATAATATAAATATTATTTATCGAACGCAATTCATAGGGAAAGATAGTCCTTAAAAGGTAATTACTTTTGAATAGTAGCAAAAGTTGTTACTAAAGGATTTAAAAGACCTAAATTAGTTTCAATTTCAAGGCCTCTTCGTATAAGAAAACTTTGACTGCAACTTTCTCAGTTGCCGACAGTTAATTACATAGGAAATGTGACCTGTAAAAATGGTTTAAATTAGGTATTATTTTTCTTTCTGTGCCGCATTCTTTGCCAACTGGCGTTGGCAGAAGACTTTCTTGGGAGACCGTCTTCTCGCACATTTGTATGGGTTAACCTCAAGCGCGCGACAACAACATGATACAAGCGACAGCAATGATGCACAGCAGCAACAACAGCAAAGAGCAACATTTTTCAGCTGTTTCTCAGTCATTTTGATGTCTTTTTGTTATATGTGTGTATATGTGTGTGTTACTGGTTGTATTCTTTTTAAGTTTTTTCCTGCCTTCGTTTTTTTTTTTGTATTTTTTTGGGTTGCTGGGCAAACGCATGGAAGCGGAAATGATGGATTCGCTGGGGTCGGCTGTGTCTGCCTCTCTTTCGCCGGCCATATCTCCCCGTCTCTGTCGGGGCTTCGACATTGCCTTTTGCTGACTTTACACATTTTAATTAAGGCTCCGTTCTAGTGACTGCAGTTTGCCCTCTCGGCCCTCTCGGCCCTCTCAGCCCTCTCGGTTTCCACTGCGCGTTTGCCGGCTAACTGTAAGTCAGCCTCATTTGAATAAGTTTAGTCATAATTTGTAAGCCAAGTTGATTTGACCCAAGGCACTGGCGGCGGAGAGATGAAGTTGCAAATGTAACGCGTTATTAACGTTCCACATTACAGTTGTGTCTTCTGCCGGCTCTGGGTTTTCTCTTCTTCTGTGGAGAGCTTCAGTCTTTTGCGTACTCCCCCGACTTTTCCACAACTCATTTAATGACGCCACTAAATGGGCTTCATTATTTCGGTTTTTTGTGTTCAGTCTTTGTTTTGTTTTATGCTATTTACCGAGCCGTTGTTTTGAAATTGAAATTTAGTCATAAAGTCACTCCCCCAAAGCCAAACCCCCCGCCTCTCCCATTAGCTATGCTAAAAAGAAAAAACTCGAAAGATTTAACGCTACTTTCGGAGGGGGAGTGGGGAGGCCTTTGGCGTAATTAATTAAGCCAGCCTTTTTACATGGCCACATGAGCATAACTTTTTATTGAATATTAGCCACTGGCCGAAAGGTGCGCCCCCAAAAAAAAGAATAAAAAACCAAATAAACCATTGGGGGTGGAGAGTGTTTGGATCTCATTAAGTGCGTCGCCTGCCGAAATGCCATTAAGAGGAATTCCAGTTGCGTTTTGATGACAGAACTTTGGCTTCACTTCACGTGATTTAGTTCACGCAGCTATTGTCACACGTGTCCTGGCGGTGTCCTGTCTTTTCGGCAGGCATTCCAAACATTTTGTTTTTTGAGCTTTCAGGGAAATTAAATAAAGCGCTCTGCGTGTTTTCCCCCATC
Source organism: Drosophila kanapiae (assembly GCA_008042475.1). Lineage (NCBI taxonomy): Eukaryota > Metazoa > Arthropoda > Insecta > Diptera > Drosophilidae > Drosophila > Drosophila kanapiae. The sequence continues at coordinate 24,554 of VNJM01001497.1, forward strand.
GTTTTCCTACCAGCGTGTGGTCAAGTAATCTCTTTGGATTCCTTTTTCCTTTTTTCCTGGCCCCGGGCGCGTTAAATAAACAGTTCATTTGTTTTCATTTAATCGCAAGTTTGCTCTGCTTTGCTTTACTATATGTACATTCCGTTTTTTTTCTATTCTTTTTTTTTGTTTGGTTTTATCGCACTTTTTTAATTGTCGCCGCTGGGTGTGTTTTGCTCTCTCTCTCTCTTGGTTTCTGCGTAAAAGTGCCGCCAATCAGTGGGACAACACCCACTGAATTAAAATTGCATAAATTATGGCAGCGATGGAGAGAAGAAAGAAGTTGAAGTTGCCAGAAAATTGTGTTTATAATTTTCTGGAGAAATTTCAAATTGAATTTTTATGTCCCTAGTTGCGAATTTCTCTGTCTCTAGGAGCCGTCCATAAATTTTCACCTGCCCCAGCGGTAGTCATGCATATTTATGCCGCGCATCTGTCTTCGGTTTGCACTTGCAACAGAAGCCGTTGAAAATTGAAAACTTTATGCATTTATTAGTTTGTCATAAAGCAGAACAACGGAAGGCCAACGCCATTTAGCATAAAAGGAGCACGGAGCAGGGAGCATGGAGCACGGAGCACCCCTGCTTCTGTAAGTCTAGCTGCATATTAAGCCATAAAGTGTGGCTGCGGCTATTGTTGGAGCGGAATATTCTCCTTGGCCTCGGTTTCGGTTTCGGCTTCCCGGGAAGTTTGGTGGGTCTGCAATCCGCCATAGGTATAACCAGTCGGCAGTTAATAAATCAAAGCTGTTAATGATGTTTTTACCCTACGTGCCCACATTTTGACAACACAAAAAGGCAGTGACAATCTGGTAACCGAAGGGGGAGTTGACCGAAACGGAGTTGAGACCAACGAAAAAAAAAAAGAAGGTGAGCCAAGTTGGGCTGCTGCGCACGCGCATGGTCTCGGAATCTCCTTTTCTTGGGTTTTTACTACTTTTTGATTCGACTTCTATTTATAGGGCTCTCTCTCAGAGACTCTTTTCTTTGTTTTATGGCCCTGCAGCATTTGTTTTATATATATTTTCCCTCGCTTTGTTTTGCTGCCTTCAATTTGCCTCCGATGCTGCGGTTGTCCCACCTCTGTTTTATTTTTATTTTTTCGTTTTTTTCCCGAGACACACGTAGCAGGTTGGCCTATGATTTAGTAGCCTGCTTATAACTGTTTTTCCTCCCCCTCCATTTACATCATCTTCTGTGGTCCAGGTTCAGGTTAAGGTTGATGTTGAGCCTAAGGTCCAGGGCCCAATCATCTGGCCTGTAATTTCCTGGAAATATGTGCACACTTTGGTATTTCTTTTACTCGGCCGTTTGTTTTTTTACGGTGTGACATTGTCTGGGGACCGGGGCCCATATAACCCGAAACCGAAGACAACAATTCGAACCCGAAAGCAGAACCCAAACTGAAACTGAAACCGAAACTGAACCTGTTTTTAGGGCCTGATTTGGCAGCCTCTTCTGGATGCGACGCTGCTGTCGCCGGGGTCTAAAGGTCCAACTAACTGTTGCTGCTTGATTTGACATTTGGCGTCAGTGGGCCATAATTGTCTAGAATTTATGTGTTGTACCTTTTTTCTTGTTAATTTGCTGCTTGTCATGCATGTGGGCAGCACCAGGGAGATCCTGAGAATTCCCCCACACACTCACGCTCTCTCTCTCTACCTTGGTTTTAATTAGTTGTTTGGATTAATATACAGATTAATGGGCTGGTTAGGATAGTTAGTTAGAGTTAGAGACGATTACTGGGTGAGCAAGACAAAAGACACATGGATGTGTGAGTAAATAGTTGTTGTTTCGCTTGATTATCGAACATTTTTTCATTGATGGTTTTGTAAAAATATTTCAAAAATGATAAATGCTTAAATTACGCAAAATAAGAAAACAATTTAATTGAAATGAAATTGTATGAATAATTGGCACGCTCTTTCGATCGCAAAAAGGGGTTATAAATTGCAGGGGTTAAAGGATGGGAGAGGGTGATGGTTGCAGTTATTTTGGGGGGCATGGGAGGGGGAGAGTCGCCTGGTGAATGCCTTAAATAAATGGCAAGCGCCTCATTTTGAGGCCACAGCTGTCACAGCGCGGACAAAGGAACAATGCCTTTAAGCCCGCTCGCTTTGGCCTTAAGCCCTGATTGAGTGAAGTGAAGAGGATCCAAGAGGACTCCTCCGGATTCCAGATTCCACATCCCGGAATCCCCGAGCTACCCAGACGAAGGTTGCCACAGTCGCAAGTCGCGTACCCATATCAATTACTTAAAGCTCATTCACAACATTTTTTATTTTCACCTGACAAAAGCCCAAATGGCATCCAATCAATTCAATGGCCTGGCTGCATTCTCGGTCGATTCTTGCTCGACTCTCGACGTTTTCTCAATTCTGAATTCTCCAGTCTCTGAGACTGCCTGGGATTCTGCGGTGGCAACGAGCCACAAAAGCCACAACACATGTTCTTGCGCCCGAAAAACTTATCGCCAGCGATGCGATAAACGATAAATAAATACAGGCAACAAGATGCTGCCGGGACTAACGAAGGCAGACAATGTTTTTTTTCCCCCCCTCTTCCCATCTCATCTTGTGGTTAGTTAGGGAGCAGAGGGGGGGAAAAAAAAAACTGTCGCCGGGCCAAGAAACTGAAATAAAATAAAATCTGCCAGCGTTTTGTCAGGCGACTTCTCCCTCTTCACGTGGCTTTTTTCTTTCTTTACTTTTTATTTTCCATTGAGGTGCTTCCTCATTTTGTTGGCCGCCGCCGTTATATAGTCATGATTATATATATGGCTCATACGGGTACGAATCTCGCCTCTATTTGCATTTAGTGGGTGCAGCTGGAAAGCAAGGTGCGCTCTGTGTGTGTTGTAATGAAACGTAACAAACGAACAATTGCATTTGGCGGCGGTGCGAAAGGTGCAAAAAAGCACGGCGAGTGTCTAACAATTTGCCCTTAACCAGAGGTTAGTTGCAAGTTCACAGATGTAAGTAGTTGGTGTTGTGGCTGTTTTTTATGGTATTTCTTTAAAAGAAAGGTGGCAGAGACTGGATTTTTTATAATGTATATATTTTTGAACTTCTAGTTAGACTACTTATTTATTCTACCTTTTAGCATTTTCTTTTAAACTAAAGTTACTTCCCTTCTGTCTTATATTGCCTTTCTGTCTTATAATTTAAAGCGGAGTCTTGCTGTTAATCTTTCTCTTGGCTAAATATTCCCTAACCGAAACTAACAGCTACTGGCTAATATAGCTGCTGTGACTAATGTGGCTGCTATGCCTCTTGCCAGCTGGTTTTCTTGGCTGGTTTACTTCTGGTTTTTGGGGGTTGGCTCTTGGCTGTTAACTGTTGGCAGCAGAGCGACCCTCACGCATGGCCCGAGTGGCGGCTATAAAGATGTCGTTGTTGCTGTTGTTGCTGCATGTTTTTTCTGCTGCTGCTGTTGCTGCTGTCGGGCCATGCAAAAACGCAACGCTAAAGCAGGTGCAGCAGCCTGCAACTTCCGCAGCGAATGAATGTATGTGCTTGTTTGTGTGGTGGGTCTTTGGTCGTCGTTGCAAACAGCAGCAGCGGCAGCAACATGAAGTAATTAACAACCACAACAGCAACATCAACAGCAACAGCAACAATAACAACGGCCACGTGAAGCGTTGACAATAGCATTGAAGTTGCTGCCGCAAATGCAGCTATTGTTGTTGCCGTTGTTGTCATTGTAATGTGGTGATTTCATGGCGTATACGCAACGTTGGCAGAGCGGAGTAGGAGGAAACCGCTTGCAAGGGCTACACTTCTGCCCTGGGATCTTTCTGCATATTTTTACGCGGGCAGGAAACATGCTCAAGTGGCGGGAATGTGGCCAGCATGCTGCTCCCGAGCACATGTCAAGTGCCAGAGCTCCGGAGCTGGGGAAGAAGAGTGCCAGTGATGGAAGTTCGGTCGCGGATTCGGACTCGAACTCGGTGGCTTCCCACGTGAGCGTGTGAAAGAGCAGTGGCAATCAAAGTAAGCGGGGGCAAGTGGGGGTTGGTTGGATGGGGTTGGCTTTTCAAAATGATAACTACGAACTAAAGTGAAAACTAAACAATAAGTGGGTTCACTTTGAGACTGTTTACAAGTGGTTAACTTTGGTTTATCCGCCAGTTAAACGGTTACATATCAAGGAATTTTATTTCAATAAATTACAAACACCTTTTACTTTGAATTAAGCAAGAAAAGTGTTTGTTAAATCTTTTGACTGAATTTGAATTTGGGTTAAGCTTGTACCTTGTAAACAGTCGCATTGCACACAACACTGAGATAAACATAATTGAATGGTTAAACAATCGACGGCCATCGATAACGAGTAACAATGATTATTCACCCACACCGAGATCGCATAATGTCTAGAGGCTTTTGTCTTGCTTACCAGCACTCGTCCGCGGTTTCGTCCGCACGGGCTTGATGTCCAGGCCGGAATTGCCATTGCCCGCCGATCCGCCGCCGTGGCCGCTCAGGGATCCGGATCCCGCTCCTCCCCCTCCTCCTCCACCGCCGCTGCTGGCACCGCTCATGCTGCCCATGCCGGTAACAGAGCCACCAAGCGAATGCATGCCCGACCCAGAGGACGCACCACTGTGATGGTGTCCACTGTGATGATGATGATGGTGGTGATGCGCCTGCGCCGCAGCCATACTGTGACGCACTGCAGCCGCGGCCACCGAGGAACTTTGGAACATATTCGCTGCCGCCACCGCTGCCGCCTGATGATGGGCGGCCGCCTGGTGATAGGAGGCATAGCTACTGCTGTCGTAGCCACCGCTACCACTGCCCCCGCTACCGCCACCGCTGTTGTTCTGGGAGGCATAGTGCGCCTGGGCCGTGCCCTCAAACAAACCGTTCGAGGATGTGGCTGCGGCGGCTGCGGAGGCGGATAGGGAGGCGGCAGCAGCTGCTGCGGCGGCGGCTGAGGCGGAGGAGTTGCTGCTGGCGTTGTTGCTACTGCTCTGTTGCTGCTGCTGTTGCTGCGATTGCTGCGACTGCTGCTGCTGCTGGCTGCTGCTGGAGTTGGAGCTGGGATTAGTGGTAGTACCTTCGCGCTGCTTGGGCGCCGAACTCTGGCTGGGTCCGCTGCCGGAGGAGCCGTTCGCGCTGCCGTTCTGGATCGACGGCTTGATGTCCAGCGCACAGCTGGCGTCCGTCAGTGAGGTAGAGCCCGTGGCCTGCTGGTGCATGAACGCGTTCATCACGGCCTGCGAAAAGATCAGGGGGGGATACTGGTTAGTCCACGAAGCTGGGACGCAGATTTAATAGATCGGCAAGGTAACACAAGCTGTCACAAGCTCAATTAGGCAGTTAATACTTTGAAATCTTCAGAACTAATATTCCAAAGGCTGACAAATTAAATAAAATATAAAACGATTTATTGTAATTTAATTTGATCGATAGGCAGCGAAAAACATAAGACAACTGTCATAAAACAATCGATAAATTTAATCTAAACTGCTCGTTATAAGTTATTTAGTATTAGTCAGAAACCTATCCTAATATTCTAGGAATTTCGATTGTAATAGCTAAAACTCCAGCAAGTAGTGCCAACTTAATCGAAATAATCGATAACTCCCTGCAATTTTGAAGCTCTCCCTTACCTGATACTCCGATGGACCGGTTTGCACGGAATCGGGCGTGGAGTCCTTTGGCGGCGTCGGCGGGAAGGGGAACGAGTGCTGGCCGGCGGCCGTCGTTTGGTGGCCCTGTCCCATCTGGCCCAGCTTGTGCTCCACCTGCGGCTCCTGCGGGCAGGCGAACTGGCCCATGCTCCAGGCGCTGGCGGGGGCGAAGGACTTGTGCTCGCTGGTCAGCCATGGACTCAGCGGGGTGTGGAAGTGCGGCCGGCACACCTGGGGCGTGGCATGGGTGGAGGGCATGCGGGATGCTGCAAAAGATAACCGAAGAAGGAGGGAAAAAAAGTGGGGGGGTTAAAAATCAAGTTAAATGCTGCATTAAATCAATTATGGCCCGAATTTATAACGAAGATTAACCGACTAAGCCGCGACCAGAAGCGATCAAAATTCGTAATAAATGACGCGCCGTCGTCTCTGGCCCGGCCGTTCCTACTCTTATTTTTCCCTCTGTGGCTGCCGCGCAAATTTGCGGAAAAGCTGCGTTATAATTTATGAAACACCAGGCGAGAGAAAGAGCCGCCTCAGAATGGCCTTCGGGCCAACTTTGCATATGGCAAAGAGACCATAGAGACCACAGAGGCCACAGAGATCATGGAGCGAGAGGCGCGAGCAGGGGGACTTCTGCATTGTCATAAATTGTTTAATTTGTATCATAAACAATCGCGTTAAACTTTTGTCCCAGAGCTAAAAAGATCGATCAACGGCTCGGACTCGGGCTCGGGCTCACCTCGGCTTTTGGCCCGGCTAAAAGTGTAGCCTAAATGTCTGGCAGTGTATAATTTAGCAGACACCAAGTGAGATTTATGTGCGCCAATGCTGCCGGTTACTCCATCGATCCCAGTTCGACTCCCAGTCCCAGGTCCCCAGTCCCCAGTCTCTGTCCAAGCCGATCCGATCCGATCCAGCGATCGCGGGATCGGACAGATCCCCATATCCTCGCAGGAGGGGCATTATCGAAGGGGGCACGTTGCAATTGTTTGGGGCGCACTTATTCTTATTATTATCATTAATATCGGCTGCAGCTCCCCAAAGAGTCGCGAGTCGCTGGCCCTCAGGGCTTGTTTGTATGTGAAATTATTTTTGATTATGCAGCAGCCGCAGCAGCAGCAACAGCCACAGCAGCCGCATCGGCAGGAGCAGCCTCAGCAGGAGAAACAGCAGTCGAAGCTGGTTGGCCAACAGTAGGTCAGTTCATTGCTCGCCAAGATGGATTAGGCCAAATCAAGACAAGAGTCGAAAAAGGCAGAGCGTAAAGGAAAGTTTGCGTAAATGTTTGCTAGGGGAATTATAGATACTCTTTAGAAGGAAAGTATATGACTGAGTTCATAGTGAGAATGATGGTTAATTAAGATATTCCTATTTATTTTGCGAAGAGAATGTTCTAAGGTATTATAACATTCCTTGATGAAAATATATTAAATATAATTAATACAATAGGAATTTCTGGAAATTTACAACTTTAAAGCCATATAATTATACCCGGAAAGTTGAAAATAATTCCTTGTAAGTTCAAATACTTTCATAAGTAATATCTCCCAAAGTTTATAAAGAGTATGTATCATTCCTTGTAAGCAAACATAAAAGAACCTGATCGATGGATGGCTGGAACGCTGGTTTTGCCGGATCGCAGTCTGCGATAATACCCATTTGATTATCCTAATAACAGTGCTTTAGTGGCGATATTATATGTACGTGTGCCTGATTATAGAAATTAGCTGCTGCTGCCGCCGCAGCATCACATCAGAAGCAGCAGCAGCAGCAGCATCAGAACCCAAACCTGCAACTTGCAACTCGCCGAGACTTTTCCCAGTGCAATGCCTCAATCAAATGTGCTTATTGCTTTTCCCGATCTGCTGTGCAGACTTCACACTTTTGCGCCAACGACAAGTCAAATAAAAACGAGAATAACAACAAAAATACCCCAATCGAAGCTGATGAAATCCCCCCCATATGAAGTCGTCATTGCGGGTATATAATTTAGTCAGATCGAGGGAAATAATACCATTGGTCATGGGCAAATTATATGGCCCGGGCTGCTATTGCATCTTTCAGCCCGTTGCCAAATCAGTGTCCGATGCGTTCTTTAATTGGCATGGCGAAACTTTCAATTTACCAGCCGATGGTGTTGGCGATAGCTCGGCGGGCTGTTAATGTTAATCCCGGAAAGTATGACTCACGTTTACCTGTTTTATTTTGTGTTTTTTATACTGAGGCTGTTCGCCGCTCGTATAAAACAATTCGCTAATAAATCAAGACGGAGCTGAGTACACGGCAATTAAAGTTTGCAAACTTGAAACAAAAAGAACGACATTTTTTGCTGTTATATGCAAAGCTCGTGCTGGTGGAAAACGCTGCCCTTGGTCGTCTCCAGGCCACAAAAAAAAAAGGCAGCCTGACACGTTCTACACAGCAACAACAAAAGCGGTAAAGTAACAACAATAAACGAAAAAAAACTACGAAAAAAAGGAGAGAAGCCAAGACGGAAGATGAGTGAAGTTAATATACCCTTTTTGTTATTACAAATATTTAAGAATAAAAATAAATGAAAACATTAAGAGCTTTAATTATAAACCTTCCTTTAGGGGTAGTTACAGATGGTTAGCAGTTACTAAACCCTGTAATATTATATGGCCAAAGTTGTACCTACAAGTCCGTACAACTCCCCTTCGAAGAGTATACAAATCCAGCAAAGAAAGAAAACATTTTGAAGTTTTTGGCCTGAGCTTGATTTCTTCAAACTGACAGATCAAAGCCACGAAAGCCGCCGTTCTCTCTCTCCATCTCTCTTGGCCGGCTGGGACATTTTAAAAGCGTTTGACAGCGCTCAACGCTCTCAGCGCCTGTCCGTCCATCCGAAAGCCAGGCTAAGGCAAATCCAAAAAACCTGGCTTAAAGCGCCTTTTAATTGCAATCGAAGCTGACGCTTGACGACGACGTGAATGACATAATTAATGTGTATGTACGTAGGCAGGTTTATATGCACTTAGCCGGACGTGTTGGACATTTGAAGATGACAGGAAAAACCAGAGGAGAGCCAGCCAGATGAAATGGCTTCAATTAGTAAAATGCATCAGCTGCCGGGAAAAAGTTATCATTTCGGCCATCTCGGTAGCATCATTTGAATGTGAAAGGCCAAAAGGGGACAACAAAGGAGCGGAGCTGGGTGACAGATCTCCCTCAAAGCACAACGCGATAAGAAGGACAACAGCAACAAAAAAAAAAGGATTGCCGGCTCTCTGGTAAATTAAATTCACACCAAGCAAGAAAGCCGGCTTAGGGGTGCCAAATGCTGGGCGTTATCAATCGAGGGAAATCAAATCCGCAAACGAGCGACTCTCACCTCTCTTCGCTCTCACTCTCTTGAGGGTATTTTCCGAGGAAACTTATGTGAGATGTCAGTGGCAGTCGATTAGTGGATTCAGCTGCTTCCTGCCCTATGGCGTTGGCCAGCAATCAATCATGCGAACGGAGCCAGGACCAAGACGAGGGAATCCTGCTGCAGCTTGACTTGACCCTGTCTGCAGGCGGTGGCTTAATTTATAGCCAGAGCTGCTACCCTCGAGGAACAAGGACTTTTCACCTGCTCAACGGGTGATTCCGGGTGTCGACTCCAGGTTGCCGTTGTAGGCGCGTGGCTCCAAAATGCGGTCAAGTGTTGTCTCTCTGCGTTGCTGTTACACCTGCTCCAAAATTGGAAATTGTTTAAGCATGCAGCAGTGGCAGTGGCATCGGCAGCGGCAGCAACAACACAGTCAGCCAGCCAACGGGCCATAAACTATAACGGATTCCAGTTTTAGCCACCACCACCGCCAGCGAGATCGAGCGCTCAGCAGGTAGGTCAGTTTCGGTTGCTCCAAGACACCTTGATAGTTAATAGTGGCACAGCGAAAAATATTCCATATTTATAGCATTGAAATAGAGAACACAAGTGGCTTATTTCGGAAGAAGATGCGAGGCATATTTTCTTATAAAAAACACGCTTAAGTCAATGATAAATCTTGATTTTAAAAGCAGAATGTATTAAGATCTAATAAGATATTAATATACAGTAAAATGTATAACATTTCTTGCAGTGTTTTACCAGCTATTTAGTATTTCTTTTCGGTGCACAAGTAGCAGTAGCTGAAACTGAAGCTGAAACTTGGGTCTCCCAACTGCTTAGCATTTTGCGCGCTTGTTTGTTTTAATTATTTCTTTGCTTTCTGCAGTTGCGTGACTTCGACTGACTGACGGGACCGAGTGATGGCTGGATGGCCGGATGACTTGGTGACTGGATGGCTGGATGGCTGGATGACTGCCCCAAGGACTGCCTGACTGACTGACTGACTGCCTGACGGAATGACTGACAGAGGCAGGCTGCATTATTAAGCGCAAACTGCGCTGCCTCCGCCATCTATATTATTAACACTTTATTTGCAACGTTGCATGCCAGCTTATCATTAGTCATAAGTTGTCAATTGTATTTATGATAATGCGTTTAATAACTCAAGTAGCTGGCCTGGCTTGTAAGTTATGCCGTTGCACAACGCACTGCCCCTGGAAAATGCTCTTATTTATTTACCTTTTTTTATTCTTCTTAATATTTCTTGTTTGTCTTTTGAGGAATTATGGAATCGAGGAATTCTCTGGGTTATTAATTGCTTTATAATTGACGCAGAGCGTCCCGCGATGAGGCGGGAATTTCGATCCAAAAACAATACTGGTTTGCGGCCAAAACGTGTGAATTACGTGGCCTGGCCCAGCTTTTGCATACGTGCCACAATGTTGTGGCCGCAATAAGAGAAACAAAAACAAAATGTTAAGGAAAAGCTGGTTGACAACAACAAGCTGCTACAGTTGGGAGTTGCGGCGACTGGGGCTGGGTTTTCTTTGAAATGCGCCATTTTTGTGGCCATTTGCTACATTTGCAACATTTGCAACGCCGGTGGTGGGTGAGCAGAAAAAAAAGAAACAAAAAAAAAATATATAAAGAAATGCTAATAATGCGGCTGCAAGTTGGCGCTGCAAAAAGGCGCGTGCATTGAACTGGAATCCTGGCCACGCAATGCCAACTTATGCAAATGCTAAGCCGCACTGTCACTCAGCCAGTCAGTCAGTCAAAAGGACTGCTACTTTTGGCCCTGACAGTTGGCCGGGAAGTTCGTTTTTTTACTTCGCCTCGGCTAATGAGCGGACACCACGCCCGAAAAGGATGCACGAATCCTGTCGAGAAATGCCTGCGGGCGCACTTATGACAGTTCGAAGCGTCAGCGAAATCATTAAAATTGACAAGTTTTTATATGGCAAAACCAAATTTGGTCACTCAAAGGCAGCGTTTGAAGTGATCGCGCGAAGATCCGCTGACAAGTTGCTTGTTGTTTGCCGGATCGCCATCGGGATGTTGCCACCGCCGCCGCCGCCGCCAGGATTGTGCTTGCTTCGGCGGCAAATGTTGCGTGGACCACCAGCGGATCCCCTTCACATGTCATAAATAAGAACGCGTTGACATTTATCACAACAAAGGGCCAAACCAACAAAGACAATGCCTCGAAATAAGAAAAAAAAGAGCAAAAGAATCGCGGGGAAAACGTTGCATAAATTCATAAGCCGAGCTTGAGAAATTCAATTGATGCGACCTCGAGTCTCTCTCTCTTGGACTCTTGTGTGGTTTGCTGCTGCTGCCGCTGCCGTTGGATCGTCCACTGCTGGCATATTCGCATATTAATAAAATATTTTATTAAACACACGCGCGCCGCCAACAAAAGATGAGCGGCCGCTGAGGATGCTAAAAATTATGCTAAACAGTTTTCGGCCACCAAAAAAGGCTGCAAACGAAAAGCGGCGAAAATCGTGATGTTGCTCCTTTGGTTCTCGCGAATGCTGCACGCGCATTGCCAACAAATTTTTGGCGGCGTCTCTTGCGACACATATTTCTGTGAACCAGAGAGAATTCTGCACAGTTTTTGTTCCCCCTTCCCTCCGTTTTTTTTATTGGTTTTATTGTTCGGCTCAAGAACCAGTTTACTCATCGAAGGCGGCAGCAGCAAAACATTGACAAATGTTAATTAGAGAGGCGTCATTTGTTAGAGCCCATTTACAAGGTGGTCGGTCGTTCGCCGTTGTCTCATCTCTTGAATTTGTCTTCTAATTCCCGGTAAGATTGTTCTATTTCGATAGTTAAACTTGGCTATTTCGGGGAAGCAATTTGCCTTTGAGTACAATGACTCGTTCGGGGAGAAGCTCGATTAATTTTGATTCGAGATCAGCGCCAAAGATCTCAGGCGAATGTCGCAAAAGTCATTTGTAAACTTGACACTGCAATGGGACCACGGCCTGCACAAATGTATTAGCCGCAATTTATCAGCGGCACACAAATGTAGCCACGCTGTCGTTGTGGCAAGTTGCTGCTGCTGTTGCAAGTTGCTGCTGTTGCGGCTGCATTGACAGCGGGGGCAGCAACAATGCGCTAATATTCAATATTGTAATTGCATTCACAAATCGTGAGGAGCGGCTAAGGAGCCTTGTGCTGCTGCAACTCCTGTTGCTGCTGCAAAATTAATGAATGCCGCTGCTGGGCTCTTTGTATGGTCATCTGTGGCAAGGAGGCGGTAGTGTGAGGGCGGGGGTATCGGGGTCTCGTATTGACCCCTCGCTGTGTTAGACAAATCACAACAACAGCAGCAACACAGGCAGCAACATGTTGCTGCCGTGCGTAAGCTTTTGTCTCGCCGGGCGATATAAATCGCTGGAGAGCTGCTTTTTGATTTAACAAATTAATAACGAGGCCCAGTAGCCGGCTTATTGATGATGCCACATCACAAGGCATACATAACCATATTCGTATTTTTCTCTCTCTCTCTCTCTGGGCTATATGAACAAGTTCCTGGAAATCGCGGGCCTGACAAATGACAGGCCCAAGACTTCCGGCCCAGTTCGCCAGAAGCCAGAAGCCAGATGAAGACCGGAGGATTCAGCAGGCGGCGTCGGCAAGCTTTAAAGGAGTCGCCATCTTGGCCAGATTGAAGCAACACGGCAACAGCAACATAGCAACATCAGGCGACATTGATAGTGATTGAAGGACAGCTGTTCACACTAGGCAAACTAGCCGCAGTCCACTGAACGTCAAATTAGAATGCGAAACGTGTTGCCAATGGGAATGTGGCTGCTGCTGCTGCAGCTCTTGATGTTGCTGCAGCGGACAATGGACAATGTGGCGGCACCTTTGGCTCAGACTCAGCGGCATGCAAAGCAGCAACAGCAAAAGCACAAGCAGCAGTTGCTGTGCTGCTGGAGTGCAAATTAATTGAAGCATCGCCGCAATGTCAACGACAGCAGCAGCCGCAACCGCAGTCGCAACATCACGTGTTGCATGTGGCATTTTGGCGTAGGCTGAGCCTGCCTCGGTCCTGCCCCAGCACATTCTTATAATTATGTCATTTAATTAAGCAAAGACAGTTCGCTGTGCCACGACTAATTAAAACATCGCGCCAGCAGCAACATCTACAACAGCAACGTGTGCAACATACAACGCGGGCGGTTGAATGAATGACCGGCACTGTCAATGCAACGAGCAATATAACACAAACAGCGCTTCAACTTTGCCGCTCAATGGATCGTACGATGTAAGGAATGCTTCCCGGAATTTGGGTCATAATTAATGTGGCATGATTTGGCAGACACTTTAATCAAAGTAAATTGAATGGAGAATGAATATAGATCAGGCTACCTAAAAAGTAGGGGAAGCTTTGAGGAAACAATACCTTCAATATCAGAAACCTTGAACTATAAATTCTAATATTTATAATTATATATAAGACCAAATATTAAGAGCAATATTTCAGTTCTTTATTTAATTATACAGGGAACTCTCATAAACATATTTTAAACTGATATTTGAACTTTACTGATATAGCTCTTGATACCATCTCCACAAAATCGCTTAACTATAATGCATCCTAGTTATGTTTTGTTCCCTAAACTCTTATTCTCCCCGTGTGTGGTGATTTTTTTGTTGTCAAGGAGGACTTCGAGGACTTTGTTCCAGTACAAAACGCACATCAATCATACGCAGCGGTGGCCCAGCTGTTCAATTGCAATACCATAACTCACTTTTATAGGCCATCCACTCGCACACAATTCGCTGAAAACTTGCGCACCGGGATTAAGATTTGCCGCCGAGATTCTGGCACACGGCACGCTATAGCTATATAGCTATATAGCTCTACAACCGACGAAAAAGCCTCGTGGTTGCAGTCGGTAAATTACAACAACTATTACGGCCCAGCCCCAACTTGGCTAGCCAACTTGGCTGTTTGTAATTTTCTTGGAAACTCCAGTACCGGGCCGGGCCTTATGGCTTATGCGCTTTCGGGCTCAGGCCACATGAAAATTTATGAGTGGCCAGCGCTTCAAGTGCAACACCTGGTAGCTAGCTGCTGGGCTCGGGATAGGCTCGAGAATGGGGCAAAAAAAAGGGAACAGGAGCTCAGCTCGATTTGGCCAGCCATTTTCAATGGGCCCGCATCGCATTTGATATCCTTTGTGGCCAGCAGCCCACTGTGCGTGACATTTGCGTTAAGTGGCTGTGGGAACTTTCGGCTTCTCGAATTATGAACCGAGCAGAGCAGAGCGGCCGCAGAAAGGCAAAAACTTTTCATTTGCTCGATCTCAGCTTGCAGATAAGCCGAAAAAAACGTTGCCAGTAACAAATGAAAATGCACGACGACACACACACACACAGACCACAAATATTGTCGAAAAACTTGGACCTCAGAGATATCGCTATCTATCCATCTCTCGGTGCGACTGCAATGGCTATAGTCGCTCGATTCCAATTGCATATATACATATATATTTTTGCGGGCCAACACACAAATAAGTATTCAAACGTTCGGTTCGCTCGGGGTAATTAAAAATAAATTTTATGCTCGAGCTTTAACAGCCGTCGGAAACAAGCCGCGGTGACTTGACGAATTTCAAATGCTCTCATTTAAGGTCATTATTTAAGTCGATTAACACCATGAAATTCCAAAGATTCCTTACCAAAAAACTTAAATGGACAAACCTGTGCTCCCATTTGAGGTTTCCATTTTATTTCGATCATCTTTTTTATGGCCAACATTAACTTCACTTAATTGGCTAAATGCAAATGGGGCTTAAATGGTTTATTTTATAGAGGAGTTCCCATTAATATATTTTAATATATTTATAAGTATTTCTTTGGCTAAACTTTAGAGTTAGGAAAATCCTAGTTAGAAAGTATATAACCCTCGTATTATTACCACAAAAGTGTACAATCATGTCCAAGACAAATAGCGAAATACCTAAACAACAAAAAGAGCGACAAAAACAAGGGGTTGTGTGTATGTATTTTTCATCGAAAATGTTTGAGAAAAAAAAGCGAGTCAAGATGAAAAAATGTAGAAAAATAAAAACAAAAGCTCAAATAAACAGAGACAGACACACACACAACGCCAGAGAGTCACGCGGCCAGACCAAAGTTATTGCCAAAATTTTCGGCATGTTTGCTTTTGAAATTTAAATTTCACATTTGTTGTCGTTGGTTTTTATGGCCGGGGCTATCATAAAAATCTCCGTGGGAGTGTGTATGTGTGTGTGTGTGTGTTAGCGTTTATGTCTCAGAGTGTGTTGGCCATTAAACTGCATTGGCCCGAAGAGTAGAGAGTTAAAACTGATGCCGCCCTAGTTGCTTAATTTGCCACTAATGACAGCGCCTAAAGCCGGGCCCCTCATAATTGACAACTAAATTTGACTTTTGACAGGCCGGTTACCGGCTTTTTTCGATCGGCAGGGGGGGTAAGGTTGTTTCGGTTTTCCTTAATCCCTCCCCGAGATGTGACATATGCAGACTAATGAATTTTAAAATCAACGCTCGCCACAGGTGCCCGGCCCCAGTCCATCGAGTGCCACTTCACTCCACTCCCCCAGACAAACTGTCTGTCAAACGATTTGAATCCCAGTCCGAATGCGAGTCGAAATCGCGGCATGAATGAATTACAGCGGCGGCTGGGGGATCGCTGGATGGAATCAAATCAAGCATCAATAAAGTCGGCATATGAATAACATGAATTAAACATAAATGCAAAAGGAATGGCCTCGGCAGGCACACACAAGCAGCCTCCTCCTTCCCGCTAAACTGATTGATCACTTTGCAGTTGCAGCCTCACTTAGGCCGACATTCCGCTGGGATCGGGATCGGTTGGGGTATGAGGTATGGGGATCGGGTGTTACGGGGTGTCAAAGGGGAGTTACGCGGGCACTGAGCTCAAATTTTAAATTAAAATTTTGCACACTCGAAGAGCAGGAAATAAATTCAGCGACCATGCCGCATTGATGCATGTCACGTTTGGGTGTTCGCGCTGCGTTTACGTGGAACTGTCAAAATGCAAACCGAGAGCCGGAGAAATAAAACCTAAAAAACAAAGTCAGCAGCCAAATCCCAAAAGCTGCAACAACAATGGGCCGGCAGGCAATGCTAAGTGCCAAGTGAAAATGGTTTGGGGCATCAACTGTCAAAACTGACAGCAGAGTCACAGTGACTCCTCGGCCCAGAAAACTGAAAGCTGAAAACCGAAAACAGAAAACCGAGCCAACGGTGGCTCAAATTGAAAATTAACTTAGCGGAACTGGAAATTTTTTCGTTTTTTTTTTTGGAGGCGTGTGAACCTCACACACACACCTCCGAGTGCTTTGGCAAAAAAAATATATAAAAAATAAAACAGAAAAACGAAAATAATGTCGTCTGCTTGGTTTTTTTTTTTTTTTGAGGGGGCTCTCTCTTCCCTAATGAGCATAGATCATTTTCAGTCTGGCCGAGGAACAAATGTCAGACAATTAGGAGAAAACTCAACTGAAAGAATACACCAGAGTTTAGATGATATTCTCAGCTGACGGGGAAAACTACAATCATAATAGAGTTATAAAAGAGGGGAGTGTAAAGAAGAAAAACCCATTTAGTGAGACTTTCGTTTTGTTTTTTGTGAAAATAGTACACATTTTGGGCTTTAAAATGAGTGATTAAAACATTATTTGTATATAGATTATATGCATTTATTATTTCTTTAATAACTTAGCTTCAATATTTCCTTTAATCTGAAATATGCATTATTTTATCTTGATTTTCCGCTGAATACTAATCGTTTAATCACTGTAACTTTTCTATCTATTCTGTCTTTTCCCCTGGCTTATCGCCTTCAATTGTTTCCTATCCCTTATCTGCAACTTTAATTTAGGTTCCAGGAATACAATCTAGCTGCAGGACAACGGCGATTGCTATCGACTTCGCCTCCTTCCACCGCGGAATTTCAATGGCGGCCAACAGGAAACGCTCACTCAGCAACACAAAAAAGGCGCGAAGCCATCGATTTGTGGGCGGTGGGCGGTTCATAGCGGGGGGAGTTCGTTCGTTCGGTGTAGCCTAGGGGGGGCGGTAACACCCACGCAGTCCGTAAAATACCAACCAGAGCGGCAACTATCAGGCAACCGCCTCCCCCCGCCAAAATACATTCATTAAAAACGCATTAGAAATGACATTAGAACAAATGTCCAAAGGGGGAACAACAACCGACGAAAAAAAAGATGGAAGAAATTACTTAAATAAAGCATAAATCGAAATGGTGGTCAGGGTCCCCCAACAATATTTTTCTGGATTTTGTTTTTGGGGAATTTCCATAAATCTGCATTAAGTTGACATTTGACGAAGTATTTTAAAGTTTAGAAACGTTTTAGTATGGAAATACTAATAATAAATGGATTTTGGTTGAGATTTGATTGAAAACAAATACATGAATTATTAGTTTAAGTTAAGCTGTTAAAAGGGCCTCTAAAATAATAGTGAGTAGATAAATGAATAATAAATAAATCGAACTAAGGGTAAGCTATATAAATATAAGCCAAAATAGACAGTTTAAAAGTTAAAGAATATAACATTTTATTCGTCCAAGACGAAATATACTTTCTGTCAGGTTTTAGCTAAGTTAATTTGGTAAATATTTTAAGGTTTTAGAAAATGATCGCATAAATGTGACTTCTTCTTTTCCTTTGGGCTCTATAAATCAACCATAAACCTCACCGATATCGAATATTTCTAGAAGATAGAACCTTTTCTTAAAATCCAGTTAAGAAAACCCCTTTAAGGACTCAAGGAAATATTGGTACAAGCTTAGGAAACTATACTTACTGTGCTGATGATAGCTCGGGTAGTAGCGCCGGTGATGTCCATTGCTTTCGAGGGCATAGAAGGCGCTCATGTCGCTGCTGTCCAGTCCGGAACCGCCGCCGCCGCCAAGTGCCGCTCCTACGCTGCTGCCCGCTGAACTGGCGCCGCTGGACAAGCTGTGATGGCTATGGGCCAGGCTGCTGCCGGCGCTGCCAAGGCCGTTTGTTTGGGGCGAAACGCCGCCCCCATTGCCGCCACCGCCGCCGCCGGAGGAGCCGCCGCCTAAGCGCGGACTGTCATACCAGCTGCGAGCGGCAGCCTCCGCTGTTGAGGTCATATCCATTTCGAGTATAATTTTGAAAGCTTTTCTGTGCTACCGGGGGCCAGGAATCGGAGTCGGATCGGATCGGATCGGATCTCGGATCTCTCTCTCTCTTTATGTCGTTTTAAATCTCTCTGCTAAGCCTGGGGGGGGTGGTCTTCGGGGGGACTGGGCTCCCTCAATTGCTACGCATTTTAACCGCACAATTAACTATCGCGCTCTGCAAGTCAAGAAATTTGTCAACTTTAGCAAACTGAAGTTGTGTTTTATTTTTTTATTGTATTTTTTTGTATTTTATTTTGGTTGTCTGCTGTTGATAAGATTTTAACGGTAGCCGACGTTATCACTCGCTCTCATTCTTATCGCGGGCAGCTTTACATTTTTTGTTCAATTGTTTTTATGGCTTTATGGGTGCGGTGTACAGTTGTACAGGATAACCACGAGTTGATTTACGATTGGACTTTTGGATCCGCTACGGGTAGCGTGGAGAGTATGTGTGTGTGTTTGTGTGTGGGAACTGCCAAAAATAAAAGGAAAGCAAAATGTATTTTTTTGGCATTCATTGCTTGATTGATGGATGACCGCCCAGGGGATCTAATAAACATGTCCCCGCACAATGGCCTTGCGGCCCTGTCACAATGTTTACACACACGAGAAAGACAAAGGATGGCGCACAAAGGCGAAAGAATCCTTCGGCAACCGAATCTGCGGGATGTCAGGAGACGGCGCCTGCAAGCAGGTGAAACTGTGTGTGTGTGGGCGCTATCTGTGGACGAATTAGAGATTTATCGTAGAGCTCGAATTGCTAACAGCTAGACTCCCAAAGTAAGAACCTCCAGGCATATCGCGGACAGACAACTCCCCCCTTTGATTTAGACAGGTAGCCACATTTTTCGGGTTTTTTTTCGGGGGGCTTATCAGCGATAGATATCGAATGAGTGTGTGTGTGCACTGCACTCGATGATTTCTTTTCGAAACGATTATTATCAACGGGAGTTCTTTCGACTACCTCTTCTGTTTGCGCCCCCTTGTTTGCGTTTTGGCTTCGAGAAATTAATAGTACAACGCGCGTTCGGACTCTATCTTTAAGGTGCCCAGATGCCTATCGCTCAATTGACAATTGCGCTACAGAAATGCGCGATAAGGCAACATAATTTGTTACCTCCCGAGGAAGGTGCAAGACTTCTCCTTCTCCTACTGCTGCTGCTGCTGCTGCTGCTGCCCTCAGTCGAAAACTCAATCAATTTATCTATCTATCAGTGGGCGCAGCGATAACTGAAGGTGGAAATACAAAAAAAGAAAGAAGCAAACACTTTTCATTAAATGTCTTCGTTTTTTGGTTCTCCTTTTTGTTGTTCTTAGAGTTGATAGCAATAAATTGATAAGCGCAAGTGCCAGATTTTTTCGGAACGGGGGACTGTGCCAGCAATATTTCGGGTTTTCCGTCTCCGATCGTTCGATAAGGATAATGAACTTTGTGGGGGGATAGCGGCGGGCTAACGTTAAAATCTTAATTTGTTCTGGGTGTTTTTCCAATTCGGTTTCTTGTTTATTTTATTTCAAGCTACATTTTCTTGTCACTCGTTTGATCTCTTACATTTGATTCAAAAACACTTAGTTAGTCACACTTCTTGGTTTTTCTGGATGTTTTCTCTTGGTTTCGTATATATTTTGTTGTTGTTTCTTAATTTTTGCATAGATTTTTCGCTTTGTTTTGGATACACTGAGCTCTGGTGAATTTTTTGCCGACGCGTTTTCGAGCTTTTTGTTTGTTTGTTGGTGTTGTGGCGACCGCCGCGAGACGAGAATCGAAAGACGAACGAACGAACGAACGGGGGACGCACGAACAATCGACGATAACACGCTTGCAAACACGTCAACAGTTGAAATCGAACTGAACGAACACGAGCGCAAAACAGGAAAGACCAGCGCGCTGCTTGCTCGAACACTAACACAAACGCACCCTCGCAGCCGCCGCACACGGGCACACGCAGGCGAGTTAAGCAAGCTAGCGAGCGAGCGAGCAAGCGAGAGAGGGGGAGAACCCGTTTTGCCGAGGGCCGGCCTTCGTGCGTGCGTGTGAGTGTGCTGGCACATACAAGATGGTCGCACTGTCAAGCAGTGCCACTGGGGGAGCAAGAGAGATGGCCATTGTTCCCAGAGCGGACAATATGCCTGTCACACTTCCGCTTGGCGAGCGGGGCGTGTTTTTTTGCAGGTAACCGGTTGCAGTTGCAGTTGCTCGTTGCTTCTTGTTTGTTTGCTCCTCGATTGCTGTTGCTTTTGCTGCTGTTGTTGTTGTTGTTGCTCTCTCCGCTCGAGTGCATCGTTCAATAATCTCTCTGCGGCACGCCTCTCTGCACTTGACACACACATTCGCACTAGCAGCTATGCGTTGCGTTTTGGTTGTCTGTTCGCTCCGCTCCGCTCCACGCCGCTCGCCATCCTTCTTCCTCGCCCGCTGTCAGGCAGTGACAACAATCATCGATCGTTCCGTTTGTGATTATGTGGTTTATTTATGGGCTTTAACATGTGTGCAGATTTGTCTGACGATTTTTGAGTTATGTTTGGTGTATGCGTATGCGTATGCCAGGGCGTGAGAGCGGGATGGCTAGCTGCAGCACACTCACACACACTGGCAAGCAGGGCCGGGGCTAAATTTGCATAAATTAGCAGCTGGAAATTAAGAGAACTACACAGCCCCCGTTACCCCATCGCACAGCATCTTTTGCGAAAAGATAGTTCCTATCTAGATGCAAATTATTAATATGGAGCTCATATATTTTCGCGGCAAGTTGGCTCCTTGGCCTGTGCGTATGTATTGTCCATCTGCTGCGCATAAACAGCAAGCACACACACACACGTGAACCAGAAGGAAGTCGAATACGTGTGCATTTTTTTGGTTTCACAGTCAAACTTCTAAATAATAAACTTTTGGAGGTCGCATTTGTTAGCACAAAGTTAAATTGTGTAGTCAGAAATGTCCTGAAATAAGGACACATTCCATGTAAATATCAAATGTTTCTTTCTTGTAATATTTAAGCTTCGATAAGTTGGTTTAATTTCCTATAAATAAACTGTTTATTTAAGGAAATAAGTGTAGAGCCTATAAAATAGCATTATTAATTTATTAAATCATCATTTTACTATCAAATACTTACAGAATCAAGTAATACCTGTACAAAATCAAGAAAGGATGTTAAAAGCCCTTAAATCCAATAAAAAATGTTAACTAGATAATGGGATCTTCAATTTATAGCTGAACCCAAATATAACCATTAAAAAGACTCAATAAGAAGACTAAATATAAGTATACTCCTAACTTTAAAACACGCTACACTTAAAAAATGTCAAATAATATCATAATTTTAGTATTTTTTATGCAATCGAAAGAAATCTGGCAATAAAAAGTGTTTACCAAGCATAAAACACAATTTTTATGAGGTCCAAGTTGCGGAAGTTCGACTGTACACACTTTGCCCCCGCATTGATTTTCGCTTTTTAAGAAGCCAAACTTTTTTGGCGCCAAAGGGTTAAGTGGGGCTGCACCTGTGCACTGGCAAAAAGGATGCCATCTCCGGGAAGGGGGAAGAGCACAGGAAAGACAGCTGCGAAACTTACTGAAAGTTTCCCAGGCCAAACTTAATTCCACATGAATATTTTTGAATACATTTCGTATTCTCGCATTGATCGTTTTCCAAGGCATTTCATAAGTTCATATTGCCGAGATACGAATCTGACAAGATCTGGTCGGGCTTATGGCCGAAATAAACCGTTTGTCAAAGCCCCGGGGCTGACTACCTAAGTAGTTTATGTATGTAAATACCTGCGACGCAGATAGCGCTGTTGATAGTTACAGATACATAATTCGAGATAAAGACACAACTCGAGACCCCGGCTCCCAAAGACAGTGAGCGGCTGCCAAAAAAATACAAATACAAATATATTTATATTTATATAAACAAAAAAAAAAAAACCTGTAACCAAAATCAGATCAACAAACGGTGCGAACACCAAACACGAGCGACGAACCACAGAAGAGTCAGAAACAAACAAACCACAGAGAGGAAAAAAAAAACAACAACAACGACAACAGAAGAGAAAAACAAACACCAAACACAACACACAACAAACATTGTGGCTGTTGGTGTCGCCGCCAGAACAACGCAAGCAATCTGCCAGACAATCTATAGTGCCAGGATATACCTATCGGATACGGGATAGGATGGCAAAAGTAAGCCGTTGCCGGCGTAAGATCATCGATTAGATGGTATTGGTGCTGGCATTGAATCTGTGTCCGCAGATTAGATAATTCCGCACTTGATCATATGGCGGCAATTTCCACTAGCGAGTGTCAACATTTTTTACTTAATTACAGATATTGTAGCGATTTCTGGAGTGATAAGCATATGCTAGAATAATAGTGCATTTCACAACTCAGAAACCATCAAAAGAGAGAGAGTTTACTACTATTTTTCCTGTCTTGTGTGTCTTCTATCATTTCTTTATTATTATAAATTTAATAAATCTAATCTATGGGCACCTTTAAGATAAATATAATCTCTTCTGAGGCAAGAATGATTCATAATGTCATAGGGACACTAAATATGAATAAATCCAAAGCTTTCTAAGGATTGTAATCACTTTTTCATACCCTTGCAAATAGTACCTACAAAGGTTTTAGATTAAGTATGAAAACAGAAAAGACTGCCAAGCTAAAACAAATCCAACAACGTAATAAATACAAATTAACGCACTTCAGAAATATTTTCGTAATCGGTAGGAATCATAAGATTTTAAATAAGTACATCGCACCACCATAAATATTGTTTATATATTTAAAGTGCGATTTAAATGTAGAGTGAGATATAAATCACACAAGATCCCTCAGCAATTCGAACGCTTTGAGACAGCACTGGAATGCCAGCAAGGAAATCTCAATGGGTTTTTGGGGTTTCAGTGATAAGATTTCCCCCAGTCATGTCTACTTATGGGTATCAAAATGGATGAATTGTCACGTCTGCCTGTCGAGCACTGGGAACTCACCTGGTAATCGCTAGATGATAAGTTCACGTCAGCCTCAATTGGTTGAGGAAGTTGTAGCAGGTACAGGTGGCACCCTTTCGATAAGGATTTCAGTTGCAGGCTATCGATGTGATATCGCAGGCGAGCGAGCTCACTTCAGAGATACGAAAATAATTATGAGGACATCTATCAGAAATTGAATGAAATTGGGTTTGGTAGAGATAAAATTCAAGGGTCTCTAACGATCATTCCATTATATATTCTACTTTAAAAGGTTTAAAGATAGAACTAGGTATTAAATGACTTTCTGGTTGACTCTTAGTCGTATGTTTTACCTGTACCCACCTCCATCTTCGCCTGAACACAATAGAAAGCATGTACATTTGCTGTGCCTTTGACTTTTCCTTGTGATGCACAGTTTTCCAGCACGTGCGCAGCTTTTCCGGCTCCGTCTGACTGCGGCAATGGGGGCCTCCAGTGGAACGGCATCGAGCAGACAGATGGAGTAGGGGATTAAGGGGTACATACATAGGATCCAGACATGGTCCAACGTCATGCCCGAACTATAGACCATGTCTGCCCATTTCCCCTCCCACGTAAGCCCCATTTTACCCTTCCCCCACCAGCCTTCCCCACACTTTAAAAGTCCGACGCACGTTGCGTGTAATTCCGATTTTAATCGCATAAAAATGTTTTGTTTATATGTATAATTTAGTTTTAACAATTTGCGTTAACCTTTTGTTACCATTTTTAATTTGCCGCGAGCTCGCTGGCTCGCTCAGGTTGTTAAGCCCGTACTACTACATATTCGGGTTAGTTCATAAGCAGCAACAATTAAATGCTCCATAAAATCGGTTTAAATACGCGCACAGTTTGCCTTGCTCCGCTATTCATATATACCCATATAGACGGTTATTATTGCCGAGCTCGGTTGTTGTTATAATTATTGTCATGCGATAGAAATCAACGACATTTTTACAGCATTTAAACAAAGCATAAATTCTGATTTAGTTTCCAAAACTGTCGCCGGTTTCTGTAGAATGCATATTGCATAAACTCACACTAAAATAGAGCAGCAGCAGATACTGCTGCTAGTATCATCATCAAAGTCTGAACCACAGTATGCCAGTATCAGTGGCAGACACACATGCCTTTAAATACAATAAAAATTCTATTTAAATTGCCACCAGTAATTGCATATCTCTGGCTCCCTTGTCCGCCGCTGTGCGATTTCCTCTATTGTACAAATTATTGAGGCCATAAATGTATTTCTGAGCACGGGACCACACAATTAACTGGAAAATGTTAACGAATGGTTTCCACAGATTAATTACAGTGTCGAGATTGATTCGGCTCAAGGAATGTAATTAATAATATTGATTTAAAGATAATAAATTCATATTTTTCGATGAGAACTAAGCAGAAAGTGAGTTAAGCTTGCCACTTGCCTTTTGTATGATTTCTATTTGTATTTAAAAATAGCTTCTTTTAATAAATCAAAGCTTATTTAATACTACATTTTGTCTACAATGAGTTTTAATAGAGTAAAAAGTTTTTAGTCTGCGTTTTATCCCATCCAAATCCCAGACCTCGGTTGGGTCTGTCATCAATTTATTTTCCCCATTTATGTGCATCTCCCTTGGCAATAATCGGCAAACATTCGCGCCTCTCCACAAGTTCCCTGCAATGGCTGCCTCCTTGGCCTGGCCTGCCATTGCTGTTGATTTTGTTATAGGCTGAGTATATAATTTAATAACTATAACAACAAAGCGACAACATAGTGGCAGCCACGATGGGGGTTCAGTTCATATGTCATGTGCCAGTTTTTTGACTGCAATGCAGCGCCGATGCCCCCCACATTGACACCCGGCCTTAGCCCGTCTTTGCCGGCTTTTACATCCCTTACGCCCGCTCCCTGTTACCCCATTTATTACCCCGTTCTCTTGGCCCTCTGCCTCCAGCCCTTGGCCAATGCCGGCCATGCGTTCTAATTTCATAATAAACTTGGCTGCCAGCAAACGAACGACGGCGGCGGCTAAAATTGGCTGGATGCAAAACCGCAACGGGTGTAAATTTCAGGACCCCTTGTGGGCCCCCTTCCTGCTGCAAGCGGCAATGGCGGCACATCCTGTGCAGCTCGTAAGCACCTCATGCGCCAGGCTATAAATGTAAATTGCCTAAATGGGCAAAAGCTCGAGCATACGTTGGCCAGGACATGGATACGCTGCAATGGAAGGAGCGGGGCCAGGACTCCTGGTCACTGGCATCGTAAATGAAATCAGTTGGTGCGCGAATCCTGCATGGGTCAATTATGCAAATGTCCTGTACTCGACTCCGCTGGCGCATACATGTACATGTGCATATATATCTATGTGTGCGGCCAGGACAGGGCAGAACGAAAGTGATTTGTGGCCACCCGCCCGGCAGTGTAAATCTGTTTTCATATTAAGTATTTTAGCGGCAAATTAAGTTGGACATGGGAGCACCCCAAAATGAACCTACGATTTCGCGGATCCCCCAGAAACAAAGCATACTAAATACTTTCTGCGTTTGAAATGTAATGACCAGATTTTCAACTTTCACTCAGTGAGTGAAGGACAGAGGAGAGCTTTCCATTTCAACCCTCAAAAAGTGGCAGTTTAGCAGACCAACAAATGCCCGGACACGTATGCGAAATGGATGGTGAATGGAGGGAAGGACACACAGGCAACAAACAAAAGATCTGTCTAGGCTCGGACTAAGGACTCTCTGTAACTGCTGAAGTTTGCTGTCTCATACATTTCAAGCACGTTCGCCGCAGGAGTGGACTCGGAAGACTAGGAGTTGGGCCCGAAAAGGAAGAGGGCGGCAGTTAATATATATTCAGGGCTTAAAATAGAATCCATGAAGGAAAATTATGGCTTTTAGCTTTTAATATGTAATTAATATCGATAAGAACCATACAAGAATTCGGAAGTTAACATGGAATATATTTTATATATTTTTAAATATTTAGTTTGTTTATTTTAGCTTACAGAAATAAGTACATTACATTTCTTTTAGAAACTGACAAAGATGTATGTACAAAATGTTGCGCTCATTTCCTTTGACCCCTTGAGTTCGCTCCTGGTTCACCTCCTCCATTGTTTGTCCATCGTCTGGGCAGGGGGGCTTTCATTCTTTCGTTCGGTGTTTTTTTTTTTCTTTTTGCCAATTCATGGAGCTTTGTCTGCCCCGTCCCGTGTCCTGCGTCCTTCGTGCTTTGTCCTGGCCAATACGCTTGGCAAATAGCTGGGCAGGGCCGGCGAGCTCGTCGAGTCCTCAGCTCCTCATACATATGCATGCGAGTTTTCCGCTTTTCCACTTTTTCCACGGCAAGCACGAGCCCCGACCAGCCCGAGGACGATGTCTGGCCGTCAGGATGTCGGCTTCCGCCGTACGTTCCCGGTCCCGTTAGATGGTGTGTGTGTGTGTGCTAGTCCTGCTCCTGAAAGCTTGGCTAAGCACCTGAGCAAACTTATTGTTAGCCTGCGCATTGTGTTCGATCGGAGCGGAGCAAAGTGGGAGAGCGGCGTCAAGGTTAACATGGCGCTGTCCTGGGCAAAAATTACGACGTGTCTGCCAGGATAATTTTACGATTTCCTAGCCAGCCGAGTAGCGATTGCGGGGAATCCTCTAGGCCATTAAGCAATCAGCCCGTTCGGAGCTATCCTTTCAACACCTACGACAGAGAAACGGGGCAACCGAGCCCGAGATGAGAGACACCATCTTTGTGATGAACGCTGCAATGTCGCTGCAGATACAGATGCAGATACGATCCCAGATACGGATCCAGATCCGGGCCTTGCAAATTACTTAAAAAAATACACACAGGGGGGTGAGGGAGAGGAGAGCCGAACAAAATCTCAACTGATGGCCGTCCACTCGAGCTGATGAGACGCTGGCGATAAGGACGATAAGCGTTTACGCATTTCGCCATACAGATCCCAGGAAAAGGGAACG
The DNA here is from genome assembly GCA_008042475.1 of Drosophila kanapiae. Lineage (NCBI taxonomy): Eukaryota > Metazoa > Arthropoda > Insecta > Diptera > Drosophilidae > Drosophila > Drosophila kanapiae. The sequence continues at coordinate 51,727 of VNJM01001497.1, forward strand.
AAAACGAGGTGAAGGGCAGGGCAAAGGGAACCATGCCGGGCCGGAACAACAATAGCAAAGCGTACACTCGGCGAATATCTGTTTTAAACATGAATCTTGAAGGGAAATTCTAATCTTTTCATTGGTACTCAAATGGTTAAGAGTTATCATACATAAAAATGCTTTGGATACAGATGACATTCTTCTTGCTAAAATTGCGACTTTCTTTAACCTTTCGCTCTTGATTTTGGTAGAATTTTCTTTCCAGTGTAGCAGAACAAGAGAGTTAACGCTTTTCTCTCTCTCTGTCCTCATTTTTTTTCTTTTTTTTTTGCGATTGCTGCGATCAGATAGGCGATCGTGTGCGACGGGGCGTGCGGGAAGCGAACTGTAGGGTACGGTCAAAGGAGGAATGGGGTGGAATGTTTTTAAGGGCGTCACAGGGCAGGGGGGAGTGAGAACGGTATAGGAACGAGTCTCGGATCTGCGAGCGGCAAGTAATTTGATGTCATATTGTGTCACACACTCTGTTTCAAAGACCCAAAGATAGATGCTCCCTGATAGGCAGCGAGCGAGAGAAAAACAGAGAACGCATAACCCTGATTGTCGGGGGATTTATGTAGTCCTCAGATGATCAGAAGCCATGTCCTTGTTGGCTTCGCTCCTGTTTGTTTGTACCATAATCGTAGGCGTTGATTTGGTCTGGGTTTTCGGTAGATCACAGTATCCTTTACGAGGCGCTACTCGGCTGATACACTCGTTGCACAATCGAAATTTGAGAAAGGCAATGAGCGGAATTACCAGAAGAAGTACACAAGATCCCACAACTTATGTCACTCTTTTGATGATTGAATCAAATACCGACTTTGGAAAGTATGCAGTTGGGGAACTCTTCCTACAAAACATTTCAAAAATGTTTGGAATAAAAAAAAGGTAAAACAATGACAGCTGAATATATTTAAGTTTTATGCCGCAATCCAGTTTCTTAGGATACTAAATACGTAAGCAAGTTGATGCTTGGATAAAACGGTTTTATAACCATAGGAATTTCTAATAAGGCTGGCGTTAATTATTTTCAAGATCAACTTTGATATACACTAATTAATATTCATGCATGTGTACCAGAAATAAAGAGTGGGAGAAAACGAATATTATATGTTAGTTTTGTAGGGGCTTTTCAGGGAAGCAAATGTATTTATATGGTTTCTGAACATTACCTATATTTTATATGATTTAGAGCAGACTATTAACGTTCGTGAAACTTCGGCAAAGGTCTTCGGGCACGCTTTCGGCAAATTAAAGATTTAATGCTGTGCCGGTTTTAGAACTATATAACTATTTAACCATATTACAGAACATCTTAGCTGTTGTTCTTGTTATTATCTCTAATTACTTCATTCAATTTAAGTTAAAGGTGACTTCAGTAAGGAAATCTTTTACCAATATCCCAATAATTTTGTCCAAGAAGTCCCTTAGAAAGAACCCTTAACTACTGAGCACTTAGAACACTCTCTAAGTGCCCCTCTCTCCAATTATTCGTTTAATTCAACTGATTTTGGTCAGGCATTACTTTCTTTGGCTTACGGATTACGGGATTACGTTTACAGATTTGTTTTTTTTTATAGATTTCTTTCCTTTCGCACGCGTTCATTTTCATGGCCTTTATTGTTTGTTGTTGGTTCGGAGCGTCTGCGGCGCTTCTTTAATGGTTGATGGTTAATGGTTAATGGTCAGTCTTGAGGTCTTCCAGATCCAGTCTCTCCTGGTCTCTCAACCTTTACGAGCTCGTCACTTTACGATTATTTGCTTGGTTTTTTCGAGAGCATGAGTGTTTTGGTTTGGTCGTGCGTGGCGCATACAAATGATTTGATTTGCCTGAGATTTTCGGTGAGCAACGCTACTATATACATATAGTATATATACAGATATCGCATGAGCCACACGCTGCTCTGCTTTTAAGCATGATTTTGGAGTTACTTCATTTGTCACTCTGGATTTTTTTTTATTCGGTTTTATGGCTTTTCCCGAGAATTTGCCACAGCAGCCAGCCATCCGAAAAAAAATGTTGACGCGTCGTCGGCTATTGACTTTGATTTTAATGGCCCTGGCCCTCCTCGCCTGTCTTTTGCCTAATTTCACTTGGCCAACGGCGGCCACTGACCAACAGTTAACAACTAACAGCCGCCCCCTCTTTTTTTCCTGCCCCCGATTAATACACGGAGAGAAAATGAGGTCATTTAGGGGTTAGATGTTCATTTTATTCATCTGAGATAATTAAGATATAGTTGAATAAATGTAAATACATTACAAAAGTAATTCTGCATCTAAACAAGTGAAAAACTGGCTTTATATCAAAGAAGTTTAGTAAATATAATTATTAAAGGTATTTCAGGACTTAGGTTTATAGATTATATTCTATATTTCTGTTTATTACCACAAATCATATATTCTTGAATAACTACATTTTGATGACATATTTCCACAATATATTGCTTACATAGCATTTTCTAATAATTATTTATAGCAGTGATAATGCATAATAATATATAAAACATTTTATTTCAGTGCCCTTGAAGACTTTCTTTAACCGCATTTTATTTGGTTCGTATCTGACGGATGGTTGTACTTGCTAATGAGTTCATTTTAAGTAGTTCGCCGCATTCCAATTGCTTCGATTCGATTTATATCTAAAAGTGCCTTTTAGACTGTGATTAGTTTTAATGGCCGGTTTTAGTTTTTACTGCCAGCGCACCAAATCGAATCGAATCAACACTCCATCGACGAAAATTAAATTGCTATTTTAATGAGGCCCAAGAGCCCAACCCGATAAATACAGATAGATTCCAGGGATCCGGAGACAGGCGGACACCCAAAAAAAAAAAAAAAAACAAATCAAGTGGAAATGGTTAACTATTTGACGCCCAATAAGCCACGAATAGTTTTTGCGACTTTTTCGCAAATGAAGCAATTAACACGGCCCATAAAAACAATAACCGAAAGCTGGTAGGAAAAAAATGAATTGATGCAAACATTTTTGCGCAAGGCCATCGGAAAGTAAACACCGCTAACTGTTATTTATCACGCGTCTGTGTGTGTGCCACACACACATGTGTGAGTGTGTGCGTGCTGTGTGTGTGTGTGAGAGAGCGCCCCAAAGTCTGCGGCATCAAATGTTTTTAGCCCGCATAAAAAGCCAGGCGCAAAAACTTATCAAAGATGCAAATATGTTCCGGGCATCGGGGCCTTTAAGAGAAGGGTCACAAAGTTTTGGTTGCTGTTCAATACCACAAATATGTTGGCCAAATATCTGCTGAAGAAATCTTTAAATATTTGACAAAAACTCCAGTAAGTTTGATGCAATTTAAAAGGAGTTAGTTGCGATATAAGTTGCCTTTCATTAGCTTACGTTCAAGGCGAATGTTCAATAATATTGGTTGAAAATTATGAGCTTTATATTAAAAATGCCACATTTAACCTCTCTGTCAAGATTTTATATACATTTTTGAATTTTTAAGGCTTTTCCTGATGCAAAATAAACTTTTTACATTACGAAATGCTTCCTTTAAAGGTTAACTTTACCATATTAAGTGAATTCGTTTTATTTAATTGTTACAAAAGCAGGTCGTTACAATTTACAGGTTGTACTAATTATTTGGAACCACAAACACCTTATTTTTAATGTGAAAAATAGGTTAAAACGTTCGAAAGAGGTTTATATTATTATTATTAATATCTATATAAATTGGTAGACTAATAATTGTATTATTTACAGTATACAACTGAAAATATATTTATTATAAACAATATTATAAATACATAAAAAGTTATATATTTGAAAGGCAACTTTAACTTTTATTTAACATTTTTGTACAGTAACTTTTGGAAGAAAAAATACCAGGTTCTATTAAATTCCAACAAGCTCTTGAGCTGTCACATTGAAAATCCCCGCAAAACTTAAATTTTCCTGAAAGAAAACCCGAAACCTTTGTCCAAAAAAGGTGTCACACACACACACGCAGCACACAAAGTAGTACTCTCGCACACATGCGAGCGAACGCTGGTGCAATGCAAATATTTTTGACGTTCACTGAACTTTTGGCGAAGAGAAAATTATGCAAGCTTCCCGCAGTCTGCGTGCATATGTGTGTGCGTGTGCGTGGCTGTGTGTGCGTGTGACAGCTGTGTGACAAAAATTATGGCAAACAACAAAAGCCAGGCAAAATGCAAAAAAAAATGAAAGAAAGAAGATGAAAAGAAGAGAGAGGAGAAACGAAAAACTATTTTTCGCAGCCGCCGAGGCGACAACAACGAACATCTGCAACAACAGTTGCTGCGGACTCGGAGAGACAGACAGAGAGAGAGAGAGAGAGAGCGCGCGCGAGAGAGCAACGGCGACGCGCTCTCCCACTGCGCACACGCCGTAACCAATGAGAGAGTCAATGAAGTGTCAAACGAAACGCCGCCCAAATCAAAAATGGCGAGTTGTCGAAAGAGATGGCATGCCCGAGGTCACCATGTTTGTCCCGCTCTGCCTGCTGCCGGAACTGAGCGCTAGGCCGGCAAGCAGTGCAAGCAGTTCAAACTGTGGTCATCGGCGAATTACGAAAATTATCCTTCAGGAGATGTTGCTGCTGTACACGTTGCTGCTGCTGTTGTTGCTATTGCTGTTGTCTGCTTGGCAGTGCAATCCTTTCCTTTGCTTATTTGATTTCAATTTCAATTGCGGCGCATCCTTTTGACGTCCTTTATCAGCCGGCTAGGTGAACCTGTCGCCTTTGTTTGTCATGAAAATTTCATTTGTGTGAGATTTCCACAACGCCAATGACACCTCCCCCCCTCCCCTTTGGCCACCTTCAACACACTCCTTTGTCATTTATCAAATATATTTTTCCCTACGATTTCTTTTTGGCTGAACTTTGGCCGACAAAGCGTGCAGCGCATGCAGATTAACTTTTCACCTGTTCAATCTGTGCAGAGAGAGAAAAAATATATCTAGATATAGAGGAGGTCATTCTAATAAATATCAGATAACAGGCTGTGATCATAGGAGCCTTATTTTTGTACGGCATTTACAGGATTAACTAATCATATTGGCTAAGTATTCTCGTATTTTCCATGTCCTGTATTTATGTATGTTCAACTGTAAATAATAAAAACAAGGTGTAAATTATTAAATTCATTTAAATTTAGATAGATGCTTTAAGGAATTATTTTAAAAACATATTTTCCATGAATTTATTTCACAATTTAAAGGAATTATTACTACCTTTAACATAAGCACTCTGTAATAAATTAAAGTCCTAATTTTCCTTTTCCTAAATTGTTAATTTTCCCTGTGTACAGGTGAGAGGAGGGGGTGGTTAAAAAAGGGAGTTTAAGGGAAGGGAGGACAGTGGCAATCAGCCAGAGTTGTCATTGAGCTGCTGCTGATTGAAATGCCGTTTGTTTCATAAGCTTTTTGCCTTTCATTATTATTGCTCGCTCATTCACACAAGCCACAAAAAGCGAAACAATGCGAAAATTTTAATGAAAATTGTCGCTTGACTTCATTTTAACTGCTTCTGTGTGGGTCCCATTGATAACAAAAGGGAAAAGCCAGCCACCAGAAACAATATGCTGATGTCCTCCCAGCAGCAGCAATCAGTTTATTTAATGCCAAAATTTGTGCCATTTTAATATAATTAAAAGCAAATGATTCTGCTGATTTCAATAGAAAACTTTAAGGAACAAAAGTAGTGCACCAGAAATGATCTCAAATCATATACAAATCTCTTAAATATCCCTTAAATATAACCAATTCATTTTCACCTTTTGAATTTTTATAAAATCAATCAGTCTCTAATTAAACTTAATTTTATATTTAATTTTTAGATGAAATTCCTTCCCAATGAAATCTAATCTAAGCCTCCTTGCTATATGGCCATTAAATTACTAACATTTATGAATTATCGCTTAATAATGCCAACAATATGCTGATAACTAGCAATCAATTTTTTTGTTAACATTCGGAAAATAATAAACTTATAACAAATGAATTGGCAGCTTTAAAAAGTTCCGATAAAATTTCCGCTGCTTTAGGGTTAAATCGGCGAACAAAAAGCGCAAATAAAAATTTAATAATTGTGTTAAAATATTAAACTGACAACAATTGGCAGGCCCGAACGCAAAAGCCGCAAAAAGTGGCCGTCGCAGAGATTTTAATCCGCCGATAAGGACTCAAATCCGAACTCAAATCCCGGCAGCAACCCTCGCCGGCAGCAACCTCCCCCTTAGTAGAAATAGCTGAAGCAAAAGGGGGAGGCTGGTTGGGCTGGTATTAAGGCCTGACAAATCCTGCCAAGGCTCGAGCTCGTCCTGAATCAGATTCCCCCCCTCAGATTCGCTCGGCAATCTCGGATTCTCATTCTCGTATCGACGATTGCATCGTTCTATTAAATTACCAAAAGGCAAACGACAAACGGCAAACGTGTGCTGCTGGGTCTTTCTTTCTTCTGGGCTTGGTAGGATGGGGTTTGGAATTGGGATTGGGGGAAGTGGGCTAAAGTGGGTGGTGGCTTCGGCTTAAGCTGGGGGAATTGCCTGGTCGCAATTGAGATAAGATTCGCTCGGCCGAGATACAAGATATGTCATGTATCTCGCACACGAGAGCGCCAGCCAACGAATCAAAACCAAATTACATCAAATTCTCATCCTCGGCTGGGCTGGCTGGCAAATAATTATAAAAGTCACAGCAGACAGGCAGCCGATCGAAGATAGAACATGCATCGAACGCTAAGGGAAGGGGGGAAGGCAGTGACATGCACTGAGCTAAAAAAAAGTGTGACTTACATAACCAATTAGCTCAGTAATCTCAATTAAAATAATTCAGTTTGCTGGGGGTTTTTTAGAGATATTTACTTAGTATTTTAATTTTATTTGAGCTTCATTTAAATTGACATTAAATATTTATTACATTTTAAAGAGCTTCAACTTGTTAGAAGAGTAACTTTTGTGGATTTTTACTAGGTACACAAAGTATATCCTTTTTGATATATTTTCAAAGTAAATAACTTTTATTTTCCATTAAAAGTATTCAATATTACGAGATCTCAACAGTAACTACTTTCCTTGCAACTTAAACTTAACTAACCACACCTTGATATATTTTATTCCCGCTCAAATCCCGTCAATCTCCGAATTTGTAGCTGTGTAAAATCCTAGACGGATGCAGGTTCGATATTGCCACGTGTGACTAATAGAAATTTGCATGCGCAATTATTTGAACAAACCGCAGCAATTACACGGCAGCAACACGCAGCAGCAACAGTGCAGCATCACAGCAGTACAGTGGCAAATCGACAGACAGGCTAATTAGAAGAGAAGTACACTTGGGAAATGCAGAAAAGGGAAGTTCCGGGGGGAACCGAGAAGGATGTAGTGGCCGCCGATTCTCTCTATTTGTGACCGAGACCGCAGCGAATCGATTTGGGCATTTTATTGCCCATACAACGTGCGGGTCCTGCGAGCAATTTGTGCATCGTTAGGGGTAACTGCAGGATAGATAGATATTCCACCTCCACAAGTAGAACATCCACACACACCCCGGCCCATTGTTGTGATTTGTTGTGACATCTTCTGGCCGAATGTTGTTATGCAAAAATTAGGCGCATAATTTTATTGCGATTTTTATGATCGACCAGCGGCGTGTTTTTGGGACTGTGAGAAAGTTTTCTCCTCCTCCACCCCAACCTGATACGATTTTAATTGTGAGAATTTTCGCTTCTTCAAATTGGAATTATGAGCCATAACATGCTGGGAGCGGTCCTTTCTGTGAAAATTATGATAATTTCATTTACTGGGAATCCCAACGTTTTCAGTTTCTTCGTTTCCCCCAAACAATGCGCACCTGACAAAAGGGGGAAATCGTGAAAAGTGCCTTTCATGTTTGACAAAAAATGCAGCGACAACAAAGCCACAGCAGAATCCTTGCACTGATTTTGGGCACTTAAACGACCACGACAGCCACGAAAACAAACAAAAACAATTTCGCTTCGTGGAGGGAAATTGATGAAAAACTGTCACATCATCGGGTCTCCTTGTGTTGCATTTGCTAGGCTTTGATGTTGCGTATCCCATTGTCCTGGTTTTCTGTCAAAGGGATTCTCCTCTGGAGCATTGGATTTCACGGTCCTCACTCCCCCTCCATTCACAATCATTCCGATATACTTACCTGTTCATGATGTCTTCTTGTTATTGTTGATTGTTGTGCCAAAACACTCGACACACTTTTCATAAAAACAAACTGAGAGAAAAGTCTGTAAACCGAATTTTATTTGTCTACAGAAGGATATTAATTGGAGTATTCTAGTGAATTTTAATCTATTTTATGCTATAATTTGATTTAAATTGTTAACAAAAATAAATTTATGTTAAAGCAATTCATTTTCAGCTTAAACTCAACTCGAATCGAAGCAAACTTTAACTTTGAATGTCATCAATTGATTTTAATTCGAAATAACTCTAATAACTAGTATTAATCATTTGATTCTCTTTCTGTGTTTGGTGGGTTTGAGTCCTTCAACACCTGAAATAGAAGAGCTGCGGATCTTTGAAGTACAGTCCTATATTTGCACTGGCAAATTTTCGACCAAACCATTTTTCTTAGCCTTATTCCCTTGCCACACATAGATACATCTCTGAAAGCCATAAATTCTTCAAACATTAGAGCAGAGCAGAACAGTAGATCCCTAAACCACCCGCAATACAACAAAAACAATAAAACGTGGCAGGCGCATCCTGGCCCATTCTGCTCTTATCCTTGCAACCCCAAAAGAGGAGAGCAAAAAAAAAAAAGCATTGCCTTTAACCTGGCCCACAAGTCACGGCCCAAAAGTTTCGTTGTTGTTGTTGCTTCCAGCTGCGGCTGCTTCTCTTGCCGCTTTCCTTTTGGCAGGACGATGGAAAAAATAAAGGAAGAGAGAAGGGGACAAAGTCGCAGGAGCACACTGTACGCGCCATTTTCCGTGCGATTGCCAATGTTAAGCGCAGCTCCCGAGAGCCAGCCGGAAAAACCACCCGCAACCACCAACCACCCACTTGGCGAAACCCCACCTACTCCCACTCCCATAACGTGGGTGTCCTTGCTGTTGTTTTTGTTGCCACGGCGGTTGTTGTTGCTGCTGCTGGTGCTCCCTCTGGACCAGAAAAAGAAATGTTTCGCATAAAATGTTATCGCAAAGATTTACGACCCGACTTTTGCGCATCACACGCCACCGCCACCACCCCCTCTCTCAGCCTCTCACCCCTCACCCCTCACACCAGCACCCTTGTCCGCTCATCCCCCTACCCCTCAGCATCCAGCAACTTGTTTTATGATAATATACGAGCTTTCTCCGCTGAAATATAAATGTTGTGTGTATGAGAACTGCCTCTGTTCTTCTTCCACTGAGCCCCCCATTTCTCAGGGACGTGGCTGAGAGGGGTGCCTTAAAAATTCAAAAATTTCAGCCACAAAAGTACCGATAAAAGGATACAGGAATCACTGCAAAGATCAGTTAATTTCTATATGTTTGCAAAAGAAAACGCTTCCAAATTTATATACAATTTCTGAAACAACCATTAATTACTTAAGGCAAGTTATTTGCTTAATATATTGAATATTTCCCTTTAATCTTATTACCTATTGGGTGCCCAGAAATGTGGTTACCAAAATCTAACGACGCCCATGCGCCCCGTTCCTCCACTTTCTCAGAGTTTCTCCTTTTGCGCCATTTTGGCTGTCATCCTTTGCAGGAGTCACATCACTTGGCTGGCGTATCTATTTATCTAAGCATTTGTACATATTTATTTTAATGTTGAGGCAGCCCCAGCGACTACAATTGTGCCCACCTCAGGAGCTGAAGGCAGCAGCTCCATCTTCATCCTCTCCCTCCCAGAAGTGAATCCACAATAAAAATGGCTGCTGTATCCATAAGATACATGCCACTGATTTCTATGCCAACGCTTTATCTCAGCAGGCATAGGAAAAGCTTGGCTTTTCTTCCTTGATATGTGTGTTTGGCTTTGTGCTTCCTTCGCCATCGCTTGCCCCCCCACTCCCGACTCTTTGGAGCGCCAAAAATCGTAAAATGAAGATTTTTCATGTGGATTGTAGTGGTTCCGGGGGGCTGGTTGGCATCCTTGGGCGCATCCTTGCCGGCTGCGGAAGTAATTTATGACTTTTCGTTTTGCAAATGTTTAAATCTAAACATAAATATTCCCCCTACCCATCCCTGTTCGGCAAAACATATGAGCAGCGTTTGTATTTATTTCATTTGCTTTTATTTGCCCTGATAAATTGTGCAATATATGGCTATGGCCATAAACATCACAACGAGCTGAAATTGGCTTTAACGGTGCTGGCCGAAGGCTTAAAGCCTCCCAATCGAAATCAATGACAAAATAATTATACCCACACAAGCACGAGCATTGGATTTTATTAATCAAATTATGAGATATGGCGTCAAAATAAACACATATATCGAGCTCTCTAAGCCGACCGACCGGCAAACTGGAACAAGTCGCGTGAGTCAGAGACAAATGAATGGCGCTGTTAATGGTATTAAAGGCAAATACGAAATACGATACTACAGTGGCCGTTCAATATGGTAAACCGAGAATGAGGCGTACTCCGCCGTCAGGCTACGCTTTTAGCCAACTTCCATTGCCGCCGAGCCAGCCACACACGCGTTGCCTTGGAAATTAATGAATTGACAGCGATTATCCTGACCGCATCATCATCGACATCATCAGTGCCAGCATAAATAAACACAGATTCAATTACTTATGCCAAATAAGTAGAAATGATTCAATAATGGAACCGAGATACTCGTACAAAACGAAACTAGGCCCATAGCCCCCCCACACAGGCATCAGAGATAAGAAGCTGGGAGCAGGGAGTCTGGAGTCGGGAATCAGGAGGCCAAGGAGGCCAAGGAGCCAAAGGAACTGCTACCATTTACCATTACCAGAGTGCCCAGAGATAAGCGGGGACACATACACAGATACGGCGGACCATGGCGAACAAAACTGATCAAATATGCTTAATTATAATTTGATTTGATTTATGAAGCCTTCTGATTTCATGTGACATTTGTAATTATTCTTGTCGCGCCCCGAACAGCAAGTTGCGATCAACGAAATCATCGCACAGGCAAAAGGCAACCCATAAGGGCACTCGAAAAAATAATTCCTTATAAACCTATATATTTTTTAACATGAAAATACCTTTAGAGACATAAAAATATTTCAAATTACAATGAACAAATTAATAAACCATTTTTAAAGAAAGAAATAAAGGAGGAACCAAAGTTTTCATGTCTGATTCTCTCTCTGTAGCAACTGTGGCTGGGCCCCAAGGAACAACATCATCATCATTGACAAACGCTGCCGTTGTTCCTGTTGTGGATAATATATTGTTGTTATTGCTGTTGGTCTTTACCTTTTGCCTTGGCCATTGGCAATGATCAACGATGTCGACAGTGACAACGACGAGGAGCAAGCGACAATCCTGAGCTGCATACGAAACTAGCAGCGCCCTGATGAATACGTACAAGCAGCTTATATACGTGTTGAAGAGGGTGTTGGAATAATGTAATGCCCAAGATGCCATAATATTTACTTACCAAGGCGCTACACTGCACAAAAAAAATATTATTTAGAAGGATACAATGGATAAACATTTTAATAGGCGCTTAGAAAGGCGGTAATATTTACGAAAATCAGTTTCATTTTCACTAATATTTATTAATGAAAGAAATTACTTTAAAAATATAAAAAATTCTTCAAGAAACTCTATCTGATTTCTTTTATTATTAAAACCTCAAATCTATCAAGTTTCTATGACGAAATTCTGAGCCTCAATTTGAATGCATTCAATACGTACATAAGGGCATTGCTCATTCGCTTCTAAGTCCATCCACTTTATAGTCGTCATCATCGTTTGTTGTGTGGTTTTTATTTGTACTTTGGCAGCGAGATATCATATACTAAGAGCATATAGAGAGCTGCTATATATACACCCATATATGAACGGGTCTCGGTTACCGAGTCTGTGTCTATGGGGAATAAATCAACACGCTGTGTGGCTTCGTCAACGATCCATCTTGGCCCGGCTGTGACTCTGTATTTATCGGCTTGCCTGTCTGGCTGAGGGGGTCTTCTAGTTTTGGCTTGCTGCCGTCGATCAAAATCGGAGACCGCAGCCTGGTTGTTGATCGGAAATTCTCGCCTACGATCGAGTGACAATCAGTCGGCTGTGTGTGCCGCCAGTGAGCCAAAAAACAACAAAGCCAGATCAAATTTTAAGGTAGGTTGGCCCACCTCAGCCCCTCAATGGAGATCAATATGGAGCTCGATGCCCTCCCTATCACCCGATCCCCGATCCGCGATCCCCGATCTTCGATCCGACCTCTCGCCCGCGTAGATTATCGCCGTTCGATCGCCGAAATCGATCAGTTAAGCCAAAGGCGCGCGCGCCTTCTCCGCGGATAATAAGCTGAATAGGCGTATGACAATAAGCTATGTAATTATATGGCATATCGTTGGGCCGGCAGTCAGAGAGAGCAACTGGAGCGGATTACCACGATTACCGATTCCTGATTACGGAGAAGTGCGTGGGCAGGGAGCCCTAGAGGTGGCCCCCACCAGTTTCAGTGCCGGTTACACAGGGGAAATAAGATGGAGATGGGCTACTAAAACGATATGTCACAGCTTGTTAGTGTTTTTAATGAAATTTATAAGTAAGCTGCTTTAAAATTGTTTAATTACGTTAAATTACAAATATATACGATTATAAAAAACTATAGAGTAAGATACATAGATATATTCAATGGCTTTGTTGTTTTACAATCGATTATTTCGATAAACTTTGTAAAGGTAAATAAATTTGTTAAGTAAGATGTTATAGAAAACATAGTTTCTTAGGATTTTATTTAAATTACCTTAACAATCAATCGTATTTAATTAATAAAAACATTCTCTGTTGCTTTAGTTTTTTATCGATAACAGTGTAAATAAAAATCGATTAATTATATATACATAATATTTTCCAAATATCTTATATCTTATATCTTAATTTCTAGGTTTATTATCTTCGCAAAAGCGAAGTCTTATGTCTTGAAAAATAAATTGCCATTGGGTAACTCGACTTTGAGACTTTGTATATCGCTGAGATTCCCACTCACATTGTCATCGCGCAACTGCATTATAATTGCGGTTGACAAATTGCAGTCAGCATGAGACGGATTAGCCGAGAAGTGTAGCCCTTATCTTGGTGAAGTACCTGCAATATGGGATACCAATTTCCTACCCCGGCAACCCCGATGGCGGCTGATTTTTTGGTGCTGTCTTTTAATTAGCATGTCATGTGCACTTGAGCTGTCTCCTGCCACGCCTCTCTTGGAGCGGAGAGAGAAGTGCATTTTGCCCCACGAGATGATGACTGGCACTAAATTCAATTTACTTTTTAAATATATTTCGTGGGCTCGGTTCACGCAGCTCATTTGTGTTTACGGCGGCGGCTGCCACTCAGGCCGCTCCTGCGATGATTGGCGCTTTTTTCAGTCGAGGCCACGCTACTCGGAATCGGGCTAATATCGATGACTTGGCCCATTGAGTGGCCCGGTCTGGATGCTGGATGCTCCTACCAACCGAACCGAACCGACTTACTGACTGACTGCCTGACTGACAGGCTCTGACCGGGGATATTTATTAGCCAACTACTCAAACAGCGCCACTTGAGTTTGTTTTTTTCCTTTCGTATTTATTTATTTTTTTTTGGGCTTGCGTTTTTAATAAGCGGTTACCTTCTGTTTTCCATCTCCTGGCGCAGTTTTCAATTAGCCCAAGGGTTCGGCAAGGGTTTTGGCGGGGTCTTCGGGTTCTGCACTTTAATTAATCGCCGTGTCTAACAAAATATGACAAGCGCCATAAATTAAAGAGCTGCCCAGCCACTCTCCCCCCATTCCCAGAAGTTGTCCTGATCCGGGGACAACGGCAATGCACTCAGAGAAACTTGAAACCTTTAAAAAGGTTTACGTATTCTTTATAAGTGGAGTTTAATAATTTAACCTTATCTTCTTTGAAACTATACTGTATTCTTTTTTAAATAATACCTGATACTTTCTGAGTAGCAAGTCTAATAAATGTCTATAAAAGTCTTATTAAAATTTGTATTTCCATTGGAGTTTTCTTTGAGTGTTGGTCCCTTGTTTAGCTCCAACTCCAGATGCAGCATTTGGCTCCCAGTTTGGCTGGAACCGCAGGTGTGCTCGTGGAAAATTTGCGTGTGCGGACAGCTAAGCTGCTACCGCGCTTAGTTAAAGCCCGTTCCGGGCGCATATAAATGAGAGATGTTTAACTAAGAGACACACACAGGCTCTGCATAAAATGAACACAAATTATGGGAAAACAAAAAGGTAAAAATAAGGAACGGGCATGCAATGGCGGCAATTGGGAGCGTGGGCTCACAGTCACTGATTTTGGACCAAGTTAGGTGTTGCAAGCTAAGTATTTAATGGGAGCTGCCTTTAATTGAATTAATGCAACTAGATGAGTAGAATGAAATGAAGATTTCTTGGAATCTAATTTATAATCAAGCTGATATATCTTTAAAATTACATTTTGCAAAAAAAAAAAAAAGACCTCAATTTGAAGCCGTAAATGTGAGATAAAAACTTTCGCATTTCCCTTAACCAAATCAGAAATCTTAACTACCAGAAGGCCCTTACATAATACAATTATATAATATAGCTATAAATTCGTGTGCAGTCGTATATAAATTAAAACCGTGCAAAACAAAAGGGTTACGCTCTGGCCTTTTGTGGCCCAAGGAGAGATGTGGCAATGGCAATGGGACAAAGGATGGGGAATGGATTTGGGAATGGGATTTGGCCGAGGGCGCCACATAAGCCACAGCCAGGCTGCATAACTCAAGGCTTCTGTGACATTTTTATGGCATCAAATATATATTTTATTCGTAGGGTAACCGAAACAGACAAAGGCGTACACACGCGGGGGCTTACAATTAAAAATAGTTTAAAAAAGAAGCAAAATAGCTTTTAAATAGGGTAATTAAATCAAAGAAATACTATTTAATACCTTTTTGAGACGATCCCCTCATATTCCGAAGAGCTACGCCCCATCGGATAATATATACATTTATTTTCCGGCACTTTTGGGCATTTTACATTCCGTTTGGGCCCATTCCTCTTGGCCAAATCCCCTGCTCCCCGTAACCTCAATGCAATTAAAACAAAGGGAGAAAAGGAGCACATTAATCCTTTTTACACAATATCCTGTATGTATGACCGCCAATTGTGGAAGCGGGGGTGTACGGCTTCGTTGGTGGGGGAAAATGGCGCGGAAAAACGGGGGTTCCGCTGGGGCGGCCATTTTCTTTTGCCAGCTGCCATTTTTATGCTCGTTTTGTGTGCTTTTTTTTATTGTCTGCTCTTCTGCCTTTTTTTGTAGCCTTCGCCGTTGTTGTTATTGTTGTTGTTTGGCATTAAAAATGTTTTATGTTGTGTGCGATTTGAGCAACCTACTTTGCACATGCTCAGGGGCGTGGGAGGGGCTCAGGGGCTCTGATCTGCTCGCTGGGGTTTTTTCCGTTATTTTGTTGTATATTCTATATATATATTGTATATATATACCCTTAACAAGGATATGAGCTCGTTTGTTTGCGTAGAAAGGCTTAATTTGTACAGGACTTGGCCACACATACACATGCGCCCATTTAACGACTCCTAAATCGCATTGGTGTATGCGTGTGTGTGTATGGTGTAGGTGTGTGAGTGCCACTGTGCGACTTTTGTCTTGGCTTTAACTGTTTTTATGGCGCATTGCGACTTTTTATGGCCTTGTCTTCTCATACACTGCCGCAATGGGGTCTCCTAATTTAAGACACTCAGTTGGTAATAGGAGATGGATTAAAACTGATAAGTTTACTTCTTAAATTAATAAATTAGCGATGATTTTGACTTTATATTAATTTTAACGCTTAGGTATTATGCGTGTAATCCTTAGAATTATATTTCCGGATGTAATTTTTTTGCAATGTTGTTATTTTTTGTTATCTTACATTAAGGCAGCAGATGTTATGGTTTTGTGTTCTTAAACCAACTATTTTATATTCCAATAAAATCTTGTATAAAATCTGCAGTAGTCTAATGAGATTTAAGACATTTTATTCATTTATTTTCATGAAAAACTTCAATGATAAAGTGTAACAACGAAAGGGTATTTTGATTTCGATGCCTGACAATCCCATGAGTTGTTTTGTTTTAGCTTTGCCTATTCTAATGTGTGTGTGTGTGTGTTTGTGGCGCCCCCCAAAGGAATGCCCCAGCTGAGGGGGGAAAAAAAGCACACGAAAAGCATAAAGGATAATAATAAAACGGAGCCTTATCGCTGATGCCGATGCTGCTTTTGCTGCTGATGATGGCGATGTTGAATGCCGCTCGCTGTTATAATAAAACAAATGGCAGCCCCATTTAATTGCTGGCCATAAATGTGTTTGGCCTTTCGTGTATCCTTTTTCGAGGATGCCACCAAAGGCAGAGTGCGGTGTGTGTGTGTGTGTATGGTGCGTGTATTACTTTTTATTATTATTAGTATTTAAATTTATTTGTTACTTTATGGCGTGCACGCTGATAAATCTGAGCAAGCTCGTTCGCCTTTTTAATGGCCGCCCATAAAAGGTAAGCCCAGAAGAACTGGCCAAATTATACAATCAAAGCAAGTTAAAAGTCCATTTAGTATCGCCCGATATGACATAATTGAGTGGACTTGGCCGCTATCTCTAACCCGCCAAACGGAACGGAAGAAATCCCGGCATATGCAATTGCCATTTGAGGCGATGTCCCGATGTCCTGCTGCTTTTGTTTTCAGTTCGACAATGCAATTAATGCAATTGCACAATTGTTTTTCGCGGGCACTTACAGCCCCTCGAACAGAAGCTGTCGCCAAGGGAGAAAAGTTTGTGCAGTTTGTAGCAATTGGCACATTTGGCTTTATTACCCAATTGAGTCACTAATTTGTGGGGAGTTCAACGTTCAAACCGGCAAAACAAGTCAATTTGCGGTGCGGCATCGCCGCAACCCTCTTCGGCAAGGAAGGACTCGAGCTCATTAAATTGTGGTTGCTGCTGCTGTTATGATATTTCCCTGTTTTTATTGTTTCTGTGCCTCTGTGATTTCAATTTGATTTGTGCGATGATTAATTCATGCTGGGCATAAGCCACACCTACCCAACAGATACCAGTTACCAGTTACCAGCAGCTATCCCATTCCCTTTTTCCCAGTGAGCCCGGCAACGTTGCGATGATAAATGAACCTGGTTTCCCCCGATCTTCGGTCTTGTATGTTGATGCTTATCCGCGACATTCCTGCCGCCCAAAGTGTCACTGTTGTCGATCATTTTTATGTTGTTTATTTGATTGACAGGCCGGAGTTCCGAGCGCGGGACCTCCGGCTCCGAGTTAATTTCACATGCAGCGATCATCTCTCTCTCTTGGCCGCCTGCCTTGTTTTTTATTCGTCGTCTGCCTTTTATGATCGCTCGTTTTATGGGGATCGTCTGGGGCCGGAGTTTACCATAAAATGGCCATTAATCATTTAATAGAGTGCCGTAATGAACTCGGTATTCGGTATTTGGCTGACTGCCAAAAAAAAAAACTGCAACTTTTTCCAAAACTTACTTCTGGTTACTTTGCTTTTTTTGTGCGTCCGTCTGGCTTTGGCACCTAATCCTGGCGCACAACTATGCCGTTTGCATTGTTCCACGCACAATGGGCACAAAGGACATGTTTGCACTGATTATCAGATTAGGCCATTGTACGTACAAATTGATATTGTCATGTTTCAAGTGCCAGCAGTGAGCCAGCCAGCGAGCCAGCGAGCCAGTGTCCCTGTCCGATGTCCTCTCCGTCCTCGGTCCCCTGTGCTCTGTCCAGTTTTCCAGCCGGAGGCAGTGCAAAACTCATTGAATGCTGTCGCCAGTGCCGATTAAGAGATTTTTATTTTCGCACTCGGCGCTGGCAATGCTGCCAACGAGCCAGGCCCAAAACAATGGCCCAGTCGCTCCGGCCAGATTTGCAATATTTAGGCTTCGGTTTCCACTTCTTCTTTTTTTTTCTGGTTCGGTTCGGTTTTGACGAAACAATCGGCGCACAATGAGTCCTGAGTGGTTTTCCTCCCCCGTTCTGGCCTAGTTTCTGGACCAGAACCGATCATTAGCATAAAGCCACAACGGCGACGGCAATTCCTGTGGCTGTGTCGGTGTCTGTGCAGGGCGTTAGCCGAAGGATTAGTTGAAAATGTGCACATCATCATCGCCGAAAATCGAAGAGATTCAAGATCCGAGATCTGAGTTCGAAGATCGGAGGTCCTTTGCCGTTAATCTCCGCATCGTACAAGTGATCGTATCGCAATCTTGGCCAGGGAAAATCGCCCGTATCAGATTTCTGTGGAAATCAGTGTCGTTGGATTTCCCTATCAAGGCAGCTGAATCCGATCGGAGGAGGTGTTGGCCAACAGCCAAGCGGCTATATCCTCTGATCTCCGAATAGCCGAGCTGTCTAGTGATCTTCCGGCAGATATACTAATCTTTTGGCACTCTCAATTGTGGGGTTTCTCGAATTTCTTGGATGCCTAGGCCAAGGTGTTTTTTCTCTACTTTTGTGATCTTGATAAGGGAATATCCTTTGGATATTAGGATACAGTTTATGATCTTTCTCTGTTAAGGTTCTAATGTGCAAAATATTTATTGTTATAGCAGGAGTACATACAAAAACCTCTTAGGTAGTAAAAACACAATATTAACTAAATTAAACGGAATAGTTTAAATTATCAAAGAATCCTTTAAATAAAATGCTTAATATCTTTGTTAGGATATATCCGAAATTTGGAGCACAATTTCCATAGTGCTGACAGTTTCGTTTTCTTTAAATAAGTTTGCCACGCCCTTGAGAAAGCCCCTTGGCATTATGGCCGGCCAATCATCCGTTTGCGGTCTCACATCCTTAAAGTAGTATATCCCCTTTGGAATGGGACATGGACGGGTGTGGATGGGAAAGTCTGTGTTCTCTCCGTACTTCAGACTGGCTTCCAAGTACTTCCAGTAGGATTGCATGGCCTTGCAGATGGCCTGCTGAGGAACAAACATTGGCAACTGCTTGTACTCACCATTGCCATTGGGATCATTGAAACTGTCGGCCGACACCGAGTATAATGTATCATCCAAATCTTGCTTTATCTCTATGGTCCCATTGGCAGTTCGTTCGCGTCCCACGAAGCGAAGATGACTATAATCGATGTAATCGGTCCTGAATGGGTTAATGGAAATGAAACGCACTTCGTACGATTTTTTTAACAGCATCTACAATTGATATTTTCGGAAATTTTAATTAAAAACCAAAAAGAAATATTTAAATACTTACGAAAGCCTCGCCAAACAGGATCAGAAGAATATAAATCCGAAAGTATATCATTATTTTACGATTGAATCAGATACCTTTAGTCACCGAACTATATACGTTAGTGCTGGATAGTTTATGAATCCATTGCATTTTATATATTTCTAGAATTAAAATAAATTAAAAGCTAACATGCGATATAAGTACAGTATTTAATTATTGACATTGTAGACTGTTTATTATATTTAAAATTTGTTACCTCATCTCTAACGTAACATGTTACTAAGTTATCTTTGCTGGTATCACTAAGAAGGTTATTAATTGTATAAAAAAAACGAATGTTATTTTATGTATCTATATTGATCAATTAGCCTTTTTTTAACTATAACTCTTGTAACATATTTCAAGGAGAATTCCATTAACAGAAAGCCAACATTTTGTGATTATTTTATATTATTTTCTCCTTTATTTCGACTACAAGGATTTGTGTGGCAACAACTTCACCATCTTTTTTAACAGTAACAACAAACTTTAAAAATCCTTGCGGAGGGATATTCGGCCATTTGGACGTATTGATAAGAATATCCTTCACGTAGTAATGTCCTTTCGGCATGGGACATGCCTCAAAAGAAAAATCCGTATTCACGCCGAGCTGGCAACTGTCCTTGCAGTACGGCCAGTAGGTTTTCAGGAATTTGCAAGCGCTTTCCTCTGCCATAGAGAAGGGGAACCACTTGTAGTTGTTACTGCCGGTGACGTCGTTGTTAGTTTCAATGCCGATGGTGAAGTGTTCATCGGTAATATCCTCCCAGATATCGATTGATCCGTTCATCCTGCGCTCCCGTCCTAAAAGACGTAAGTGGAAGTCCCACGTCGAATGGCACGTTGCGTTTCAGCCTCATATGACTTTTTGAAGGTCATCTGAAATCCAGACACCTTGGATTAATATAGATATATCCTGCACATACTAAACACTTCGATTCCATACGAGAGCTTCGACACTGCACATCAGCAAAATGCAAAATCCAAGCTTCGGCATTATTAAAAAGCGAAAATAAAAAATGAGGAGTGTCAGGCCTTGAATGCCATTAATATTGCCAATTTATATAGAAAATTAATCGCATGTCAATCTGTTTAAATGTCGCATAATGTCTTGCGTTTCAGATATCGGCCTATATTACAAAAATCTGAGCAAACCCCAGAATAGAACAGAACATTTACTTGTCAGCTTTTTCCACATTTAAATTAATACAAAATACATAATATTATTATATAAAAATATTATAATTGTGGGATTTATTTAAGAATGTTTTCCCCTATAAAGTCATAAGGTAATATGCTCATTTCGTAGTGGACATGTGTGGTTAATGTGGTAAAACTATGTATATTTTTAAAAAAAAGTGAAAAGGCAGTTTGACATTCTACCCCAAAAACCATATTTGATGACATAACAATCCACCTTATTATATGGATCCCTTAGGCTAACACATTTCGTTAATATTGCATCTTAATAGAAGTCTTTCTTCTTTACGATTCATTTCCCCTCGAATTTGATTCGCATGTGCCACTTGACTTCATTCCGTAGCTCGAGGATAACGATTGGACCGAAGCACGATCGCTACACGATATCAGTCCGGCGACCCACCTCATTCCATCTCATTGCCCTCCGAGCCCAAAGCATTCCAACCGATCCGATTCGAAAAATGCCTTTCACAGCCCTTTGTTTGGGAGATGAGCTCCTAGGCGCCGGGTCATAACTCTTAGCGGCTGTTGCAGCTATTTGTTCGATTCTGTATACTGTATGCTGCATGGGCAATAAAAATATTGGCCTGCCTTCTTCGCCGGCAAAGGACAAAGGAATTGCACCATAAAATGCATGCATACACACACACAGGAGCGGAATCGGAAAACGGGGAACCGGACCGGTGAACGCTGAACGGAGTGGAAGACAAAGCCCTACGGATCCCGGGCCCTTTGTCTCCCTGGGCCAAATCCCACCGAAACTAGTGCAACACTTTTGGCTTATAGACAGGGCCAGAGTAAACTGCAAACGGGATGGAGAGGAAGACGGGGAAATAGGGCCAAGAAGAGCCGGCCGGCCATTGTCTTCGCAGAAGTCGTTAGTGTGACAGGTTGGATTTGTTTTGTGTACGGTGCCTAAGTCTGTCATCATCATCAGCATAGGACTTGTCTGGCGCCAGCATTAGGGACAATATTTTCGACTAAATATTTCGTCACAGGCCCAGGTAAATAGTTGAGAGGAAAACGAGGGCGTAGGCCCCGGAGAAATCGGACATCTCTGCGGGCGCCTATTTTTCGATTTCGGTTCGTTCGATTTCTATTCGGCCTGCTGCAGTTGCATTGATGATTTATGCACAGCCTGTCGGCTCCGAATTACAGGTGCACGGGGAATATGCTCAGGTAGTCTGGCAAAGGAATAATATTTTATTTAATGACTCTCCAATAGGCATTATTTGACGCGCTTGTACACTGCCACCAACTATTTTCACAAAATAAAAAGATAAAACGCATAAAACGCCATTTTTTGATATTTCGATCTTTACATTTAATCGGTTTACTTTCTTTCTTCAACGAAAATCAACGAATTAAATAGTTTTTTCATCAATTTCGACCGTTATGGAGTAAGTGTCCGATAAATGTAACTAAAATCAAAATATAAATAAAGAAATTATTAAAAATGTCTAACAGCTGCAATGGTAAATCGTTGTCTTTTTGGATTACTCGTCCTCAACCAGGACCGTTATGGATACGGTGCTCACGAGCTCATCGTTTCGGAAGAAGGAGCCATTGCACCGAAGAAAACCCCGCGGCATGATCGCCGGCCAGTTTTTGCTAGTGAGTCCCACGTTCTTCAGATAGTAGGTGCCCTTGGGAATGGGACAGACGTTCCTATTGATGGGAAAGTCTGTCTGCCGCCCGTATTCGGCGTGCTCCGAGATGTAGGAGTGATACTTCTCATAGGCTTTACAGATGGGGGTCCGGGGAATGTAGAACGGGAGCAGCTTAAAGTTGCCATCGCCAACCGGATCAGAGAAGGACTCGTACGAGAAGGAGTAGTGCTCGTCGTCCAAGTCATTCGTTAAGGTAACTGTTCCGTTCACCAGCCGTTGGCGTCCGACCAAGCGAAGTTTGGAGTTATCAAAAATCCCATTTTCGGGCCATACCGAGAAGGACTCAATCTTCAAGACATACGGCTTTATGCCAAGGCACTAATAAAAAAAAAATATGTGAGGACCTTGCTGTTGTATCCGTATACAGACTTACAATGGCTTCGCCGATTAGCATGAAAAAGAGGTAATGACTTGACCGAACCATTATTAGCAACAAGAGTGTCACTATGAAAATCAGCTGGAATTTATAGGTCCGATTACTTGAAGCTTATAGTTTATTTAATAACTGGAACATGTTAAACAAGTCAAAAACAATCAGAAACTGGCCAATTAATTTGCACGAAACTACAAAAAAAAAAACAAATTAATTTATTGTATATTGTAATGAAATGAACGAGCGTTTTTAGATAGCATTAACTTGTAACTAAAGTTGATATTTAATTTCTCTTTGGTAACACAAAGGTTAATTGAATGTTAGTTAAGTAAGTAACATGCAATCAGCATCTGTTTTTTAAGATTATTAATAGATGATAAATATAATATATATATAGATAGCTGGCATATTTAAATAGTTTCCTTTTTTTAAAGCAAGTAGAATCTCCTTACCAGGTGCGTGATTGACACAAAGTGTACTTTATATGTCTTTTTGCCAAAGCACTGTTGCGTAAAAAATAAGGAATTTCTGGCGTTTGTATCCTTTTGCAAAATTGCACGAATTAATCGCTCCAACTTGACCGATACAAGCAAAAATAAGAATAAAATTCAGTTCGATTCGTTTTTATAGGCCTGATTGCTTAAAATTTACAATGCATTTAGCAACATGAACATGTACTCGTATAAGTAAAACACGAACATGTGCAACTTGAACAAGTTCAATACCAGCGATATGGGCCCCTTAAAATATATTTACTTTTTGGTCTGAACAATTGAATTAGACATATAAAATCATAGTTCCGTAGAACTACTTCTACTATATAATAACTACATTGATTGATTTAAGCGGTGAAGTAAGATTTTAATTTGTAAATATGATATACATAGGAGTGGAAACGAGACCACTTGCAGGATTTAACTAATTGTCCTCAATCAGGAGCGTTATGGAATAGGAACCAAAATAGTCTTTGTTCTTGTAAATCTATCTTGTAAGCTATCGAACCTAAACCCTTTGCCATATCAGTGGGCCAGTTCTCGTGGGTGAGTTCGATGTTCTTCAAGTGCCCTTGGCTATGGTGCAGACTTCCCTGTTAAAGGGAAAGTCCTTGCGAATTTTCTTATGGAGGTCAGAGAAACGCTCTATGGCTGGAGCTTATAGTTGCCGTCGCCGGCTGGATCAGAGTAGGTCCCCGACCAACTTAGACTTACAATGACCTCTCCGATCAGAATGAAAAGAATGTACCAACTAGACCAATCCATTGTTGGAAACAAAAATCAGACTTAAATTCAGTTCGAATTTATAGGCACGGTCAGATTGCTTAAACCATACAATGTTTTTAACAAAATGTACATGTTTATTTATTAGTAATACTTTAGATATTTCTAGAACTTTATTTTATAACTTTCTATATAACCAAATTCAATAAATTTTACTACAATCAAAAACATAAATGAACAAAATTGTTTAAAATATCTAAAAACTGCATTGATATAAATTATAATGAGGTGGAAATTATACTGCTGGCAAGATCGTTGCCTATTTGGATTCCTTGTCAGCAATCAGGACCGTTACGGAGTAGGTGGCCACATGCTCATTGTTCCGGAAGAAGGAACCATTGCCCCGAATAAAACCACGCGGCAAGATCGCCGGCCAGTTTGCAGAGCTAAGAGCGATGTTTTTCAGATAGTAGGTTCCCTTGGGAATGGGGCAGACGTCCCTATTGATGGGAAAGTCTGTCTGCCTCCCGTATTCTGCGTGCTCCGAGAAGTAGGAGCGATACTTCCCATAGGCTTTACAGATGGGGGTCCGGGGAATGCTGAACGGCAGCAGCTTAAAGTTGCCGTCGCCACCCGGATCGGAGGAGCACTCGCCGGAGAACGAATAGTTTTCGTTGTCCATGTCCATCGTTAATGTAACCGACCCGTTCACCAGCCGTTCGCGTCCCATCAAGCGAAGTTTGGAGATATCAAAAACCCCATTTTCGGGCCATACCAAAAAGGACACAATATTCACGACATAAGGCTTTATGCCAAAGGACTAGGAAAAAAAAATAAGTTAGGTCCTTGCTGTTGTATCCTTATGCAGACTTACAATGGCCTCGCCGATCAGCATGAACAAGAGGAAATGACTTGACCGAACCATTTTAAGCAACAAGAGTGTCACTTTGAAAATCAGTTCGAATTTATAGGCCCGATTACAGTTTATTTAACAACTGGTACATGTTAAACAAGTCGAAAACATGCAGAAATTGGCCAATTAATTCGCACGAAACTACCTAGTTACCAAACAAAAAATCCAAATAATTTATTGTATATTTAAAAAAAAATGAACGAGCGTTTTTAGATAGCAATAACATTTAACTAAACTTAATATATAATTTCTCTTTGGTAACACAAAGGTGTTAATTGAATGTTTAAGTTAAGTAAATAACATGCAATCAGAAACTATAACCCACAGTTGGTATTTGATTATATTAATTGTTGCGCCAAAGGTGATAATAGATAGATATATTGCTGGCATATTTAAATATTTCGCTTTTTTTTTAAGCAGCAACTGAGACCACCTTGCCAGGTGCGTCTGGTCCCGTGCTGTGGCAGTCCTTTGGCATGTGGCACGGATCGAAGCTGCAACATATTGGCACACTTGAACCGACACCGAATCCCAGGAGCCGGGCACGTGCTCCTTGGCCCACTTGAACCGAGACCGCTCCTGCAACTGAACGAACTTCTGCCGGGTGGGCTGCTCTGGAAAGTTCGCTTACAACAATCGGGGGTTCTTTTTAATGCCAAAGAAGTCGCACGCTCTCTATTGGAATTTTCACAATGAGCACACTTGAGATACTGTTCCTTCTCCCCCTTTTTGTTGTTCTTGGGCGAGACATGCAGCGGTGGGTTGTGAACTTTTCGGCTGGCAAACAATGGCTCAAGTGCTGCTTGCAAAACAAAAAGCGTTTTAAGTTTTAATTACGCCAGGCACAAAAGGCTGTAAGGAGCAAAACCGCGACACATGGTGGTCCTTTCAAGTGGAAGTGCGAGCGGAGACGGGGCTACCTATAGATACTGCACTGACTTGGGACCATATTGACGCCATATCAGAGCCACATTGCAGCCGAAAGCCATCGGAAAGTTTCCTACAAGTATAAGCCCCGGGCACCTTGCATAAGCCATATCGGTGGCCAAATCTTGAATCATTTCTCAACCCGGTCCGAATCAATTTCCAACCCTTCATCCCCACGATGGTGCCATCAGCAACTATCTATCGAATACAGGCAGCCATAGCTTGTCAGTGATTAGATTTCCAAAAAACGCGCTCTTAACAATGCTACCAGGGGCAACAAAGAAAATTATAGGAAACACTTCAGTCTAAGTGGAAAGTGCTACGACGTGGCTTTGCCCCGTAGAGAGTACAAAATGGCAATATCTAAAAGGTATCTAATTAAAGATATGTTTGTTTATGACACTGAATAGAAATAACAACAAAATTTAAAGTAAAAATAGATTGAATCCTGGGAAAACCTGTCTCTTCTCTGTATATATAAACCTATTCTAACCTGCAGTTTACAAAAGATTTAAAACCAATTTAAAAGGACATTTTAAACATGTCTCTAATGAATCGTGATTAAATTTAGTAAAGCTTTCGATTGTTTCATTTAGTAATAACTTAAATCTCTTCCATTGGCAGAACTGAGTTCTCGTCGAAGCCCCTTTCTAATCCAATAAGTAAAGGGTATTTAAAATTGCTCAATTGCTCAACTGATTAGACTTTGTTTTCAATTTGTCTTGCTGCCTTTCATTCACAGCCAGAGAAGAAGGTTCCCCGAGCAGTTAAGACATGACAGACAGCCAGAGCGAGACAGGCGCACACACACAGTTTTTAATCAAAATTGTACAGGAAATCAAAAATCAGTTTTCGAAAAATAAAAATCACAGTTTCTTATCGTGATGTTGATTTGTAGCTGCCGTTTGTTGTTCTTTTTCTGCCTTTGTCTTGGGGTTTTGAGAGGTAGCGCTTTACCCCAATTGCTTGGCCCATCAGAAATTTTATTATTATTATTTTGGTTGGTTGGGTAGGTAGGCCCTTGGCGTGTAATTTGAGGAAAGCAGCGCTGAAAGCAAACGCAGTAGCTATGAAATCAATTATGCGATAAAGATTTGACAGCACAGCGCACTGAGCTCCGCTGCTGGCACTCGATAATTAATTTTAACGCTTTATCGCAATTGAAGGTGCGCCCAGCCCCGCGCACCGCCCAGGCAGGGGTTGGGAATTTTGGGGGCTTCGGTTTCGTATCCGAAAGATAGTTGCTGCCGATAGGCGTCCGATTTGATTGAAGTCTGTCTAAAGGCGTTTGTCTTGGGGGCCCCGTCTAATCTGTGACACAATTGGAAAAAGTTATGAGTGTGCCAGTGAATTTATTGAGGCCTCCTCACCGGACCCTTCCCGCCCTGCACAGAGAAAAATAGTAGCTTAGTTTAAATTAAATTTTAGAGGAAAGAACTCTTGCAAAAGATGGCTTAGGTTTCCATTACTTTTACAAAAGGCTAAGTTTAATATGTCAAAATTGATGTGCTCTCATAGTTTTGAATTACATTAGATACAATACACAGTTTTTTCCCGTGCACAAGCACACGTATATATTAATTTTTTTCGTGTGTTCTGAGTGAGGTTTTGGGACGATGAAAGATGCTTTCCCATGATATGCAAACGAACTCAATTATTTATTTTATCACAAATGATTTTGCTTATCAAATCTAGAAATCGCGTCATCTTTGTCTCTCCCAGAAAACCACAATAACGAAGGGGCAGAAGACGCAGAAGGGCGAAGAAGCTGTAGAGGAGAGAAGAGACCTTTCTCAGACCCCGACGCTCTTCACTCATCCTCGTCACCGGCTGCCGGTCGCCGGTCTGCGGTCTGCGGTCTGAGGTCTCCGGTGTGTTTTATTCGATGCTCTGGCCTCTTGAGTTTTTCTTACAATTGCTTGGGTCTTGCTTCGGTCCTGATTGAGGCCGCCATTATTCAAGGAGCCCGGCCGAGGCTCCTTGGGCCTCTCACTCTTTCACTCTCTCTCTCTGTCGCGGTGGCATCTTTTTTGGCGCTATCTTTGCGTTGAAATCTCCGCAGTTCATGTCAAATTTCTTGTGTTTTTATATATCATTCGGCTGCCACTGCCGAGCGACTGCTTTCCTTGTAAGTATGTAAATGTTGGCAGGCTGCAGCTGCATTTTGCATGTGTCCCCCTGTGACCCCCTCCCCTGCTCCAAGTCGCCATCTAGCTTTGAGTGATTGCCGGGGGTTTATCTTGTGAAGGGGCCTGGCTTCTGTTGCCGAAGATACGGGGCTCTCATGCATCTGTATCTGCATCTGCATCTGTATCTGTGTCTGAGGCTTCGGCTTCGACTGCGGCGGAGTCTTGTTAATTAAGTTTCAAGCAGGTTCCGTCTGGGCGTTGCTTGAAAGTCAATTTTTAGCACCTATTGACATGCAAAGGACCCGCATGGCACACACACAAACAAATTCCAGTGAAAGAGCGAGATACGGATACATTAACTAGTGATGGGAATGATTTTTGACCCAACTTAGGTACAGGGAAGCGAACTACATCTATGGATTAAGTATTTTATATTATTAACTCAAAGTGTATAATCAATAAGTTTTCTTTAAGCTGTGTATGTTATGTAAAAGATACTTCTTAACACAATTTTATACCTGATATAGCCTCCAATTCATCGACTTAACACCTTTATTTGTAGGTACAACATTTTGCAAAGCCACTCATCACTGTCGACAGATACAAATATAGACTGCAATTTGGATTTGTGCCCCAGGAAGGCAAATCAATCAATTCAACACGCAAAGTTGTTGCCGATAATTTCTCTATTTTGACTCGACTCGGCGACGAGGACGAGGACGAGAACGGGAATGGGAAAGTAGACGGCGGGGAGGGCAATAAATAATAACTCAATACAAATCCCAATTACAGACGATTGCCACCCAGAATCGAGGAGCCGGGACCAAGGTAACAACACAGGCCAACCCTCTTGGCCCGGTCGAAGTAAATCCTGGCCGCCTTCGATTGTCCTTTTCGTCGTCTGCACATGGGTCTGAATCCGTCTCCGTCTCTGACTGTGTGTGTGTGTGGGTTCGGTTCATTTGATTCGATCAGCGGGGTTTCGCCTCCATCAACCACAAAAACAACGAGGGCCAAGGACCGTCAAGGGTTTGGTTTAGAGTTTTGGCCTTCCCCTTAGTCGATTTCGGGCTTATCCTGCAAACCAGCACATAAATCGTCATGCGGCTCCTGCTTCTCCTTCATTTAAATTTTCATTTAATTTGTTATTTGTTTACATGAAACACGGCGACGTGCGACGACAGCGACGGAGGCGACATATGACAACATTCTCAGCCGGCCACAATTGCCATTGTCTGACTCTTCTCGGCGGGCAGAGGGGTGATTGTTAGGGGATGGGGCTGCCAGGGTAAGGGTCCTCGTGTGGTCATCTATTGTGACCACACACCTGGACGGTCAATTGGTCTGCAGTTGGCCACTGTTTGGCAACAGTCTCTAATTGCTCCATTCAAATGGTGACTCCCTTGTGGGCGAGACAGGGATTGCAGTCCGTCACGGGAATGGAGAGAATTGATTCTTTAGGGGGTTCATATAAAGGGCTTATACTTTACTTCATTTTAGTGGAAAACTTTGGAGAATTTATGGATGTTACAGAACCTATTCTTTAAGTTGAAGTTGCGCTGTGAAATCCATACCGAAAATAAATAAATAAATAGTAAAGTTTCTTCTTAAGAAACCAATGATTTCGGCCATTAAGAATTCTCGCAGCTCTCGTGAAAAATCAACACATTTTTATATGCAAATCAGCAGAGTGAAACCTCAGCCCCACCCCGAAAACATTTAACGCAGTTTAAGTTCGCTTAGGCAAACTAGTTCAGTTTAACGGAGGGCAAGAGTCAGTCGAAATCAGTTCCCAACGATAATGGAGAGACCCCATAAATACGACGATCTACAGCGAATTAGCAGCCCGCGGGGGAAATATCTGGACAGCATCTCTAACAAATTAAGTGGACAACAATAAATCAAATGGCTGACGACGAAATTCGGATGAAAAATCAATAAGCAGACCAGTGTCTATGCGCTGCGAGGGTGTGGGGACCCTAAATCAGTAACCGAATTCCGTATTGGAGTTGGAATCCGACTCCGATTTGGATTCGGACTCGGACTCGGGGAATGGGGATCGAAATCTGTGGCTGCGTGTTTAACAACAAACAATTAAGATGGCGTCCGATCGATAAGGCCCAAAAGCCAAGAAGAGACACAGTAACAGAAACAGGAAAGGCGACGAGCGGAGACCCAACTCATCAGCCACCAACTCAGCTCAACAGTTAGCAGAAGTCGTGGCCAATGGGGCTGATGAAACAAATGGGCCATAATGAAATAATTATGACTGCGCTTCGGGTCCGAAACATGGCCTATGATGGCCCCCGGCTCACTTGGCTCACTTCCCCGGCCACAAACGCATTTAAACTAGCTCTGATTGAGGCTGAAAACAATGCCCGGCACTTTATCGTCACCCGGATCGAAATGTGGCGACCGTGATGGTGGACTCGCTGCCAAAGGATATATATAGTAGTCCTACCATTGGCATCCGCACGTGTATCGGGCTTATCAATGGCTTGGCATCTGCCAGCCCGATGCCAGTTGATGGACTTTGATTGCCGCTTTTGGCCATGCGTGATATTTATTTGTTAGTTTAGGCAAACCACTGATTGCTGTCCTTCGAGACACAGTGGTGAAGTTTCTGATTAAATGAGGTTTTAATTAAGTAAAATTTATATAGTTGATTACACTATTTTATTCGATTTATAAATCATTACTATTGAATATAAAACATATGCCTTATATATATATATTTCAACAATCTAACAATCAATCTATCTGCTTACATTTTCACCCAAAATAAATACTTTTCTCTGTAAACACTCAACAGGGAAATCTCTTACCGCCCGGGAATCGATTGTTCTCCCGTGATTCACCAGAAACCTATTCATTTGGCAGTTCCAGTTTCCCTTTCGTCGCCTGGCCACCAATGTGCCATCCTTTTTGGCATGTGTCTCGGGCACAATTGAGTGACCAACGTGAAAAATGAAGCCCGGACCAAGTCAACCACTGGAAACATTTTTAATTTCGCTGCCATTGTGGGGAGGAAAAAAAATGAACAGCGAAATTGTAAACATTTTTGCGCGCCAGCATCAAGATAGCCTGGGACACAACTGGAGGAGCCAGCCAGCAGCAACCAGGGAAAACCTAGTCAGCCACAATGGAATGGATTCTCTCCCGAGAGGACTATTTGGGCAGCGAGAAATTAGACACGTGATGGGCGGACTCAGAGGTCCGAGATGGTGGCGACAAAAACCCGTCTGATAACCCGGAAAAAAAACCTCTGACAAAAATGAACTACACTTTATGTTTCCTCTGTCTTTTTTTTTGCTAAGCGATCAGCTGCTCCTGAGGATGCTGATTTCTGTGCCGATTCGAGTAGATCATTTGAATAGGTGCGAACAAGAGGCGATCGTAGCGACAAGATAGCAGAGACAGGAAGTTGAGGCTCCGAATTATGAGGGTCCCACTTCCAAATGCCAAAAGCCAGAAGCCGATAGTTCTTAGGCATCCAATTAAATTGAATTTCGGAACGATGCTACTGCGATAAATTAGGCAAACATTTTGGTTACCCTCTTGCTCGCCCCGAGCCTTATTATTTACTGGTGTCCGCAGCAAACTCCAAAACGAATCAAAGACAAACAAGCTGGCAGAGGCGTTGAGGGCAAACACAGGAATCGAAGTCGATTATCTAAGTGTGATAAGGCATACGCACTCATTGAGACATGCACTGAGAGAAATTAATACATAGTAGCTAATAGCCAAGAAAGGAAAAGAATCCTTTGTCTTTTAGCAACAAGTTATACGAATTAATCGCACAAATTAATTATCCAGCTTAAGTTTCTTTATTTATATTATAGTTGTAATTAAGTAAGCTATATTCTGCTTGGCACTTTTATTTAAATCTTTGAAAGAAGATGGGAAATATATGTACATCATTTTGAACGGTTATTGGAATTTTAAAATTATTTTATTTAGTTCTGCTGATGATTTATCTTAATATTCCTATGTGGTAAGTATTTACCAAATGATTTCTTTAGACCCTGAATTAAAAATGTAATTGCTCCGTCTCCGTATATATTTTTTCTGAGTGCATTCGACAGGACTGTGACGATGGCTTCGCCTCGCTTCACTTGCTCCGGCCCTGGCCCTCGTCCAAATAAATTTCTATCGCGCTCTACAAGTCTATTTGTGCGTAAACAAATATTTATTGGAAAGGTAACACTTGCGACGGCAGCCACAGAGGGGTAACAACTAGTTGTTAGGTGTTAGATGT
This sequence comes from Drosophila kanapiae, assembly GCA_008042475.1. Lineage (NCBI taxonomy): Eukaryota > Metazoa > Arthropoda > Insecta > Diptera > Drosophilidae > Drosophila > Drosophila kanapiae. The sequence continues at coordinate 83,867 of VNJM01001497.1, forward strand.
GAGGTATTCGGCATTAGGGGTTCGGCTCTGAGGGGCTGAAGTTGTCCAATTGACCAATAAAATGTTTGACGATGTGTGGCGCACTGGCAGTCAATTTGAGCGGGGTATTTCTTGTCACTGCACCAATTATTTCCGGCTGGTTGGTTGCGATCGAAATTCTGGGGATACAGTCCAGTAGATTAATAAATCCTTTAATTTAATTATTTCTTATTTAAATTCGATTTATTATTAAAAGCCACGTAGCCACAGTAATTGTTTCGCTATTAATTTAGCAATTAATAATAGTTTGTAAGTATCTCAAATTTTCGCATCTCTTTCTTTTCTTTCTATCTTTACCCAGTTCTACCTCCCACCACTTTTGACCCACCCAATTGTTGGTAGCTGGCGATGACTTGCAGGCTGCTTGCCATTTTGGCCTAACAACTTTGTAATTTTTTGTTTACACGCTTAAATTGTAACGTAATTGCTTTGGGAAGTGACAATTGTCGGGCATCCCCCTTTTTTACTATGAGTTGCGTTTGTCGATGGAAAGCCCGGCGGCGCGCTGTGAAAGCGGACACATGCTCGACTTGGTCTCGGCTATTCTCGGTTTGCTTGGATAACTATTTCTGAGCCTAGTCCAGACCACAGTCCAGTTGGCTGCCATGGCATCGCCTGAGGGGGGAGGAGGGTAACCAACAATAGGGCCCATCGGAACGCACTTGGCCCTGTCAACCTCAGGCCACTGAGGCCTCGAGATGAAAGGCAGATGCTAACCGCCAGATAAACGCGGCGACTGCGTCGTAATTCGTGTAATTATATTCTCAATTACCAAAACCCGACAGGCCAACAAACCAGCGATGCTGTGGCTGCGATTAGAACAAACGAAAGCGTTTTCAGATTTTCCTTCTATTTGTGCACTCAAAAAAAACTTAATATCTTTAATTTTAAGCAAAATTATTCTACGGAAATAAATTAATGAAAATAAATACTGCAGAGATATATAACTTATTCTAAGAAGCCTATTAAGTTGATAATCTTAACGTATATTAGAATACTTCTCTAAAATTGTATATTATTGTCATTTTTGTTTAATGTTTTTTGTATCGTCAATAAACCATATAAATAAAATGATTTTTATTGAATTTTACACTATAATAAATTATATATATTTTTTAATGTATTTATATTCATTTTCTAATATTTCGATTTATTTATATTCATGTTTATGTTATGCTTATGTTTCTTTAAAGGTGAACATAAATGTTAGTGTGATACCTTAGTTGAAAAAAGTGTTTTTATTCAAGTTTGTGGATTTTCGACATGGTTTCACTGGAAAACATGGGCCAAGAGGAGGCTGACTAACCCATTCCCCAGAAAGAAATCAAAAGCAGGCCAGCAAATATAGCAATGAAAGGCAGATAGCTCCTAAATGCTGCTCATTCGTGCTGCCAAGCAAACAAGTCAGGCCAGGGGGCGTGGCAAGGGCAAAAAGACATATGCAAATGGCCAGACTCAGGCTCAGTCTCATCCCCATGCCCTCACACACACCCATTCCCTGCCGTTGTCCTGGGCCAGCTTGAGTGGCTTTTAGCTTGGTAGCGATGTGATGCCCACGACGATATGATATGATTATGTTAAATGCCCGTTTTGTTTGCTCACTCACTGGCATCAGTGCTGCCCACAGAAAGACACAGAGAAAAATAGCTAAATCTTAATAAGAAATATAAATAAAATGCAATTATTCTCTATCTTAAATAAAACATATAAATATTTCTAAGTACCTCCAAAATTGATCAATTAATTAAATTACTTTTTTGGCTGTAACAGTCCTTGAACCTGGCTACAAGCGCGCCGACTTGTCAACACTGAACGCCAGGGATCTGGTCATTGGGCAGCTGTGATTTTGCAGTTGTAGTTGTATGTTAGTCGTCGTCGTCGTCATGGCTCTTAACTGATTTTCCATTCCATGGGCTGAAAGGAGCAGCCTCTGTTCAGTTCGGGATTCAAGTTGACGATTTCATAATTCAATTTACAAGATAAGGGGCCGCAGCACCGAGCAGGCACAACCACAAGCAGAAGCAGAACCAGATTCTGATTCGGATGCGGATTCGGATACGGAATCAGCCAACCAACAAACGGCCACCGTTCTTTTTTTTTTTTTTGGGGCGTGCTGTCAACAGACGACAGCAAACAATAAGAAAAAAAAACACATAAAACGTAAACAAAACGCACAGAAAAAATCATATTGAAAAAAGACCTTTTAATTAATTATGCATCAGCGATTGTGTTTAAATAAAACGAAGCCCAGTCAAATCTCATTCAGAGATTTTCGGATGGGCGGGGAGGAAATCGCAGGGTCGATCAGCAGCAGCTGCCAGTGACAAAGGCGCATTGCGCATACGCCAGGATGAACCCATGTAGATGACTCCGATTAGATAACCCAGATAACTCCCGAAGGTATTGACTCAACTTATGTCTGCTATGCCTGGGATAATCGCCTGAAATATGATCTTAATTGAACAGCACTCATATTGTTAATGAAGGCCTTAGCAGTGGTTGAAATTAAGTTATTGGGTTTACTTCTAATATGAGAAGATATCTGACAATTTTTAAATTAATATAAAGAGCTTAGAGGAAGCACTGTACTGGCCTAAGAGACTACGAGAGACTGGGTGATCTTTAACTACTATAGCTATATAAGTTTGAAGAACTACTATATATTAAAGATAAAATCATCCAGAGAAATCATAAATAATTTTAACGAAAGCAAATGCGACGAATTCATAAAGGATTTGATCTTTAATCTACCCATTAGATCCGGAAACATTATTCGAGTTGACCCCTTTAACATTTGCCGAACTGCAATTGTTCATTGACTGGAAGATCGAGTCGTCGTCAGTCGGGGCCCCTGTCAATGGGTCGTCAGCCATGTCAGCGGCATATAGCAAGCCAGGCTCGACTTCTGACACGATCAGACAGAGAGGGCAAGAGAGAGAGAGACAGGGGAACAGAGGGAGGGAACAGCCCATATGCCCACATTCAAGTTAGAAGCCATCATAATTTAAACATGAGTGTTGGCTGCCACTGCGCACTGGGCTAACAATGATGCGGTTGTGGCTGGGCTTTATGGTCGGGTTTCTGAAGAGGATCGCTTCGTCCATTTGGTGGCCTTATCAGCGATAGCGATGGCAGATTAATCGGGCCGATAAGCCCGAAACCGGGGATGTGGACACGATGACGAGCAGGATGACGAGTGCGGATGATCGACCAGGAGAATGGTAGAATGGAGTGGAGTTTGGAGTGCCGTCGATGATGACGGTAGCGACGGGATGGGACGCGGTATGGTATGGGGATCTCTGGAGTGGCTATGTTCTTTGTGGTACGAATTCGGTTTTATATTCACATTTTTTCGGGGCTATATACCCTGCCTTCTGGGACCTGGGTGAAAAGGTGTGCCTGGGTTATGCGAAATATGCGTGGCGTTGTCGATCGGATCGGTTCGGAGGGATCTGCACTGGCACTGCCCAAAGTGGTTTAGATTAAAGGGTTTAGTTTTCTGGCCTGTGTTATTTTTATTTTTGGGCGTTATTTGCTCAGCGAGACGTGCGACTGCTTTGAACGGCTCTGTCCGCGGGCTTTGCGCTTTGGGTTTCTGAATTTTTTTTGGACTGCAAGAAGATCGATCTCCCCGATTCGTGGTCGGTGCACCTCGATGACCTCTCGCCCCTTGCCCCTCGCCTCCTCATCCATCTCGGCATTTGTGTTGTTGTGCCAGCTGAACATCTGTCGATCTTGTTTGCCGATAATTTGAATTGAGTTTTCTCTCCAATGTTGGCCAGCCTTCACATGTGTAAAGAGTCCAGGGCATTGTCCAGGCTTATGTGAGCAGAATATAGGGCTAAGACGGTAAGGGGGGTAATGCCGAAAGGCGTGCTAATAACAGAGCTCATCCTCGTCAAATGGAAGCCCAAAGAATGACACCGAGCCTAGGCAAAGTACAAAGCTTTCTCACGGCACTCGAAAAAATAAAAGATTCAATTCTTGTATTAAACAAGAATATAAGAAAATAAGGTCCTTGTTTATTTATAAAGATTTTAGTACAACATTTTCTTTGAAACAAGCTAATATATTCATCATGAAAGTAGTTAACAAAGGACACTTTTTTTCTGGGTGTGCCTGCATTAAAAGAACTCCACCAGAACGTGTCAACTGGTTAGTGGTTTTGGTAGGGGGGCGGGGAACTGGGGGTATGCTTGGAGGAGGTAAAGAAGCAACCAGGGTCCCAGAGCCACAGCCAATCCGCCGGGCACGTTCAAGTCGTTTTCTCGCAATTAACGCGAAATTCTACGAATTGTTTAATTAGAACTCCAGTTTCAGTTTCTCAGTTCTCAGTTGCCAGTTTTCAGGTTGCATCTTCAGGTCTGCGAGCTGCCTGCAACCTCTGCACGTTTGTATCTCGTGGTTCTTGTTTTGGGGCTGCATAATCTTTTTTGTAAACATGAAACTCGCGCCATTATATCGAGGCAACGTTCGCCGGCCAACTTGGGAATGGAATGGAATGGTATTCCATGTCATGGGCATGGGGAGACCTCGGTGGAGAAGAGAGTCAGAGCTGGCTGCTTTTTACATGTTCGCCTGCCCTGCGCCGTGTGGCAACGATTTTAAATTTAAAATCTGTGAATTTGAAGCAGTTTATCGAGACGGCATCCTCCGCCTCCTTGGCAGCCTCCGAGCTCTGCGTCCTTTTGGCTTAGGTGTCTGCTGGATTTTATACTTGTTGTTGTTGTCGTTTTTGCCTGATTCGGTCGACCGATTAAATCATTAAATATTCCGATTGTGTAGCGTTATAATGAAATGTTTTTAACGCTTGTCTGATTTGGAATTATGCAGAGAATTAAAGGATCTCTCCTTTCTGCTGTCTTGTATTTGCCAAGTGAAGACTCTGTTTATGTGGAACATGCTGGAAGGTTGTCCGTGATAAGCAAAGATGTTCCAGGCATTTGATGTATTTACTGCATCCAACAAAAATCGGGTAATACTCTCTGGCTAAGGTCTGAAAGTAAACAGCTTATGAAAAGTAATGGAAGTGCTGCATAGTTTCAGTTATATTTAACTTCATTTAACAAGAATAATAGTCGCAGTAGTATAAGAATATGGTTTAAGTTAATATTTATACATTTGACAATTGAATGCGCGCCAAACTATCTTCTATGATCGATTAGCGAAAAGCTCGGCGCTGTAGAACTAACCTATCGCTATCGATAAGCCAAAAGCTAGAGCCAAACAGCTGATAAGTACAATCTCTATATTCCGCCAAAAATTTTAGATTTCTTTATGTTTTATTTTAAATAGATTTATGCCAATATCTATCGACAGCTTAATAATCAATTAATTAATCAAATTGCTATCTATATCTACATACATCAATATCTTAAACTATAGTGTAAATGGACTTTATTCTATGTGTGCTGATGGTGCCAGCTATAATCGTTCTGGGGCTCACCGATTCCCAGCTCTTCTGCTCTCTTCTGCAATATTACAGATACAAATTATACACACCAACAAAACAGAACTCTACTTCGACTCCTGCAGAAACCTGGCAGTGCTCATAGAAATATATTGCTTATACCAAAGAGTATAGATCTATAATATGTAAAAATTAAAACAGAAAAGCAGGATGTCCTGACACTTACATATGTGTCTGTTGGTTTTCATTGCATTCAATGTGATCCTTTTTCTGCAACTTCACCGTACCAGCGAACAGAAGAACTAGGTAAACAGAAGGTCATCTAAAATGGGTTCGTCAACATTAATTAAGTAAATACAAATATATATACTATTAAGTCAAATTAATAAATGTATTGTTAGTTCACGCACTTCAACTATTTTGTTTATTATTATCTTTTAAAATAAAAACTGACTGTTAGTGAGATCAAAGAAGTCTTAAGTTTTCCAGGTTTATAGACCATTTAAATGAGCGCCAAGTCCATATTTGTCATCTGAGAGCTTAGTGCTATGGAAAAAGTTGACCCCTGGATATAGTCTGGAACCGAACAGCTGAGTTGTGTGACCTCTGTTATGTTACGTTCATTTTCACTCGGACAACAAGTTCAATTGACGTTCCTGGCATCAATTGCTATTAAGAGGGAAAGTAAGAGACCCGCGTGTAAAGCTCTCTGGGAATGTCAACGAAGCGCAGTCGGAATATGTGATTTATCCGCCGCTCTTGGATTAGTCGACGAATTGCTCTGTTCTGTGATAGATGGGGAGAGGCTTAATTAAGAACAACGAGGAATAAACGCATAAATGGATCGAATTTTTTACATTGCGCTGCTCCTGCCAGCTATCTTTGTTCTGGGGATCGCCGACTTCGATCCCATCTGCGAGGGCATTAGCTGTGACGGCACAGACCTAGACTCAAACTACACCGAAGAAAAGCCTGCTGTCAATCAGTGGGAGCTCCATCTGGACGACTGCAGCAACCTGACAATACTGCGGCACTCCCCTAATCTGCACACTCTGGACTTGGGGAACTGCTCCAGTGGCGACCTGCGCCCGGAAGACCTCAGTGTGTTGCCCAATCTGGGTTATTTTCATCTGCGAGGTGGCCGTCTTCCCGAGCTGAGTGACGGACTTTTCGCCAAGCTGCCCGATCTGAAGGTTCTCGAGCTGGGAGGTAATGCCATAAAGAGCCTTCCTGACACCATCTTCAGGGGACTATTTAAGCTGTGGCTACTGGGACTGCAGGACAATAATATTAGCGTCCTGCCCAATGGAATATTCCTTCAACTTCGAAAGCTCCTACACCTCGACCTTGGCAACAATAAGATTGAGACTCTGCAGGAAGGAATCTTCGCCGGAAGCCCTAGGCTGCAGATACTGCTGCTCCATGGAAACCCGCTGACCAAAGTGTTCCCATCGACCCTTCGATCGCCGAGGCGGCTTATTCTACTTGACCTGAGCAACTGTGGCCTCCTGGAGGAGCTGCATCTTAATGACGCCTACATCCTCATGCTGGAGAACAATGCCATGCGGAGCCTCTCCATCGAGGGCAGTGTGGCCAAGCTCCAGGCGGCGAATAATGAGCTAACCTATCTCAGCTTGAGCGACAAGAAGTCCATCGTCAAGCTGGAGCTGCACGACAACAGACTGGAGGCTGATGACATTCCCGGTATGATCATGGGGATGTGGAGGCTTGACTACCTCGATCTGTCCAAGAACCTCATCGATAGTCTGCCTGTGCCCAGTAGCGACAATGCGAGTGAGTTCTTCCTTCTGCCCAACCTCAGGTTCCTCAACCTGTCCAGCAACCTCCTGGAGCACCTGCACAGTGATTCGCCGCTACTATCCCCCAGTCTCACCTACTTGGATCTTTCATACAATTTAATATATAGCCTAGAGCCACACATCTTTAGCCTGATCAAGGCGCTGAAGAGCCTACACATCGAGGGGAATCTCATCCGGCAATTCCAATACGATCACTTCTATCAGCAGCAACCACACCTTGAGGAGTTGTCGCTCTTCGATAACGTGTTTAGTCCGGAGAGCTACCATGCCATCGTCAAATACTTCACGGAGGCTGGGGTCCGGGTAGTGGAGAAGATCCGGATATCAACATCTGGTCACAACATCACCCTGGACTTCATAGATAAATCTGAGTCATCACCATCGAGAAAAGAAAGCCGTTATCCCAAACTACAGATGTGCGCAACTCATCAAAAATGGAGCTCTGGGGATATCCTGATATTTGCGGGGCTACTGGCTTCTCTAATCCTTAATGTGTTCCTTGTCCTGCACTTTCAACATTTCCGCGGTCGACAGAAATGCCTAATTTCGCTCTCACAGTTTTTAGGAAAAAGGCGAAGGTCCAACATGGAAGCCAGACTTGTCAGTATTGAAGACTCGGAGATATGAATACAATATTTAAGGCCAGAACCGACGCTTTAGTTTCATTAAATCATCGTTTATATAATAAACTAATTGTTGCTAACTTTAAAGTTTGTAAATTTTGTAGGCTAATAAATACGAATTTGTATTCGAAACTTCAGAGAACCCTGTTTTGCTAGTTAATCGCTTGATTTTTTTGTTTAAGGCACCTGATAATTTCAAGCTACAATGCCAAAGTTTGCTATGTATATTAAGACAACCAAACTGAACCGCAGAGACTAGACTAACAATATTTTATTAGGTGTTAGTTATTTATAAAGCGACCTCCAGAATCCGTATTATTTATATTGTTCTGAAATACGAGTATTTTTGACGCGATTAGAGCAACTGATTGCCTCGGTTTTGTTCGGTAAGTCGACTATTTCACCCCAATTTCTACAAATCAAATGTTTGCTTAGTTTTATTCACTCGTTCGAAGAGATTAGACACAAGAGGTCTCTTCCGATCTTAAGTTCTTTGAGTCAGTTTCAAACAAGTGACCTGATCAAATTTTAAAATAGAACATGATTATATTTTACGCTCTGCTGATCTTGGCTACGTCCTCTCTAGTGGAAAGCACAGATCTGGATGAACTTTGTCCAGATAACACCTGCAGGCTTTCGGAAATGGATACTCGGTTGGTGTTCTCAGCCAAAACAGCTCCAAGGATCGATACTATGAGCTTGGAGTTCTGTCGGGACTTCAAGGTGCTGGAGCTCACGCCAAATCTCGAATACCTGACTATTATTAACTGTGACAACGACTTAAACTTGGATAATTTAACGGCTATGTCTCATCTTAAGCTGTTGAGGATTCGAGACAGCATTCTTTCGGAACTCCATAATGATCAGTTCGGCAAGCTGACCGCCTTAGAGGCTCTTGATTTGAAGGGAAACTCCATAGAAGAAATAATCAATGGAACCTTCCAGAGTCTCCATCAACTGGTAAATCTAGAATTGCCTGAAAATTCAATTAAGTATCTCCCGAAGGGTGTCTTCTATCCTCTCGAGAAGCTGGAAACACTTGACCTGAGTAATAATCAGCTTTCCATCATTTTAGCGGACACTTTTTCGCGGAATATAAAATTGAATTTGCTGAGACTCAATGGAAATCCGCTGACTAAAGTGGACTTTTCGAGCGATCGGCTTAAGTTTAGTCTTGAATTCCTTGATCTGAGCAACTGTGGCCAGCTAAAGGATCTCCAGTTATCTGTTCCAGTAGACATGTTACTCCTGGAGGACTGTGGAGTTGAAAGATTGCGCAGCAACAAAACAATCCAACGTGTGAGGGCCGCTAACAGTAATCTAACACACGTAGACTTGCAAGGAGCACAATTGGATGGAACTTTCCTAAGCGAAATCCTTTGCGATATGCGGACCCTTGAGTGGTTGGATCTGTCGAACACCTCACTAGATACTTTCCACGTGTCCAGCAGCAATTTCGATCATAGGATCTGCCCGCTACCCAATATTAGGTTCCTTAACCTATCTAGAAACCAATTGGACAGTCTGCCACGGGAATCGCCTCTCTTTGGGCCCAATCTAATGTTTTTGGACCTCTCCTACAATAAGCTGGAGAACATGTCGATGGCACCCACGCAGTCCCATAACCTTCGAAGCCTGCGACTGGAGGGAAACAACCTGACCAGATTTTACTATCGGTTCTTTTACGACTGGCACAGAAACCTCCAGGAGCTGGCTCTCTATGACAACCAGTTTAGTTCTAATCTTAACAAGGAAATAATGGAATTCTTTTGCAACAAGCACGTCCATTTAATTCAAAAGGATAATCAGACACAGGCGGAATTCAAGGATCTCCCAAAATCTACCCTGCACTAGTAGTACTAATAGTACTTTGAATATTTAAAAAAAGTATAATAAGCGACTCTTTTTTCTTTAAAACTAAAATAAAATTGTAACAAACTATTCTTTTCTTGTGACGCTCCGTTAAAATTGTCAAAATATCATTATTTGCACTCAAAACTTTGAAATATTCTTCACAAAATTTTTTTTTCAGAGATATTTAAGCTTACAGCATTTGAATAGGCGCCCATCTATCGAATGTAGCTGCCCTCCAGAAAGCTAAGTGTTTCAGAACTGTTTTGAATTAATCGATGTGTAGAATAATGCGAAGAACAGCTGATTGAATCCGCCTTTACTCAGTTAGCTCTCCTATCTTGCAGTAACTTTGATCGGATTTAACATAAACCCGCGTGTACCTTAACTGACACCGAGAATTAAGCTGACGATTGCATTTGTTATCAGGTTCCAAAGATTCATGTAAATATTTCGCGAATATTCTCGCTGACGTGCTTAAAGAAAGGTGAATGAATCACCAAAATTCTCAGAAATATGTTTATTCTTCAACTGCTGCTCGTGGGCGCAGTCTCGGCCGTGGGACGTAATTATCTTCCGGATGTCTGCCCGGAGTCTTACTGCAGTCTGCCGGTTATGAAAACGGAATACGGCGCGCTCCAAGCTCCGAACATCACCGAACTGGCCCTGGGCTACTGCCAGGAGCTGGAGGTGCTTAGAAATACACCCAATCTTCGCATCCTGTCAGTGACCAACTGCCGAGGAGATCTCTTCGCCAAGGAGGATATCCAGCTGACGTACAAGCTCAACATCTTGCACGTGGGGCACAGTAATATCTCCGAACTACACAACAACCAGTTCTCTGCCAATCAGCTGCTGGAGGTCCTAGAACTGGAAGGGAACTCCATCGAAAGGTTGGCCAATGGAACCTTTCGGGAACTCCACCGCCTGGAAAAGCTGGGGCTGCAAGGAAACCTGATCCAGACTCTGCCGGATGATGTCTTTCATCCCCTCGAGAATCTCCGAGACCTGGACCTGAGTGACAATCAAATCTCGAATATAACGGAAGAGGTTTTTGCACGGAACCCAAAGTTGCAAACGCTCTTTCTCAGAGGGAATCCGCTGACCAAGTTAGTCTTTCCGACCCTAGGATCTCAAAGCCGTTTTCAGCTACTCGATCTCAGTCACTGCCGACAGCTAAGGGAGCTGGTGTTATACTCCCACGTGGACACCCTAATCCTGGAGGAAAGTGGAGTAGAGAGCTTACAGTTTTCAGGGAACCAGAGTCTCGTCAGGCTGCAAGCGGCAAACAGCAAGCTATCCCAACTGACCTTAGATGATCCCGATTCGCTGGTAGAACTGGACCTGCGGGGAACTCATTTGATTGGGAGCAATGCCAGCAATATTATCTGCAAAATGAGGAACCTTCAGAGGCTGGATCTGTCGAATAATTTGATCGAAACTCCACCCCTGTCCTTTAACGTAATCCCTGGAGAGATGTGCCGGCTGACTAGCCTCAGGTTTCTCAATCTGTCCAGCAACCGGTTGGTTAGTCTACAGCTAGAGTCTTCTGTTTTTGGACCCCGGCTTGAATACCTGGACCTATCTCATAATAACCTGGAGAGCCTTTCACTAGAAGCCCTTGATTCAGCCCACGATCTGCGAAAACTGTTCCTGGCGGGAAATAATCTCACTACTTTAAACTATCGCTCCCTATACGAAAGGCACAGAAACCTGAAGGAGTTGGCTCTCTTCGGGAATAAATTTAGTGCCGGCTTATACAATGAGATAATCGAATACTTCAGTCACAAGAAAATAAACTTAGTTAAGGAGGAATACGCGACACCCCAAGGAATGGGGGACCAGGATCCAGGCAAATGCAAAGAAAAACCGCAGCACGAGTGGAGCGTGTACGACATCCTCATCATAATTTTCCTTCTCGGAGTCCTGGCTTATGCGAGGATGTATCTCTATCGGAGAGGAGGATCCAACTGCTGCTTTGGATGCAAGTGGGGACAGAGTACGGACGACACCTCCGAAAGCAGGGTCAGGTTCCTAATCCGGCCAGAGTCGGAAACGTAAACCTTAAATTGGAAAATAAAGAGGGTGAAGAGACCACTTTGATCTTAATCGATATACATATTACCTGGCAATAGTTTTGTATAGTTTTTACAAGTAACACAAGAAGCTTTTAAGCCAGAATCAGACTGAGATAAAATGTAAATTGCAGCTAAAAAATCAGTTTATATTTATAAAAAGAACAAACAAATATACACCAAAAAGTAATATTAACAGAACAAACTTACATTCTACAATAAACTATACTTTCCGTTCGCTGTATGAATTGTTTTCGAGTCATTTATTATTTAACTTTCAGGAAAACCTTGGGACCGAAAAAACCTAGGATCCAATGTTGCCTGCCTCATGTTGGCGTACCGAACTCGAGTTATCTCTGGCAACATGTGGAGAAGCTCTACTTTGTTGTGATAATCGAAGCTTCCCCGGGGGCTTTACATCACCCCTTATCAATGGGGCTCTCTCACACCCGGCTCCATTCACCAAGCTCGGAGATAAGCCCCCAATACTGGTGCCTCAGCCATGACATTAGTACAATTTCACAGTCCGAACAAAGCGGGAGCAGCACGAATCCGTATTTTGTTCAAATTTCAATAATAATAGCAATAATATGCACTGGCATGTGTATCTTTTGCTTGGATTTTGTGGCTGCCAGCTGGGAGGGGCCGCCTACGTTTACGATGCCACCGGACGCCTGAATCTGAGTGCCAGTTGCCCGGATTCCTTCTGCAATATGCCTGATCGCTTACTGGCCTACTCGAGCACTCCGGCTCTGCAAATACGGGAGCTACACTTGACGAACTGCAGTCGCCAGTCGGTGCCGTGGGTGGTGCTCAACCTTACGCCCGGACTCCGGACGCTGGTAATCAGGAACTGCGCCGGCTATCACATCACCAAAGAGAGCCTGAAGCCGGTGGCGAATCTCACGTCGCTGCAAATGCAAAGCTCGAGTCTCGGCGTGCTGAGGGATGAGCTGTTTACAACTGTGCCCCGCCTAGAGATTCTTGAATTGGGGCACAACACCATACATACGGTGCACAGGGATACCTTCACGGGCCTCTCCAAGCTTAGATTTCTGGGACTGCAGAGCAATGGGATCCAGGAGATCCCAGCCAAGACTTTTGATCCTCTGCCGGAGCTTCTGCATCTGGACTTGAGTGGCAACCAGCTCACGGATTTGCACGAGGAGATCTTCGCCAAGAATGCCAAATTACAAACCCTGCTGCTGAATGGCAACCAGCTGGGGACTCTGCGTCAGGGAACAGTGGCCGCCCTTCCGAGTCTCCGGCTGCTCGATCTAGGCCATGCCGGAGAGATGGATAATCTAATGCTGACTTTAAGCGACATCCAGACTCTTATCTTGGATGGCAGCAGCCTGAGAGGATTAGTCATCAGTGGATGTGTTATCAGACTGCATGCCGCAAATAATGAGCTGAGTAACATCCAACTGGGCAACAAGAGCATGGTCGTAGAGATGGATCTCCGCGGCAATCTGCTGAATGCAACTGCTATAGCCGGCTTGCTACGAGGCATGTGGAACCTGGAGCGACTGGATCTGTCCAAGAACATGATAGAGACACTGCCCATGCATGACAGTGGGCCGTATGAGGGTCCGCATGCCCAGGAGCTGTTTCTCTTGCCTCGTCTGAAGTACCTCAATTTGGCCAGGAACCGAGTGGTGTCCTTGCCTCCGGACTCGCCCATTCTCTCGTCACACCTGTCGATCTTGGACCTGTCCGACAACCTAATACTGACCTTGGAGGTGGAGCGATTGACGAGTCTGCCGGATCTGGAGAGCCTCTTTGTGGAGGGTAACCGCCTGAGTTCCTTCGACTATCAGGTCTTCCATCAGCAGCACAAAGGTCTCAAGGAGCTGGGGCTGCATGACAATTCCTGGGGGCCCGGTCTGTACCGCAAAATGTACACGTACCTCACCGATCGAGGGGTTCACCTTCAGTCGAAAAGAGAGGTGACGAGCGTTTATCAAGTGGACACGGATGGGCCACTCGCAGTTAGCCAAGCGGAGCCCCAGACACTGGATCGAGTCGGAGTTTCGGGAATTCATCCCTATTGGACGCTGCGGGATATCCTGGCATTTGTCACCCTGCTGGTGGTTCTGGCCATTCTCCTGATGAATCTCTACAACATCCTGGAGGAGGAGGGCTGCCTGCGCAGATTCCGACGCTGGAGAAGGTCGAATATCCTGGGAGGAGCCAGCACCACGGCCAGGAGCAGTGCCCGCCAACTCAACGAGCAGGACTCCGAAGTATGAGCCTGGTCATCTTGGCTAATTGGCTAATTCGCTTATCCTTTCTCCGTTTCCCAAAATAGACCAGCTCCAGCGATTAGATGGGAAATATGGCCAACTGGAATCAACACCAAATAAACGTCAATTTGATGCCAATTTAGCGCTAGTGTTTTCTCTTTTCCCAGCGAGTTGTTGCTACTCACTAACTTGTTTGTCGATATCGAATGCTACCCTGTAATATTAATTTAAACGAAATCTTCTTTGTAAATAAAATATAATTAATAAATAGTAGTTAAACTGAAAAAACCCAGAAGATACTTGATACCTTAACTGTGTTTATAAAAGACAAATTGTACTCTAAAATGTATGTAATTATTAAATCATTTTATATTCTTTACCGATCGGGGATTAATATATATTGAAAGCTTATTTGATTACGATTTCATAAAGCGGCTAATGTAATAGTGTTTCTAATCGGGCTTATCAGAAGCGAATATTTTTAATAGGCACCTTTACTTGCTTTATATACAACTATATTCTATAAGGGTCAAGAGCCTCTCGACAGCTATTTGGTATATACAACTAGCTAATATTTAAATTGAATTATATAAGACTTTCCAGGGTATAAACCTCGTCGCACCTGCCACAGAACACTTACTTTGCATATGAAATCTCGGCAAGGAGCAGACATAAGCTACATCTTTTGGCTGCCTGGACACAGGCAGGGAAAAATAAGTAAAAAAAATTGGTAGAGAAGAACACACAAAGAAAAATGTGATACTTTTGAAATACATAGCTAATAGAAAAACTTATCATAATAGGTAATTTAAGCCATTCATTCAAGCAATGTCTTTAATAATTAAATTGTACAAGTAACTTATTCCTAAAATGACACTCCAAAATATATATCTGTGGAATACTCTTTCCGCTCTGTGTATCCAACCGAACAAGATGCATTTACAAGATTCGAACAAAATACGAATTTAATTCAAAATAATTGCACGGCATGCACAGGAGGACATGTGGACATGTGGCCTCCACTTGGCTGCCGTTGGGCTCAAGCCTAGTTAAGACTCCACCTGGAATGGTAAGAGCGGGGCCAAAAGTGGCGGCAAAGCTGGTTGGACATGGACTTTTCCGCCTTCGTTGGCTGGCACTTCTTGCATGTCGACTTCGCGGCCGTGGATTTGTGGCGTTTGCATTTGCGTAGACCTTGCACAAGCCCACATACATACATCTACTTGTAGTATAACTCCCCGTATCGTATCGTATATATATAAGTAATATAGGACCGACTGGCCCCCGCTCCTCGAGTTAGTCCATCAACATGTTTTGGGTGGATATATCGGCCGTGTTTATGTTTGGGGGTCTCTCCGCGCTGCATTTTGATAGGGCATCGCAATTTCTGAGAAATTGTATTTTGATTTATTTATAATGTTGCAGCGACATGCACATGCATCACACAATGGCAGTCGCTTGTTCGTCGCTATTGTTATTGTTGCATTTTCGATGGTCC
This sequence comes from Drosophila kanapiae, assembly GCA_008042475.1. Classification (NCBI taxonomy): domain Eukaryota; kingdom Metazoa; phylum Arthropoda; class Insecta; order Diptera; family Drosophilidae; genus Drosophila; species Drosophila kanapiae. The sequence continues at coordinate 99,429 of VNJM01001497.1, forward strand.
CGCTTGTTGTTGTGTTCAAATCGTTTTGATTAAATTAGAAATATGCAAATGATGGGCAGCTGGCTCATTAATTATGCGTCAGCAGATGATTTTTGGTCAAGACGATAACGCATTCGGTGCGAGAGCATCAGCGGGTGGCTATAACAGGACGGAGGAGAGGGCTATAACAGCATCAGCTTGGCAATTAAATAACTTCACACCGCGCGCTGAATGGGCGTGGCAATCGACGCCCACAACCGCCCAAAAATTTCGCATTTGAAATGTAAAGCGCAGGCGGCGGCTTTTCTGTGAAAAATATTTCAACGATTTGTAAAAGTGAGAAATAAAAAAAAAAAAATCGAGGGGCAATCGAAATGCATTTTTATCCCTCAATTCTCTGGTTTTCGAAAGGGGTGTGAACGAGGGTATGCTGGGATTCGGACTGAGCCACAAGGGGTTAAAATGTTAATCAATTTAGAGATTTGGAAATATCCATTTTGTCAAATTAATACATTTTGCCATAAATTATTTAACGGTGATCTTTTTTACAAATTATTTACATAGGGTGGCTTATCCTTTAATCATTTTACCAAAATTCAAATATACATCTGATTTAAATTCCAAATACTTAGTTAATAATGTTTCTTTAAGCCCTAATAAGCCTTAATTTTAATTAGCTTTCATGCCTTGTATTTAAATATTAATGAGAGTTCATGCCATAGCCCCCTTAGGTACCAACTGTTCGTTACCATTGCGATTGCCGGTAATTCTCTGATTGCAATTGGCAGAAGGCATAAAGCAGGGATCCCTGAGAAGCCAATACCCATCGAACCGATTGCGATTTCGCATATGGAACGGACATGGGGACCCACAAACCCAGGCCAGGGCCAGAACGTAAACCCAATTCTGGCCCGAAACTCTGACCGCAACAATTTAGCAATCGTTCACGCGTCCCAGGGGCCGCAGATTTGCACTGGCGTTGCGTGTGTATCTCCGCCCCCTTCTCAGCCAGCCGCCCATGTCCCCTTTACTCCGCGTAACCCCCTAACCCCGTTCGGTCCCCACCCCCAATCGATGTGCATTCGAATTTCTCTCCATCCCCCCCTCGCCTTTTTTCGGGGTGGGCGTTGCCGCGGAGGCTGTGCAAAGTGTAAATTTATGATCATGCGATTTTTATCGAATGCGAATGTGAAAAAGAGTACAGCGTTTTTTGCACTTTATAAACAACGGCGTACAGCCAGTTGGGAAAAATGGGATAAAACTGGGGGGAAACCAAAAAAAAAAAAAATAAGTAGAAGGCCGTCGGCCGAACGAAACGAACGCATTATTATTAATACTCGCACGCCGTCTGTCATGTTTTGTATTTAGTCAATTTTTATGTGTGGTTTTTATTGAGCGTTTTTTTAGCACTTTATGTTGGCAAAAAGAGCGGCAGAAGCCACACCTCCTCTGCGTTCTAGATTTCGGTTTAGAGCCAGGTTACGGGTTATGGATTGCGAATTGCCAGTTGCGAGCGTTCGAACGGCGGTCTGGGTTGGTTCTGCCCTTCGATCCATAAATCAAGCGGCTTTCGGGGGTCGGCGTTTATCAAATTTTCGCACACTTGGCTCTCGTCTGTGCCCGGCTGGAAAATGAGATTTTCCAAGGAGACACGCCCAAAGACAAAAGTGCAAGGAAAATCTTTAGATGAGACGCTGGGCCCGCAGGCATTTCCCAACCTTTTCTGCTCAGCCTGGCACGACAATGACACCGCCGACCTGACACTCAGTCTGTCATTCAGTCCGTCCGTCAGTCATTCAGTTAGTCATTCAGCCAGCAGCTCACACGTGGCTAACAGGGTGGGGATTGGGGGTGGCGGCATTAATGCGATTATTTTGTGCACTTTTGGCAGAGTTAATAAAAATTACTTCCAAGCCAGTGAATGGCATACGTCGTGGAGCACTAAAGACACTTTAATGGCGATAGACAATGACAAACCCAAACCAAGTCGAAACTGAAACCAAAGCAATAATTTTTCATTTCTTTCCTAAGAATGGAGTGGGATTATACACTGGGCGAAAGAAATATGCTGCCATTCTACAGATATTTTAAGGTCAGTAATAGAAAGGTAACTTTAACAAAAATAAAAAATAAGTCAAGTAATCATAATAATATAAGAATATATAATACAATTTGATCATAATTGAATAGTTTAATATAAAAATATTAAAGTTTCGAAACATATTTTATATTTTTCGAATAGAAAACATTGTAAAAAAGAAACTGATACAAAATACAGAGTGATATGATCATAAATCAATGGGCTTATGCTATATCCTTGAGAATGGTATTTTCCCCCCGTGTACGAATTCATATTTCACACCATGCTTAGGCGCGAATTTGTAGCACTAATCCGGGAAACTCGCGCTGGAGCGCAGTTCCTTTGCTGGCTCATTAACAGACGCCCCCACCTACCCAACGTGGAATCCTTGAATCAGGATCAGAAGCTGGCTGCGTGATGCCGTTAATCGCATTATTTACAGCAAACAGGATCAGCGGCCTGACTCCGCTCAAAAGTCAAACGGCGCAAAACCCTCCCACGGGGATATCCGTGACATATGTAAAGTGTAAGCTCGTCCAAGGACCAGAATTCCCGTATTCCCAGCAGCAGGACGAGAGGGTGCTAAAGCGGCCAAAGCGGCGGCGCGTGTCAGCGTGCGGTTCGTGTAATGAATATCCGCTTAGCCCTCAGTTAGCCTTGGACGTCGCCTTGGAGGCTGCAATTCAGCCCCGGATGGGTGGTGGATGGAAACTGCAGTACTGAGAGGACATCACCGGGTGCGGATGGAGGGTGTGGCCGTTGTGACGGGCGTGTGCGTATGGGAAATTGCCTCACTGACTGCCACAATATGCCCATCCGAGCGACTTTCCTGCACTTCCTTTAACAGTCGAGCCAAGAGCCCGAAGGGGAGTCCTTATAAATGAGCAATCAATGAATAGATGGATGGATGGGACAGTGTGAGAAATCAGAGCATAAAAAACGGTGGAAAGGTCTTTAAATTGCAATTGGCAACACCACCTTGTTACAAGGAACTGTAACCTGATATAATTCGATTAATTTTAGAAAAATATAGTTATTGAATGTTGGAAAATATAAGAAATAAGAGGTTGAGGAGGCTAGAAAATATTATAAATAAGCATTAAATATAAAAGATGTGGATAAGGATTTAAAACAACTTAAGTTACTTTCTCTACAATCACTGAATCATCCTGAAAACATTCAGGATCTACTGACAATTACCCTTCTTACAAATTTCGAACCTAGAAGCATCCTTTACATTTTCCAAATGATGTGACCTGTAACATATTGTCCTTAAATATCACTTTGCATCCTTCATTCTGCTCTCACAACTCTACTACACTTCAGAGATTTTGCGTATGATTATTCCAGTCCTCACCACAGACATTAAAAAATCATAAATCACTATCAAATTTCATCTCTCGCATCATAATTCCCCCATCGGGATAAACTTTCATAATTCCAACCCTTAATCCCCAGTGGTTTTCCCAAGCCTTTGGCAAGGACATGAGCCGCTGCAATTCCAGCGCTGTGAGAAGTCAGGACATTAAATAAAAAAAAAAGGTCAAAGGTTACACGCAGTGAAGCCAACAACGTTTCGATCGAGTGAGAAGAACTTTTCACGCGACTCTTTCCGGGAAATGCTATAAAAATAAAACGTAAGCAGTGAAAAATCTCCGCGCCAGGTAATTAACGCGGACATAAAAACGATAGAGACTCCAAGGGAGAAGTGCCACTCCAGGGGAGTAATTAGTTCTTTCTCCCCCAGATAACCAACCGAACGCTCTCCATCTCGTCCAGCGATAAGTGGACGCAGTTCTTATGGCCGTTTAAAGCCTTTTTCGTTGATTTTTATTCGATGTTCTGGCGTCGCCATTAAGTGGACGCCAATCGCGGACCAGGACAAATAATTTTTATGGGTCCTCAATAAAACGTAAAGAAGCCACCGATATCGTTGAGTGTGGGGAAATTGCTGGGGAAAATACTCAGAAAGTGCCCGGTTTTTTCTCTTTTACGAGGCCCTAATGAACAGCCTGCCCGATAACTAATGGAGTGGGTTAAAAATGCAATGGGCGGAGGTCAAAGGTTGGTGCGGGTGCCTGTTACAGATTAACATATTAAACGAAATCGACAAGGACAAGGCTGCCGCCAGTTCTGAGGATATTGCGGCACTGAAGAGGCACGTGATGCGCTAATTTCTCGCCTGACACTTGCCCGCAGGATCTCGCTGGATCTATATAGAATATAAAATGTATATAGAACAGGGTTGCCAGCGGCGCGTGTGGTCCGCCGGATATGTCAAAAGTGTCGTCGTGGATGGCACGTGACTGGCTTTGGAAAAAGAAAAAAAGGAACGCCAGCTAACGCAGCAGAAACAAAGACCACTCGGGTGGTCCATTGTCCTTGGAGGGGAGGACAACTCCCCTTTGCATCGAAAGTAACCTGATCCCAGTGCCGCACAAAGAGCCTTAATTTGTTTTCTCCAATGAGTGCTAGCCCATAAAGGGGATCACGGAAGGAGCCATGAATCGAACTAAACCCAGCAATCAAGTGTAATGTGAGTCGACGATTGACAAGATTCGATAAATACCTGCTGTATTAATACTCAATCTGTAGTATCCAGTTAGTGACATATCGCCCATGTAGCATCGCTTTAACATGCTCACATTGTCAATAACGCTTATCTAATTGTTTTCATTATTAATGTTGTAATCCTAAGTATAGAACAAATATAAATAACATGTTTGATTGGTCAAGATATCTGCAAAGCAATTAATAATAATTTTTAAACGCAGCTCTTAAGAAAATAAATTGTAGAATTCGTTATTGTCGTTATTATAATTATTTTTTTTATTAGGAACATTTTATTTAATAAGCCATGAGTATTTTAAAACATTAAAAAGCACTTATGTTTTAAAAGATCATCTCTGAAGTTATATAAATTATTTAATATTAAAATAACTATAAAATAAAACGTTTTCTTTGCTGAAACCCCAAATGAAAATCCGGCATATAATTCGAGAGCAATATAAAAGTGATTAACGATTAATGGCAGCTGCAGGGGCGGTTTTGTTTCGTCCTCTCCAGTTCATTTTTTTTTTTTTTTGTCTCCCAGCCTCCTACCAAATGCAAAATATGCAGCGGAAAAAACGGCGAAAAAAAACCATAACAACTGCAATAACAACTGCCAGCTCATAATGGCCACAAGTGGAGGTTGTGGTTTTTTTTCCTCTGGCTGGAACTGAAGCGAAAAGGCGCAACCTGATTGGATCTCTCCACTTGCAGCGGCAACAGAAGGAGTCATGGTTTGAGCCACAAAAGAGTCGGGCTAAGAGCCGGGCCCCATTGGGCCAAAAGCCCAGCGAACGGAGACAGAGAGAGGCCAATGCAGCCGCCGATGCAGATGCAGCGTGATGCTTGTTGGTAATAAAATTGGTGCTTAAACGAATCCACTCACAGCCATTTAGCAATATCAGACATGGCTGTAAAATTAACAGAGCAACACAGTCCCAGCGGAGAGCCAACGATCCGCCATCGAGCAAAATGTACACAGAGAGAATTTCAATTAAATTAAATGCAGTTTATTTTGAAGAGAAAGTTCTAAACCAAATTCGCAATTTTTACTTACTAAAGTCATTAAAGAAAATACCTGTAAGTAGATAAAAAAGTCTTGAATAAGTAAAATATAACTTTTCCTATTGGTATCTTGGGCGCCTGTCCTTTAATTAAACTGTTTATTTATTTATCTTAATTTTTGTTCATTTATTTATCATCCCAACTTTCAAAGTATAATACTTTTGTACAATGCATTGCATTAAATTCTTTGTTTAATTATTTTAGTGCCCAACAAGACTGCCATGGAGAATTACCAAGACGCCTTTATTTTTCTTATGATTAATTTGGGTCTCCGATATGAAATCCATTGACGGTACATAGCTGGGCAGGAGCCTCGTGTCGAGACTGAAATCCCTAATATAATAAAGCGTATTCTAAGGAAATATATTATTATTAAATTATACAAATTATTCTATAAGCATTCGAACCATTTTAAATGAACACTCCAGTGGGAAGTTCGAAAATCGACGCACTTCAGTGGTGAACACCTTGAGGAAATAATTCGATTGCACGTTTTCGAATATCTTGCAATAATCCAATTTGATGGAAAAATACTCTGCTATTGATGAGCCTCGCTTTATGGAAAATTTGAAGTTGCCAGTGGTTTCATTTATGTCCTCGGTCAATGAGAACTCTAACGAGAATGTCCCTGTGCTTTGCGATGTTCGATTTACGTAACAGTTTAAATTGTTAAATATTTCCGGTCTATAATTCAGACACTGAATGGTTGACATGTAGGAATCCATCTATAAAAATACATTCCTTTATTTGGGGCTTTGTAATTTAGCACCTTGCTTGCACTCACCTTTCCCTGAGCCCTAATGAAAATGATTTTCCACAAAATCAGGTGAAGCAACGTTGAGAACCTTATCAAGTACATGTTAGGGAATAGACTAAGCCGATATTTGTAGGCCACTGCACTTTGTAAACTAAGCTCTTCTTATGCGTGACGTTAGTTTAAGTAATTATCCCGATTGATATCAATACAATCGTTTAAAACCTCCACTGGTTCGAATGATCAATTTCCATTATTTAGCTACTACTTACTACCTATGATTACTACAGTTTTCATTACGTTAAGCTCCAATGTTTTTCGCGGTGCAGCAACTGGCAACAAGGGTACGGCCTCGAGACCCGTCCATGCAATTATTTCCTCTTCTCGCTGCAGTTGCTGCAGTTGTGCTTGTCGCTGCCCCGCGTTAATGATGCAGCGCAGCAGGAGGAGCGGGCAGCCGGAGGACTCTGGTGGCCAGCAAAATGGCAGACTGGTTCTCCGGGAAGCGAAACAGCGACCAGCCATTGCGTCTCCAGCATTCAAGCCCCCAAAAAACACTTAGCAACACCCACTTTTTGGATCACGACAAGCGTTCGCTCGGTGCAAGGCGTCGGGTGCAGTGGAAAACGCGACGGGCAGCCTGAAACTGAAGACATTTCAGATACAGTGGCTTGTAATTTATTTAAAAGTAAGTTTCTTATATGGTTCCCATATAAAAAAGAGTTTTTAAGATATAAAATCATAGGTATCTAATATTAAATTCATTATTTAAAATGCAAGTAATTTATTTAATTTTAAATAATGATTTTAACATGGTTAATAGCTCCCTTAAAACACTGTTGATGTTAAAGAAGAGCTCAGAAATTATTGATTACCAATGAACTTCTTTGCTGATGGCAGCCACGTCGAATAAGCTGTTGTATTGAGATTTTGTAAATTCTGACAAGTTTCCCCTTTCAATCGAAGATCGGAGGGGCAAGGAAAGCTGTGCTGGCCACATGATCGACTGTTGCACGATCGCATTAATTTATTAATTTAATGGCAAAAACGTTATGGCCACAAATCGAGGTGGAAGAGGCAGCAGCAGCAGCTGAAGGAGTAGAAGGGAGTGTGAGGCATTTTACCCAGAGGCGCACACACACGGGGCGTTTCTAACAATTTTATGCCAGATGAGCGCCTAAGTGATCGCGATCGCGCGCTGCCCTGTCGGATCCCATTCCCTGCCACGATCTGTGGAAGGACCTGCTTCCCATGCCCCTGAAAAGTCCAGATTTGGTGCACCGAAAAAAATAAAAAGTAAATACGTGTTTAAGGTTACAAAAATAAGAGAAAATATATACAAGAAAACGAAAATCAAAGAAACTCCATATAAAAAAGCTGGAGATAGCTACAGTTTAGTTTTCCGAAATTCCTTCTTAGAGACCATTTTTTTCGAGTGTCCATCATCTGTGGATGTGTTTCTTGCCATCCATCTGGGATCCAGCGACTGAGCAACGTGCGTCCACTTAAGCCGCAGACAATCTTCATTATGGCCAAACGGAGGGGCACACACAGCTGCAAGAGCTGGAGGAAACTTCGCTCGCGATTGGGAGATACAATCCCATCCTTTAGTCCCAGCCCCAGTTCAACTCCAGAGCCCATCCCACACCCACTACCACTCTGGCGGAGCTCGCCAGGTGAGGTGTTTATTAAGGTGTAATGCAATTTTTCATATTTCACTCGGTTTCGCTTCGAATCGGCTCGCTTCCTAGGAGCTGCGGCGTGGGCGGAGCAACTGGAAAATTGCAATAATATGGCTTGTGTATCTTTCTTTCTTCTGGCCAAAACAGCAAATAAAATGGATGCACAATGCAAGCCACCGAGGCAAGGATCCGAAAAGCAGCCAGCAGCGGCAGGAGCAGCGGCAGTGGCAGCAGGAGCCGGGCACCAAGGAGTATGAGGCAAAAAGTGTGGCAACATGTTTGAGGTTTTCGCTTTTCCGACATAAATAATGGCCATAAATTGAGCATGGCCGGAGCTAAAAATTCAGTATTTATAGCCAAATGATAAAAATAAGATTTATTAACATTTTGCTCCTCCCCTCCTCCCGCCCATCTCCATTGCGCGCACACACACACACACACCCTCATCCCTGCGGGAAAAACGAGAAAGAGAGATTCCGGATGACCTGGCGGGGGTTGGGGATGGGCAGCCGGGACCGGAGCCAACGCCGCGCGAGAACATCCGTTTCGTTTCGCCGAGCGGATGATCCTGTGTTCGTGGGTGAAATCCCTCCTCCATTCACACATTCATCTGAGGAGGCTCCTGTGTGCAGTCCAGAGGAAAAAAATTAACGCTCCAGCCGCCAGGAGACTGGGAAGCAGAAATCAAGGCAACTAATTAGCTTTTAGCCTCACTGCTAATTCATAAGAATCCAATGTAAGAAATGGCACTGAGAAAAAGCGAGCCTGTGAATTGGAACTTCATCTTTTACGTAATGAAATTAAATTAATGGCTTAATTTTTTTATAGAATTTATGCCATATTATTCCATGATTATGACGGAGTGCGGCAAATGCCAAGATTGCCAAGATGTCTTAACCCAAATAGTAATTTTTGTTACAGTGACTCTTCGCTAAAAATTGGCTTAGAATGGGTGGCTGGGCAGTTGCATAAGTATCGTCCTGGCAGCTGCAGCTCATTAGCAGCCCGTTAAACGGCAAAAGAAATGCATTTTGCCATCTCCCACCTCCTCCCTAATGATGGTTATTCATAGCATTCCAAATTCAGCCAGCGCAATTTTTAAGCAGCGATATTTCTGGTGGCTTGGACGACTTTCCCATGCCAAATTTGGCGGATTGCAATTAGGGGAACCACCGCAGCACCGCCTGCAGCGGAGTGGGCCGGCAAACGAGATGGCGTTCGGCTCAGCTGAGTGCTCCAATAACGAGAAATGTCCCAGGGAGACCAAGGAGCCAAAGGAGCTGAGGGAGCAGCGGCAGGGAGACGCACACGCTGGCTGATTTTAATCAAATTCACAGCATTGTTTGCCTGTCAAGCAGCCAGCGGGGCGATTATCACAGGCGCAGGGCCCAGGACGCAGGACGAGCCGGGGATCTGGATGGAGGAGTGGACAACAAGGCGAAGGTCTGTCCGATATATATTTTTCTTTCGGTTTTGCCTTTGCTGCTGGCGAATTCCGAGCGCATTTCGTACGACACCACAGGCAAAACCACAAACAAGAGCCATAAAGCTGCTCTGCCCCACATTCTTGGCGGGCATGAAAGCGCGTGACCACGCCACGGACCCGCACACCCCACACAACACACACCCCACCCACCTGGGGTAGTGCTTTTATTTTATTATATATTTTGGTTTTTTTGTTTTTGTTTCTGTACTCGCCTTTATCTTGTAGCGCTCTTCAACCTGTATAAAACTCATGAATATCATTAAAAATCGCGGCTGCCCACTCGTAAAATTATTGTAATAACAATAAATGCGCTGACATGCGATGTTCAGATTTCCCAAAAAGTAATTGAAGAGCGACGTAAATCAAGTTTTCAACGATAGCAGAGGATATTGCCAATAGAGATATTTATTTATTTATTATTAAAGATAGAGAAGTTTACAAAACTAGACTAACTTAGTTGGTAAAGCGCTGGCAGCAGGGCCTTCGGCTAAAATAGACATATTACTTCAAAGCAATATTAAGAGATATTACTTTTATTGCGATTAGTTATATTTTTCAAAGCCTAAGTAAAATAATATTGGTTATAAATATTAATAATTTAATAAACCGAATACACATTCGAATATAATATTTAAATTTAAAATATTGATGCAGATAACCACTTAATTTTGGTTTATTATTCAATTGTCGGTTCGTCTGATCAAAAATACAGTGCTTTATACTTAAATAAGATGATTTACATTAAATGTTTTAATGACATGTTGTTTTTTTAATTATTTAAACAATATAATATTTCTTGAAACTCAGCATTTAATTAACGAATAACGGAATTATAAAATGTTCTACATACATATAATGATTGCCAAAAGTAAGAAAGTATCAGATTTAAATTAACTAAATTGTCATTGATCGGCTAGAATTTGGTGGTGGTGGAAAAGGCAGGAATAAAGACCAATAAAAGTCGTAGACCCTTCATATTAATAAAAAAAAACTCATTTAATATATTTTAAAATGAACGGATTGTTTGTTCGAGGGTGCCACCTGGCCGAATTTTTTCTTTTTTTCACTGTCTGGCAACGACAAGCTTATGGTATTATGGATTTTTTAATTTGAAAGTATATTTCAGTATATTTTCGTGAGTTGATTGTATCAATCGACTCTTATAATATATATAATATAGTCGTTTGTAGACCTGTTTTTGCCTGCGCATTTCCCTTACGTAATAAGATTACGTTCTTCATACCTACGTCAAAAGATTATGCTTATATATTTACTTAACGCCAGTAAATTGGTTCACCTTACGTCAAAAGTATATTTCAAAGCTGAAATTTACCTAAAAGATTTTCTTGTATATTGGTACATATTTCTTAATTGTAAGCAATATGTATATAATAATTGGACAACACATTTATTATATTTTCATTTTAAATATATTATACATTGGGTATTCCCTATATTGCAGATATATTTAGTCGGATATGGAACACCCCAAATACAAACCTTTCATTTTTTTTTTTGTATGCTTTTGGTATATTGCAAAAATTATATGGTATTTTTTGTCAAGCCCGGACGGTACAAGTTATCGATAATTTTTGCGGTCACACTGAGTTTAAGGTAAAAACAAACAGATTTAATAGTTTTTAAGGTAAATAATTAAGGAATTTATCGACAACAAGTGCATTCGCTTGACCCGAAAATCGTGTCGTGGCGGAGCTCGTCTGAGTTCGGGCGTCAAAAGCTGGTCCGGGGTCGGGGAATCCGAACCTTGTGAAATCTGATGTTTTCTCGGCCATTAACTAATGCGTCATCGCGAAACCGACAGCTTTGTGCAAAATTTTGTTTAAATGTTTAGCCGGCACACAATTCCTGCCCTGAGTGTGCATGTGTGTGCCGTGTGTTGTGTGTGGCATCAATGTTTTTCGCAATGTTTGATTAGAAAGTTGGCAGTGGAAGAAGAAGAGCAGAGCAAGCAACAGTGGCTGCTGCTGCCGATTTCTCATCCAGCGGAGCACCCCTCCCTCTCTACGGCAGCATCCGCGCGCTCTCTTTCGGAATTTGCTTTGTTTCACCGCCAACCAAACAACTTGCATCAGGAATACCCAGTAATCATAGTTTAGAGGGGTATACTGGACTAGTGCTTAGGCATGTAACATCAGAAGGGAATCGAAGCTAATGAAGGCTGAATCTCGAATGTATTTGTTTAAAAATTATCTTGAAATAGATTCCAACAGCTTTTTATTTTTAATAATCAACCTAAAGATGCCAGATCTTAGCCAGAAATAAATTCTAGGGTACATCGTAAGCGACTATCGAAATTTACAAAGTTCATTTATGGAATTTCATGACCTTTCGCAATTGCAGGCGGTGTGATCCACCATGGACTTTGCCAGTGTGCTTGGCAAGAGTGAGGCGCATCAGCGCACCATCATCCACCTGGACATGGACTACTTCTACGCGCAGGTGGAGGAGATCCGTGATCCAACGCTCCGCTCGAAGGCCCTAGGCATCCAGCAGAAGAACATTGTGGTCACCTGCAACTATGTAGCGCGGGCTAAGGGAGTCGCCAAACTGATGCTAATTCCGGAGGCTCAGCGCCTCTGTCCGGACTTGGTGCTGGTCAATGGAGAGGATCTGGCACCATATCGTCAGATGTCGCAAAGAATCTTCGACCTGCTGTTGAACTACACTCCCTTGGTAGAGAAACTTGGCTTTGACGAGAACTTTATGGATGTTACGTCGCTAGTGGAGCTGAGACAGGCACATGCCGCCGAGGCACAACAGAAACCAGCCGTGGGTCACACATATCCGGCGGACGGCACTGAATTGTCCGCTTGCGACTGCGGCTGTGCCCAGCGCCTAGCGATTGGCACTCGAATCGCCCAGGAGATCAGGGAGGAACTCAAACTGCGACTGGGCATCACCTGTTGCGCCGGGATCGCCTACAATAAATTGCTGGCCAAGCTCGTTGGCAGCAGCCACAAGCCGAATCAACAGACCGTTCTCGTGTCCACCTACGCCGAGCAATTCATGCGGGAGCTGGGATGCTTGAAGCGTATCACTGGAATAGGCCAGAAGACGCAGTGTCTGCTGCTGGAGGCGGGCATGTCCTCCGTCGAACAGTTGCAGCAGTGCGACATGGATGTGATGCGTAAGAAGTGCGGCTTTGAAACGGCCACCAGGCTAAGGGATCTGGCTTTTGGCCGGGACACCAGCTCTGTGCGTCCCACCGGAAAGCCCAAGACCATCGGCATGGAGGACGCCTGCAAGCCCATCTCGGTGCGCACAGATGTGGAGGAGAGATTCCGCATGCTCCTCAAGCGACTGGTTGAACAGGTGAGCCACAAGGAAGCTTGATATTTTATTGATGGATTAATTAATGCATTTATTTTCCCTACAAACCGCTCAGGTTGCCGAAGACGGACGCATTCCGATAGCCATCAAGGTGGTGCTGCGCAAGTTTGATTCCCAGAAGAAGAGCAGCCACCGCGAGACCAAGCAGGCCAACATCCTACCCTCTCTATTCAAGACCTCCATGTGTCCTGGAGAAACGGGCGTGAGCAAGGTTCAGTTGGCGGACGGAGCCCAGGACAAACTCCTCAAGATTGTGATGCGCCTGTTCGAGCGAATCGTTGACATGAACAAGCCCTTCAATATCACCCTGCTGGGGTTGGCATTCTCCAAGTTCCAAGAGCGCAAAGTGGGCTCCTCGTCCATAGCAAATTTCCTAATCAAGAAGGCCGATCTCGAGGTGCAATCGATCACCTCGCTGACCAATACGAGTCTCACGAGCCCCACAGCGGAGAGCCCTACGTCGGATGAGTTCGCTTTCCGCTCATCCCCAACCACATTCAAGCCGAGCGATCAGTTTTATAGACGAAGAGCCACAACGGCTTCTCCCGTGCCCATGCTGCTGGATAATGGTTCTGAATCGGCGGCCACCAATTCGGATTTCAGCGACTTTTCTGAAACGGAAGTAGAGCCCTCGCCGAAGAAGAGCCGAATCGGACGTTTGGTGGTCTCAAAGCGCAGCCGTTTGGCGGCGGATGTAGCGGACACCGCCGCGGATGTGGCCTCGCCCAGCAAACTGCGCGTTTGTGATCTGCGCCTGAACTCTCGGGATAGCGAAAAGGACTTTCCCATGAGCACAACGCCTTCAACTTCCACATCCGCGGGCGCGGGCGCTCCTCGTTTCCGCACCGTCCAGCCACCGAATACGCTGCTCCAGCGAATCGACGGAAGTCTCCGATTCGTGGCCACGCGCACTGCTAGCCGCCTCAGCTCAAACGCCAGCTCCACAGCCTCCTCGCCACTGCCCTCGCCCATGGATGACTCCATGGCAATGAGCGCGCCCAGCACACCGACCACGATGTTTGCCTCCGCCATCACAGCAGCCGTGTCTGCACCAGGCTCCAGCACATCTTCGACCGATGCCCTCTCAAACATAGCCTGCCCAGCGGGCGTGGATGCCGAGGTGTTCAAAGAGCTGCCCGTGGAGCTGCAAACAGAACTGATTGCCTCATGGCGCAGTTCTTTAGTAGCCGCAGCGGTGGAGCAAACGAATGGAACAGCCAGCAGCACTGCAGCATCAGCGGTAAGAGCCAGTGGTGCCGCGGCCACTGCCGCCACTGCCAGCGGCGGCGGCGGTCAGAAGAACACGTTGTATCGCTACTTTCTGCGAAATAAGTAATGCAGTGCATCTCCGCATCACAGCACCCCTCCTTAGTTGTTAGGTCAAAAGTGAATAAATCCGTTTATATATAATTACTATATTTTTGGAAGAATACGGGAGGGAAGGAGGGAAGAATTCCGGTCAGTCCACCTCGAAACCACTAACAAATTTATCACTTACAGGTTTCCATGTACCAGGCGCTCAGAATGCAGCACCAGGTGGATCAGCTCAGCGTGATATTATTTTACAACAGCTTAGCGCTCCGCGAGAGCGGCTCTCTTTGATTTTTTCTGGTTAATCGTACGCATCTAGTAAGAGAGCGAACGAAAAAATCGAAGAGAGCAGCTCTCGCTAGAGCAGTGTACACTTATTCACACTGAACTAATCACCCTCCTGCTGCATTCTGCGCGCCTGGTATATGAAATCATGCATTTGATAAATTTGTACTGGGAAAACTATTGGCGAAACAATAACAAAAATTGCCCGCTTCGCCCATTTCGTGTAACAGGCGAACAGAGATCAGTAGAGCAGCGATGCACTTATTTATGCGGTGACGTCAGCCGATCGTTCGCTCTCTTTCTAGCAAGCGTACGGCTCTTTTGCCAAAACAATCGAAGAGATTAGCTCTCGCGAGAGCTCTATACAGTTACAAAATGTATTCGCACTGAACTAATCATCCTCCTGCTGCATTCTGCGCGCCTGGTACATGAAGGTATGCATTTGATAAATTTGTACTGGGAAATCTGATTAATTTATTTTTCTTTATCCAATACACAAACCAAAATGGGATTCTACCGCTAGATGGTGTTTTAGTTAATTAATGTAATTTAGCCAACACACAAACCAAAAGGTGATTCTACCTTTTTCCAATATATTTTACATGTAAAATGGTGTTAAATACAAAATAAAGAATTTTAAACCAGTAGAAAAATGACCCCAGTCTGGATAAATCCCTCTCCTTGATTCACACTCGATGGTCATTAGATTTATTATTCCATTTACACTTCAAATATCATACAAATTCAATTGGTTGACTGACCTACTTACGCCTAGTTTAATACAATAATTACTTCTCACACGAAAAGGAACAGAATTGTGGCTAATTTTTGAGTTTAACTTGATACAAGTAAGATGGATTTTCGGTTTTCTGCAGTAGTTTTCCTCGAAAGAAAATGGCAACGAAAGTTGAACAGTATAAAAAACGTTGTCTTTTTGTCTTATTTACTAAACGGTTATAAAATAATGTGAAGTCCTTAGATCGGGAAATGCATGTGTAGCTCTTAGTTTAAGGGACGCAGGAGGGGGCAACTCATCAGTGACTCAGCCAGCCGCACTTGATGAAGAACTTGCGCAGCGAAGTCTCCATGGGACTGCCCAGCGATGGCGCTCCGCTCAGGCAGACGGTCTTCATCGAGAGGTAGGTCGTAGGCGTGATATTGTGCTTCTTGCACAGATCCAGCTCGTTGTGGCTGAGCAGACTGCTGCCCAGCGGCTGGGGCAGGTGCTTCAGTTCATCCAGCTGAGTGCGCAGCCTCAGGCTAATCGTCTGATCACTACTACTGCTTCCGCCGGCGGCCTCGTTTGGCAGTGGGTTTTTGTGGCTGCTGCTTTGGCTTTGAAGAAGCTGCTGCTGCTGCTGCAGCGGCTGCGGCGGCTGCAGATGTTGTTGGCTTCCCTTCGCGGAATTCGTTGGCAGATTCGCCATCGTCGTAGCCGTGGAAATCGCTACCGTCGTCGCTCCCGACTCCAGTTTTATCGGCATTCCCATTACCGCCCCCGTTCCCATCCCCGTCGTCGTCGTCATCGTCGTCGTCTGCAGCATCGTAGCTGCCGACGATGCCCGACAGCTATCCAAGTAACTTCTGCTGGGCAATAATGCGCCGGAGCAAGTCGGGTCGGCGGTGTGGAGCGTGTTTCTTGGTGCGATTGAACTTGAACTTGCCTCGGCGCCGCTTGACATTTCGCTAAAAGCATAAAACAGACATTAGAAAAGGATTCCATCAAGTAAATATCATAATTTAAATACAAATTCTTTATATATACTTACACCTTTCTGAGATTCGGTTGTGGGGAGTGCAAGGAAGAGCTTGGCGGCCGAAGACTTCCATTGGACGGTTGCGTGAGGTCCTGTGGTTAAACATTGTCTTATAGAACCATTCAAACGCTCGTGGTTTGGCGCGTTTATAATGCAGTGGAGCTGAATATCGTGAGACAAAGACGGAAAAGCGATTGTAAGAGTTGGATCGGGTCGGTTGGGAAAATCAAGGCAGCACACACGATATTCAACTCGTCATGCATTCTCATGGGAGGGGAGCGAGCACTCATATAAGGAGGAATAAAATAGTAACTATTGGTAGGCAAACTTCTTAACCCAATTTGTTATAATAATATTTTAAAAATCAATTTTTACTTCTACAGCTTATGTTTTTTATATGAATAAAAAATTCGAGTGGTTGAAGTTTGCCCAGCTAACAAATAGTTGCATTTTACTCAATTCCCTGTTGTGCCTTTCACTTACAGTCTTTCCATGACCATACGGTCCCGTGGAACGATGCGTGGCCATTGCCGCGTGCTGTTCGAAGTGGACGCACTCGTTGATCTTGGTCAGGCCGTTGTAGCGATATCTGTACAGCTCCGCCTGCCGGATGCGCAGCTCTTTTTCCCGCTCCAGCGAACCCAGCAGTCGCTCGTACTCGTTGTAGGTATAGAACTGTGCATACACGCGGAATCTGTCCCGGAATTCGCGCTGTTCCTTGGTAAAGCCCTGGTGCAAGGCGTAGTTCCGGTTGCGGAAAAAGTTCGAGACCAGCTGGTAGTCCTTGACCATCCGTTTTCTGCGGGCGCGCTCCCTCAACCGGCGAATATAGATATCCACATGGGCCAGCTTAAGCATAACATCCACCTCCGTGTCCTCGGAACTGAGGGTGATGTTCGAGATCAGTTGCTCGGCCGTGGGATCGTACTCTCGCTCGAAGCTGTCCCTGTTGGGCATGTAGCCCAGCTGCATGGCCTCATCGGAGTTGATGTCCAGTGGCGGCAGACTTGCCAGCGCACTGGTGCCCAGCGGGCCGGCGTCATCGTCTCCCGTGTGATCAATTAGTCGCGGCCTCTGACTTTGGGCCGGCGTCCATGTGGCCTTCCCAATGGTGCCATTGACAAACTTGTTCACATACTCCTCCTTGGCGTCCTCCGCCGATTTAGTTTCAATGTGTTTGCTTATGTCCTCCCAGTTGCCGAACCCGTACTGTTCGATGGCATCCAGCAGCCGTATTTCTTCGCGGGCCGTCCACGCTCCCTTTCCACGGAACACGCTCAGAATGGACGTGCCCGTGTCCATGAACTGGTAGGCATGGTTGTTTTGATGGGCTCCAATTTCCGCCCCCGCCGCAAAGCACTGTAAACAAACCAAGAAATAATAATAACAACGTAGTTAGCAAGAGTCAGCTGTTTTTTAGTCAACATGGTGAAATCGCCGGCTATGTGGCTTTGTGTGTGCGAGCTGCTCCCAGATGAGTCAGTTTTTCGGTTCCAGATTGGCAACACATCTCTAGACTGTACGAATATTTGTGCATTAGGGGGGGTCACTTTCGTTTACAAAGAAACTGGTCTTTGTTTTACATTCTCAACCACTGCACGTATTCTATAGATATAATAGTTATTATCACTTTTTTCTAACAGTATTTTAAAGAAATATGTAGTTTAACAATATTTTAGTGATCACAAATAAATATTTCAAATAAAACACCTTGTTGGCAACAGAACAATATATTCTTGGTTTTAATATTAATCACAAACTGTTATAATAATAATGATTTGTTGTAATATAATTTGAATTTGAATAAAAACCACTTGCGACAGAAATTTTTACGTTAGAACGCTATGCCAGGGCTCCGGTTTTTTCTAGAACTCAAAAATCGACCCACCCTACTGCATACTTAGGTAGGGGCGTCGCACTAACTTGATGTATGTGTGAACTACTTACTTGGAGGCACAAATCAAAGTTTTCGCACTCCGCACAGTGCACCCGAATACCCTGGATGTCGTCCTGGCAGTTAGTGCAATTATACTTAGTGAATAAATCCGCAATTGTGGTCATTTCAGCACAAAATATGGATTTTCTCCACTAAAAAAATTGTGCGAAAAAACTCGGCTGAGCAGTGTGACCAGCCACAGAGACAACGCCATGTTTCTCGGTCAGTAATACTAGAAAATACCGCAACTGAACCAGTGGCTAGCTCACGACAGTGGGAGCACTTACCGTTAGGGCTATTATATTTATTTTTTACTATTATATTTAAATTTGACTTATGTATCCAACTAAATTATTAACTTAATTGTCAAATTTATATTTAAATAACTTGCCAGAACTTACCGAATGGAAATTATTTTCAAACTCTCCCCATATATGTATTTTGTTACATCAAATATTATAAAATCTTTGGATGCGTTATATATTGATAGTAGTTTATTTAATAATTTCAAAAGTTTAATTCGAGTGTTTGCCTTTTGTTTAAAGTTGTTTTTATGCTAATATCACACAAATAATATATTAAACTAAAAATATAAAAGATATTAATATCGAACCGAAACCATGGTAAAAATAAATACGAATACGTAAGTGTGATGGTTAAAACACCGATCGTGTGGTGGTGGCTTAAATAAAAGTCGAATGCTTAAAATGCAATTGGTTACATAAAACGTAAGCGGTGGTCGGGGAGAATTGTTAAAACCTAGGTAAAATCATACAAACTCAAAGGAATTTGTAGAAAGTGTACACATACATAAATACATACATATATCTTTTGTCTTAAACAAAAAGCGACAAATTCAAAGCTGCCGAACAATATCCTTGGGGGGACGCTTGCTTACATCTAACATGAATCGGGGGCGAGGGATCGTTATAATAATGGGAAAGATTTTGGGGCTACGGCTATATAAATATTTGATTATTTGATTAGTTCATGCGTGTGTGTGTGTGCACGCTGAATACGTTTAGATTACTGTTAGTATTGCTGTCTTACACCGAGCAGCAGCCGAATGGTTATGGGCTCCAGATATCGCAGTGGGCGGCGAGGACTAGTTTGTGTTGCTTGCGGCTTTGGTGGCATATTGGTGGTGGCTTCATTACTGTTGCTAGTTTGCTTGGACCAGGGGAAACAAAACGTTACGAGTTACGAGTTACGATACAAAATGGGTTAACAAATCTTAAACAGATATGGCAAGGTTCTTGTGCAGCTGCGTTTCTGAAACACGCACACGGCCAACAAAATTCATTTCAATTCGAGTACCTAAAAAACATCTAAATAAGTCTATTTGAGCGCCAAATTCGGGTTGGTGTCGCACCTGCGTCTGTTCCTTGGGTCCAGGGTAGGGGCAACAATACTGTTCGAGGGCATTTGAGAGTTTTGAGATTCACGATTTTCACAGATACGGTTCGATTCGAAAACGCTTGCGTAAGGAACTGAGGAGAGGTCACAGCGCAGGCGCGACCCCAGTCGTCATAAGCGACGACTGGCAACTGCCCCGGTGCCGGATCCGAGTCCGAGTCCGAGTCCGGATCCATCCGGGCCACCTGCTCCTGGCAACGGGACTCATAAGCAGGCAGCCGCCTTGACGGACGGCCTCTCAAAATTTGCATAAGCGAGTAGTCCTAAAGCATAACTATCAACTAATTTGGTATGTAAAGTCTTTCTGTCTTTGTCAAGCGGTTGATGGGCGTGATGAGGGGACCAATGCCAATGGCCGACTAGCAACAGTAACACCAACATGCCGGCCGATACCACATACTCCTGGCCCGACTCACTTGGATATGGGAACCGATTCGCTGTGCTCGGTGGCTCTTTGTCGTCTTTGTCCGTGGGCTGTCGCGCCCCGTCATCATCATCATTGTCGTGTTGGGAAGCATCTAAACGTTGGCTAAGCTGGGCTGGGATCACTGACTTGGAATCGGGATAGCTGCTGGCAGGGCTCCTGGCGATCCTGGTGATCACCCCAGCGATATGCATTTGACTGCATAAATTGTGCGGGATTGCAAGGGACTTACTGCTGCTGCTGCTGCGGCTGCTGCTGCGGCGGATACTGGAGGGGCTGCAGCTACTGCTGCTGGCGAAGATCGGTGTCGTGGGTGCGGATAAGTTACTTGGGTGTGGATTAATTTGTTTCTTGATAAAATACTTGAAGAGGGTTTTGTTCCTCTTTAGTTACGGTTGAATCTGCTTCTTGGGTTTTTTTAACTCAGCATCTTCGTCACGCTTGATCTCGGTGTAGCGCTCGCCCTTGAGCGAGACGATCTTGTTGTCCCGGTAGCGGACCAGCTTGCGCGGCTCCATCTTGGGCACCACCGGCTTGTATTCCCGCTGGGTGGCATTCTTATCCACATAGGAGTACCTACGGTGAGGGAGGGGACACGGATTCAATAACATGTTATTGCATTTCATTCAGACTTGATTGTTGGAAGTATTTGGTTTATTTATTCAAGATCAAACTACACAAAGCATTGAAACAGCCAGAGTTATTTAAGAATTCCAAAGAATATAGTGGATTGAGATGTGCTATCATATTATTCTCTCTAAACTTGAGGCTTGGAAGATTGCAAATGAAAAAACTCACCTGGCGATAATGCGATTCTTGAGTTCATTATCGTCAACCACCACATTCTTCTTGATGTAGCCAGTATGCGACTTATCGGTTATGCACTGGTTGGTCTCCTGGCGGTGCAGCAAGATCTGAGTAGCGCTATCGATATCCCCCTTGGAGATAGCAATGCAATGCTTGATCTGGGAGATATAAAATCAAACAAAAATGATTGAAAAGATACAAAGATACAAATCAATCCTTACCTCAGCATATGCTGCATCCGGAAACATTTCCTGAAGCACCTCAGCCTCGTCCAAAAAGTAATCGCATGTGGAGCTGGAGCTATCGGTGGAGCCACCATCACTGGTCTCCGACAGATGCTGCGAGCGCTTGTTACTGCCGCCACCGCCGCTGCTGCTACTGTTCGAGGACAATTCATCCTTTTCGGAAGTGGAGGAGTTACGGGCACGTAGCTTGGACTCCGGAATGATGCTCGACAGGGTTAGGGAACTGGACAAAAACAATCTAGTTAAAGACAACCCACGGAGCGTATGATGAAAGGGAAAACCTACTTGAGCGACAAGTTGACAGCGTCCAAGTTCCCCTGGTTCTTCTCCACAGCGGATAGCTCGTTGGCCAACTTGTAGATCCACTCGCAGATGACACCCTGATCGATGGTTGGGAATTCCTCAAAATAGGCGCCCATCATCTCCACGAAGCCCTCCACATCGAAGCACGGGTCCTGGGAGGCCTCCTCAAGAATTGAAATGATGTACGACAGGACTATCTCGTCAACCACGCTGAAATCGGCACCGGGAATGTGGCCACTGATGAACTGCACCAGGCTGCGCCTAACCATCTCGTGCTGCTTCTCCAGATTGGTCATTTTTGTGACTATATGGCTTTAGGACTTCTCGAAGTATCTGTCGGATCGGCAATTTTTTTGTAACTCAGCGGCTCTCTCTTGCAAATGGGCACTTAAAACGTTGAAAATCACTTGGTGGGGACTTCCCCGGACTCTAAAGCATTCCCACTCAGATTTAATTAGCTTAACTTAAGTTTAGTTCTGCAACAAATTCGGATTTAAAAAGGTTTTGACTTTGGTTTTGCGAGCTGCGCCTTTCTTTTGCTTCTGCTGCTGCTTCTTCTTCCTGCAATCAATAATACGCGGTGTAGTGGCTTATCAGAAAAATACCAATATACCTGGCGGATGATACTCAAAGAACGGTCACATTTCGGCTTAACGGTTTCTTGAAGTTGCGGATTGACAATATTTTAAAGATTTTTAATATAAGAAATATAACTAAATCCCTAAACAAAATATAAATATTTATTTATTTATTTATTTATCTATAGCTAACAAATAGTTCTAAACTAAGAGCTAACTAGGGTCTAAGAGCCATAGCAACTAAGGCCTTCGGCTCAAAATATAAATATCTAGATATCTTTTGCTGTATCTTATAGATATATGAATACTTAATAAATATTTTCTCTCTCTTTACCGACAACAAACTCATTCATAGTGGTTCTTCTTTTGCTAAATTGAAATGTAATAATATATTTGGTGACATTAGATTGGTCAGTTAGAATAACTCAGTTGATATAGTATATGTTATACTATATACTACTATATAGTATATGTTATATAACTTGTTAAACATCGTCAGTAATATGCTACAACATATCATCCGATGCTACTAAGTAACAGACAATAAAAGATCCAAACAGTTGAGGCAGTATTTAGTCTTTATTATATAGGAGGGTGTTAATATATATTTAAAACAAGGATGGGCACGAAATCTAAGGAACCGGGCAAACTCACATCGGGACAGCAGACAGACAAAAAAAAGGGACAACCCCCACCACCGCGATCCGGCGCAGTCGAGAAAAAGGTCACTTGTGTGCCCGAATGCAGTACACTGCCAAAAATAAAAAATTTCGCCTTTTAAATTCGGAATTTTCAATTTCTTCAGTCACTTTTCTTTATTTTCCATGGCCTTGTTAGAAGAACGACTAAAGAACAAATCAAAATTTTTTCACTCAGTGCAGGGATCACGGCTAACTGCGCAATTTGTTTTTTTGTGCGTGGGCGAAGACACTGTATTTGTTGTTGCAAACTCGAGATCGCGAGTCTCGCGACCCTTTTTTGTCTCCTCTTTGACGCCTATTTTCAATAGAATTTAGTGTTGCATTTCTTCATGGTTGACTGGGCACGCGCGACGGTCGTCTTGTGCGACATGCTGGCGCCATCGAACAAAATTCTACCTGCGGACCAAACTGGGCAAACTGGGCAAAAAGAGCCACTGCGTGCCCTTCGTTGATTTAAAACTCACAAATCCTTATAGTTAGTTCACACGGCTTCTTATCGCGATACTCCCCTGCAAAATCAGACTTTCTGAAATGATTGATTTGAGCTATAATTGAAAAAATGATGAAAAAATAAAACTGTAAAATGTGATTTTCATGGAATTCATTTTTATTAAATTCGAAAAATAATAATTTAACTGATATATCGTGAGATAATGGTTTAAACTAACCAATATGAATGTGAGATATGTGCTTTTGTGTCTCCTGTATACAATTTATTGTTTTGTATTGCTTTTGGTCTTTATGGGTTCGCGCCTATCACATGTCCGTTCGATCGCACAGGCCTTGCCGCAAAAAAATAATTATAAATACTGGCGTATTATATACATTAGCTTTAACGTTACATTTTAAGAGTATTGGCTTAAAGTTGCTTGCATTTCATGCTAGCCCTCTATTGCAGCCTAGAGCTTGAGCAATCGCTCACAACCCCGTCAGTATCGGGTTATTTTGCACATATATATACATATGTATGGATCTGTATATCGTATGTCTGTAAATCTTTTTTGTTTTAATTAACTTATAATTTGCACTGCCGTTTCCCGTCGAAATCTCTTACTTGCCGCGACGCTGGCGCGGCGGAAGGTTGTTCTTTTTACCCAATATCTTCATGAGCTGCTTGGACATGAAGAAGGGCTTCTCCGGCGACCCATCGTTCCGCTCGCAGTCCTCCAGGAAGCAAAGGAACAGTGTGTCCACGGCAGTGGAGTAGACACCGAAAAACACGCTCGTTATGAGGAAGGCGGCAATTACTACCACCGTTGTGGGCACCGCATTATGATGTAGCTGAATAATGGCCGGATTATTAACCAGGAAGTAGTAGGTGGACACACCCGCACCAGCGGTAAGCAGTAGTTTCGACAAAAAGAACAAAAAGTCCGTGACCTTGTCCAGCGTGACCACACGCAAAAAGTTCCTCATAATTAGGTTAAACGCGTCCTGGGCACTGCTACAGAAGTTCTTGCCATGAATGGCGCACATGATGTAGGCATTCCGGTTGAGGAACTTCAAGAAGGTCTCCAGCAGCCAGAAGAAGCACCGCATGCAGCAGAGGATGGCCCGTGTCACCGCATTGTCGTACTTCTTTAGCTTGCTGTCGATGTACTCCAGCACCAGGCGAATTAACCGGCAGATGGCCAGGATGAGCGAGCCAAAGGCCACCGTTCCCAAGTGGTAGAAGGCCGTTTGACAAAATGCTCGCGTGAGCGTAAAGTAGGGAACATCTCGTTTTTTGAAGGTCCAGTACCAGCGGGCAAATGTGGCAGCCAGCACCATGTCGCTGAAGGCCGAGATGAAGAAACTCAGCCAGAGGAATCCAAAGACGTTGTAGAAGATGGCCCACTTAATCAGCGGCGGATTGTTAATCGTATCAAAGCTGCATGTGGTCTTCGAGCAGGTTACTCGCTGCGATTGCTGGAAAAATCCTGTAGTCGAGGCCTGCTGATTATAGCAATGCTGCTGGAACACTTCCGGGATGCAGGCTCCTCCGATTGTATAGTTGATGGCTGGGCCTTCGCAGACACACGGCTCGTTTGTCACTTCACCGTCAGCTGTCAACTGACGCACCATTCTGAACGAGGCCTGTCCTATGGAGCCCAGGTACAGGCCCACACCGACGGCAAACGCAATCGCCGCTATGAAGAGAATCCAGGAGAAGATGGGGAAGAAGACGGTACTGATCACACTGCTCACCGCCTTGCTGCCCTCCTTCGTTAGTGCAATGGCGATCCGGATGCGTTTTCTCAGCACAATGACCAGCAGCAGGATAACCACGAAGAATATGCCCAGGAAGATGGATAGGTAGAGCCAGGTGTTCTGGTTCTGCAGCACATTCTTAACCGTGGAATGCAGATTCAAGCCATGCACCGGCACCGTGGGCGTCTTCTCCCAAAATACGTACTGCCGCACGGTGTAATAGATGCCCACCAGAAGGCCAATGAGCACGCCGAAGATGGAGAACCAAAGGATCGGAGCCGAAAGCCAGCGCATCAGAGCTATGAAGACCAGTGAGGCGATCAACGTGCAGAAGCACGTCACCAGAACAATTGACCAGGAGTTGACCAGATCCTCGACTATCTCCTCGCCCAATCGCTGGGCGTCGTGGGTGCCATTGTAGAAATGGGCCACCAAATTGCCCACCATTTTGGCTAGCCGGGTATCCGTTTGCATCATCTTCTCCTTGATGACAGCCTCGTTGAGTGTGCGTCGGCATTGAGTCGCCGGCTCCTCCTCCACCGGTGCTTGCTTCGAATTTACCTGTGGCGCCACCAGCGATTGTGCCTCCGCCATGCTCAGCGCCATGGCCTTGGCCTGCAGTTGGACTTCTGTGGTGGCGTTTCCAGGCAGCAGCGTCAGCTCACGTCGCGAGCGTCCGCTCCTCAGAAGGAAAGCGGGAATGTACTCGCAAACCTGTGGCGAAAACTCGAAGAGGCAGCGGTTGAGGAACGGAGCACTCTTGATATACCATCGGGCACACAAGTTCTTCTGGATAGCATCTTGCATTTGCTCCTTGCTGCGAATCTGCGCCTTGGTCTCCTCCGTCAGGCAGATGAGGCGGCTGTGGAGCTCGTCAAAGCTCAGGGAGTTCCGCATTGTGTCCCAGACGAACGTCTGGCTGGGACACTTCTCTACACATACCTAAGAATGCAACAGAATACAATATAATATCGCTATTTTCTAATTATCATCTTATTTGGAACTCACCTGGGGTGTGGGACAGCCCGTGAGGGGAACCAATGGATCAATGCACTGCTCCAGATTGAAAAAGAAGAGGTTCTTCTTGTTCAGCACGCCGGAGTCGATGCCGCACTTGCGATTGAAGGAATCCGTGGGTACCATCAGCTTGTTGAGATCACCATGCTTGATGGCGTAATGTGCAATGAAGCCCCAACCGGCCAGGAAAAGGGCGAAGAGCAGCAGGCAGGGGACATCCGTACAGCTGCGATCCCGCTGCCGTGGTCCCGTAAAGTTGCGGTCGTAGCGCAATGGCTCACCGTACTTCCTCACCAACTCCTCGCTCTCCGTCATCGTTCTTCACTGCAAATGCCAATGAAGAATCGAATGTGTTATATATATTTTTATCATCGATGGGCCCTAGTCGTAGACTCTAGGTAATGATACTTTCTACGTTGTCAATGTGTCTCTCCCCCTTGTAATTTGTTTCCGTAGATGCGTCATTATTTTAAAAATGGAACCGTGCATATAGGGGGTGCGAGTAGGTGTTGGTGGCAACCACCAGCGGCACTTTTTGTACTCGATGTTCATTGTCGAAGAGTGCGCTCGGAATATGAATGTGTCAGCGATAAATTGTGGTTTTCATGTTGTCTAGTTGGCTATCTAGGGCCAATGATCTCTTTTGTAATGACTACTGGCAGTATTCTTATCTGACTTTAATATAATCTCAGGAAGTATATCCTTATTCTTATTATTTTTAACTGGAATTGGCAGTGTACTTTCAGTCCTCTTTATTTCACCAAGTCTTATTATTTCGCCAGAAATCTCCAATATTTAAGCAGCTTCCGCTGATAAGGACATTGTGACATGATAGCTTTAGGTTGCTTCTGGTGAACCCAGAAGAGGATTATCTCTGATTCGCATTAATAAACTCACTAACCTTTGATAACGAAGCTTTATTCGATTATTAGCATTTCCCGAACTGTTTTAATTTGTACTTTACTTTTTCTGTTTCCTCACTGTTTCTGTACACTTAGTTTTCTTTTGTATTGCTTCTTTTCATTTGAAACAATTAATCCAATTAATCCATGGCGTTGTCATGCTCTTTCTGTGTTATCTAAGCGAATGAATCATTAATGCAGGATTTCATGAAGAATAATGGTACGTTAAACATTTATTTCTAAGGTGTAAGACATATTTTCTCACTGAAGAGCGTAAAATGAAAGTACTCACTGCTAATTTACTTCTTTTATGTCGCAGATCTCTGATAATGATCGAATTCGCTTCGCTAAAAATCAGCGGGACTATATACCAGAAAAACAGCTCGAGCATGTCACAAAATGGCAATAATGACGCATTAAAAGTAAATTAAATTTGTGCGCTCACTTGTTGCTGCCAGTTGTTTGTTTATGTATGTATATAGCTGGATATTTGTTTGTGGTCTGTCTGGATTCAATTGGAAAACCCGCCGTCGCCTTTAATGGCTGAGTTTCCAAAAAATAAATAAATAGAGAAGCACATGGCGTTTTTCATAGACGAAAAAAAAAAGTTAAACCAATTTTGGCTGGCAAGGCAACTCGGCCACATGTTTCAAGGTCGTTTGCCGGAGCTCCATTACGATATAGGGGTATGTGGAATCTGGTAGCTTAACTTTTCACCATAAACGTTTGCCTTGGGCTACATAATCCCAAACATTATCTAGTAGGCACTACCAATTCTTATCGCATAATGGAAGCTGCTTGCTTTCCAAAGCTACATTTTCCTGTAGTGTTTTATATTTTGAAATTGCAAGAATAGAGTTTGTAATTCCCCCGTTTGCGTCACCTTAGATAAATATGCTTACAGTACGGCTTCGTTAGTAACAATCTGCTTAAGAAATAAAGTCCAAGAAGTGTTGAAAGTTATGAATGCTCACTGAACATAAATTACAAATAACTTAACTTTCGTTTTAGTAAAATTATTTGCAATTTATTTATTGTTGGTGTTATTTAGTCGACACAAAATTTGATATTATAAACTTTCTTACTTTAATCTTATTTTGTTGGATAAATAAGGAGTCCTGGCATAGCTTTTCATATCGTTTTAAAATATAAAGAGTTCTGCTTTTCACTTATATTATGTCAAAATTTGTCAACTGTCATTAACTGATTTGAAAATTAATACATTAATATGTACATATTAGCAGTAATTTAGGCAATTCATGAATTAAAAATTGATTTCTATTCCCCGCTGATTAAGAGTTTTAGTATACAAAGTGTATTGTTCCCCCGAGAAGTTTCGGTTAAGGGAGTTCAACTGTTGGTAGCAATTCTTATCGCATAATGGAGGTCTCTTGTTTTCAATTTGCACTTTTCACCAACGATACACCGCTTGTACATAGCCGTAACGATACAAGACACCTTAGTAATTTAGGTAAATGGAAGACATTACTCACCAACGATGGTTCACAGTCAAATGATTCTTCCAGAGATGCGACAACGGAGCTTTATACTCTCAGTCTGTCTGCCTTTGTGCTCCTTTATTGTCTCGCCATCCGTACGAGTCCCTCGGGTGTGGGTGCGGGTGGGAGTGTGGCTCTGGGTAGGGAGTAGCGGGCAAACGGAGTAACCTCCGGCGAAAGTCACCGGACTACTAAAGCGGACAGCCTTTGTTGTTGCTCCGTGCGTGCGTTGCTCTTTGGAAGTCGTCACGTCGGTCACTTGCACTCGAATAACATATATCCAAACTGTATATGTATGTATGAGAGCGAGGAAGGGGGGGGCTGCAAGCATAAAAGCAGCATAAATATTCATGCGAGTGTGTGTGTGTTTGTGTGAGCCAATTGGGGATTGTGAAAAGAGCAGCAGGGCACACTTTTGTTAATTGCACAATCCTAATCGCTTTCGCCCGATAACGAGCAGTGGCAGTAGAAGTCCGGCTATAATGACAGCTTGCAGTTTCGACCGAATTTCTGTGCATGCGACCATGTTTACTGGAGCAGGCGCACACATAATAATCCACACGTACTGCGACTCACTTGCACTTACGCTAATTGAACGCCCAACACTCGCTATTTCTTTCCCCAGCGAAGTAAACAGCTCCGCACACAAAGCAATACTGGTGGGGACACATTGACCGCCCCGCGACTCTCCCTCACATAACGAGCAGCTGTGCGGAGCAGTGTTGGACAGCACAGCGTTTTGAGTCAAAACAAACCTGAAATGTGGGTGAAATGTGCACATTGACCAGGTATGCATATGGCGGTTGGCTATTTTCAAGCTAAATCTAGCTAGCTTGGAGAAAGTTTACCGATCTAACCAACTGATACCATGTACATGCTGAGCTAACGCAGGACCGGAACAAATACTATTTGTTGATCTCGAGAGTTGTTTATCCTATAGTTATTTATAGGAAAAAAAAGACTGAAATTCTGGTGAAGTTAATCTTTCGGCATTGAATTACGTAAAAAATGTACTACTTTAAGATAAGAGTTAACTTCTTAAGCAATACAAATAATAAACATCAAATTAGTTTATTTCTATTAGTTTTTCCACTTTATATCAAAAATTGCCTATAAACATAACCCTACTCCTAACCAAATTTGACACTTAAGAATTGATTTTATTAAACACAAATATATATTAATATATTGAAATTTTTCGTTGCTAATAGCGAATAGTTGCAGATTGACCGCAGTGGCCTACTGCATCAAGTGTGAACATCGTCGAATTCGCGAAAACCGCGACCAGTGCTGGAAACGTGCCAAACGCAGGTCGCCGCATATAGGAACGGGGCGGCGAGGAGCGGAGAGAAGTGAGAATGTAGCGTTGAGGACGGCCACGGGATTTTAATAAGAAACAAATTAAGAAGCCCGCTCGCAGCCGTGCGAAAAGCGCTGCATTCCCAACGTTAAGTGTGTCCCCGTTGAAAGCGTCGATCGAGTGTGTGTGCTTCCCGGTGTCCAGCCGTTCCCGATTATGTTGTTTTTGTGCCGGCGGCACCCGAAACCGAGCTAAAACCAAAAAAAAAAAAAATTGCTACTCTGCAACTGGGACGGGACTCCGACGAGTCGCGACCAGCCAAAGTGACAATTAATCGTGGCCAAGCGGATGCAGTTGCAAAGTCTGCCGAGTGGGGCAACTCCGCTACAATTTGTTTACGTTGATAAACATTGTTTTTCGGAAATATTTTTTATGAATTGGCCGCGGCTATTATCCATTGTGCAGTGGTTGGTTTTTGGTGTACGTGCTGAAAGCAGAAACAGACATCCCAGCAGTAAAATATAAGAAGAAGAGTGGTAGCAGCAGCAGCAGCAGCAGCAGGAGGAGGAGGAGGAACGACGGCGACGTTCCCGTTGTTTTTGTTTGGCTGCGTGACACAGAGAGAGAGCACCTCAGAGAGAAGGGGCGGAGAGAAAGAGTGAGAGAGTTGGGAACGGGAGCGGGAGCAAAAAAAAAGCGGAACACGCGCTCGCAAAAGGGCGGGAAGGCTAGGTGCGCCAGGCTGGACTCGCGGCATTCCTCTGACCCACGACCCCAAACCATAATTACCGGAAATGTCGAGGGGGACCGAGCACAAGCGCGCCTCCCTCACATCGATCATACAGGGCGACGGGGTATTTTCGCGCTTCGGCAGCAACTTTGTGGAACCGGAGGTGCCCGCCGCAATCGCCAACAGTGGCAGCAAACCGGTCAAGACCTCCAAAAGCATACGAATCAAGCTCGAATTGTTTGAGACCGATTCAAACAAATATCCGGAATTCAATTATTCCCGGCTTTTGTACTTGGAGAAGGTAAGTTCCGGCTGTGGCAATCCCCAGAAGAAATCTCCCGCTAAAGGCGATTAATCCTGCAGAAAAAGGCGAAGAAACTGAAGCAGGTAACCACGTGCAATGGGCCCAGCAGTGATCCCTTTGCCGACAACGACGACGATGTGGCACGGATCGTCAAGGAGCTGGAGGCCAAGTACGGCAAAACCTATGCCACTGGCAGGGGCAAGAGCAAAAAGGAGGAATTCCAGGACATTGGTATGGGATACGACGAGAGCGACTCCTTCATTGACAACACGGAGGCGGTAAGAAACTTCACTGCAAATATTATCAATAAGTATCGCATTTGGGATTAAATTTAACGTTTAGAAATAATATTTAATAGTTATTGAACCTTAAACAAATATATTATCCGACGTAGGAGATTTGACATATGACTTTGACTCCCATTTCCAGTACGACGAGATCATACCGGAGGAAACGGAGACCCAGGAGGGCGGTTTCTACATCAACTGCGGTGCTCTCGAGCTCAAGAACCCCAACAAGAAGTCCTACACCACGCGAACGGATGCCATTATCAAAATGCCAGAACGATCGCGCAAGCGTATTGTCTCTAGCTCATCGGAGAGCTCCTCCTCATCGTCCGACGATGATGATGATGAAAACGACAACGATAACAACAACCTTGACGGAGGAGAGTGCGAGCGGGAGGAGGAGGATGAAAGTGATTCCGAGGACGACGACGAAGACGACGAAAGCGATTCCGAGGAAGACGATTCCGATAGCGAAAGCCTCGATGGCGAGGACTCTGCTGCCACGATCAAGTCCTCCAGCAAGTACAAAGACAATCATCCGACCAAGCGGCCAAAGGTCATCGTCACCGGTGGCAAATCCAAGTCCAGCTCCAGCTCGAGCATGGGCAGCAAGAACCCGCCCAAGAAGCCGACAGTCACTTCCTCGTCCTCGAATTCGCCGCGACCCATTACGGTCGAGAACTCGGATACGGACGAGCGGCCCGCCCAAATCCCAGCCCAGATACAGTCACAGGCCCAGGCCCAGGCTCAGGCGCTGAAGAAGGTGGTCAAAACGACGACAGTGAAGGACATGCTGAAGGCCAAGCGGGATAGTTTCCTCAAGTTGCAGAGCGGCACGGCCGCAGCCAAGGGTCTCGTCAACGGCGAATTGAAGTGCATTTCAACGGATGTCGATTCCTCCAGCGGCAGCAGCGACACGGACTCGGCAACGGAGCCGGGCAGGGTCGACAAGCAGGCTGCCAAACAGCCGGAGGGGCCAGAAAGTGAGTGTTTTAAGAATAATTTCAATCATATAACTAAACTTGAATCTCTTATCTTGTAGATCTACGTTCCGCCGACACCCTTCTGCCCGCCTCTCTGGATTCCGACACCTTGGCCGCAATTAACGGCTTCAAGGACGAGGTGAGGAGTCGAGACATGTGCGGCAAGAAGTTCAGTCTGGATGCCAAACTCACCCCACTCCTCCTTAAGTGAGTTTCTGCAGCCCTTTTTCGTACTTGAAATGGCATTAAGCCGCTTATCCTTTCCACAGGGTCTACGAGGCGGTACAGTGCGCGGATCGGAACGAGCGCAATATGGTGTTCTCCCACATCGAGTATCAGCTGCAGCTGCCCAAATACTACATTCTGCGGAAG
Source organism: Drosophila kanapiae (assembly GCA_008042475.1). Classification (NCBI taxonomy): domain Eukaryota; kingdom Metazoa; phylum Arthropoda; class Insecta; order Diptera; family Drosophilidae; genus Drosophila; species Drosophila kanapiae. The sequence goes on from VNJM01001497.1 coordinate 131,723, forward strand.
GGCAAGGCGGTGCGGGCCAAGGAGGAGAAGAACAAGTCCAGCAAGACGTTAGATAAGTTGCGGTGGGCTGTGGCCGTGGTCATGCCCAAGGCGATAGCCAACTACGAAGTGGAGCTACGAAATTTCGCGGAACAGGCGTAAGAAAACCGTGTTAAGACCATAACAAACTCTACATTGGTTTCTATTTCCAGGGCGGCGGATGTGAATTCGGAACTGCCGCCGAAGATGCCGCGCAAAAAGTTCCAGTGGACCAGCGAGCTGCGTCAACTGTTGTACGACGTGTATCAGGCGCGTTGGACGTCCTACGCAGTGCTGGCCAAACGGAAGGACTCGCTGGAAGAGTTCATCAACGGTTATCTGAAAAGCAAGGTAGTGGATCTTTGGCCAGCCGGCTGGATGCGATACGACGAGCTGCAGCGGGAGATCACACGCTATAAGGACGCCAGTAAGAAGTCTAAGGAGAAGCAAAGGGCTTCAGCAGTTGCTCCAGCCCCGTTGAAGCCAGTAGCTGCTCTGGAGCAACTGCCACAGGGTAGCAACTACCTAAAGCCCGTGGAGGAGCCCCGATCGCTTGGCAACTCCGACACGGACTCAGCTACAAGTGCCTCCTCCAACAGCCTGAAGCGCAAGCTGAAGGATCAGACCAAGTCCACGTGCAAGCCGCCCAAGAAAAAGGTCGCCAAACAGGTGCCACTGCAACCACAGATGGCGCCCCAACATCCGCAATTCCAGCTGACGCCGACTGCCACGGCGGCAGTCTGTGTGCCAGCCATCAATAACAATCACCATCATCACCTGCCCCACCTAGATAACCTGCTCTGCATGCCCAGCACTTCGGCGCAGGCAGCTGCCCTGACTGCCGCCGCAGTTGCATCGGGCAGCTCAGTCTTGGACCTGGCCTCGCCGAATCGGAAAGCAACGAAAGCGGACTCCCACAGTAGCATCATCAAGGTTATCTCTCCGGCCAATCCACGTCCACAGGCACCCAATGGAATTCCCAGCCAAAGTCCCATCGGGGGACAGACCAAGGTGATCGTGGGAGCGCGACCCTCCGCGCATGTGATCAACCTTGATGACTACCAATGTCCCAGCGAAATACTGCAGACGTCCAAGCAGCTGGCTGCCACTACCGTCATCACCACCGCCGCCAAAGCGGCACAAACGACGCCCATTAGCAGTGCTAGCCGTGTTAGCAGGGAAAGCAGTAGTGAGTCCGACAGCGTTGAGTTCGTGGGTGTATATCCGGCGTGGAAGCCCAACCATAAGGAGGTACCAAAGCCCAAGGCCAAGGCGCAGAAGAGATCTTTGGGTGCGACTGGGCAAATCAATAGAAACGTGGGCTTCAACAATAAAAACATGTACATCTACAATAATAGCCACAGCGGAAGCAGCTTGACCGAAGCAATATACGATCTCACCTCCGATTCGCAAATAATAAAGGCCATGTCTGACCTGAAGGCGCTGGAAAAGACAATGAAGTGGCCCACGCAATCGGTCTTCTCGCCAAGCAGCGTTAAGGGCAGCGGCGTCGGAGGAGGCGTCGGCAGTAGCATGGGATCACCAGCCGGAACAGGATCCTCGTCGCGCCAATGACAATCGGCCCCGGCCGCACAGCAGTCGCCAACACCGGCTGCCGTGACGGCCTTTTACAATCACGATCAGGCGATGGCTGCCGCGTTGGTGCTATCCTCGCTGAGCGTCGCCCCTCGCTACGATCTGCTGACCAACGGAGCTGTGGCAGCCTCTGCCCACACACTGCCACAAGTATTTGTAAAGCCCGGCCTGCCCCAACAAAATGTCACTGTCAATAATGCGGTGACCGCTCCTGGAGCTGCACCCCCGCCCACACAAACACTGCCCACAAAGTTTATATAGCTTAGGTCACTAACTTAGACTGTAGTCTAAGGTTCTAGGCTCTAGGGCAGGTATCGTAGGTTTCATAGGTCCCTCAGTCAGTCAGTCAGTCAATCGTTTTCTCTTTGAAATCATTTATAAAAGTGCATTAGTGTTTATTCTCATTATTTGTCCTTTAGTTTTAGGTTCATGTCCCTTGCAAGCATTAAAAACATTTTAATTTAGATCACGTTTATATATTTATTTATAGAGAACCATTTTTATTAAATAAAGGAAATAAGTTATGTAATAAAAGTAAAACCAAGGTGCTCCTTCTTTTACACAGCATACATACATATATATATGTATATTTATATAGAACGATACAAAATTGTTAGTTCTGTAAACCGAAGGATAACGCTAAAACCAGCGACTACTGCCGACGAAATGATAGCTTAGCCTAATTTGTAAAGGATAACACACGTGCCTGATATCGCCGAAGGACCCTGATCACTTGATCCAGCGCAGCACCGACGTGGCTGCCATGCGCACGAAGGCAATGGTTGACTGCTGGTTGGCCGCCGGCAATTGATTGGGATCCGCCAGCTCCGGTTGCGGTGTGAGGCTCGGCACCGCCTCCCAGTCCATGCGCAGCGAGTTTTCATCTGGCAAAGAATGAAAGAATGAGGGGTACGAGAAGGGATCTTTAACACATGTATATCAATCATTTAAAACCCAACATAACGTTGAAATTGTCATAAATAAATGCATAGCTTAAGATATGATTCTTTAGTTCAGACATGCTTAATAAATTTCATTGAAATAAGAATGATTAATAAAAATGCGTATTATTGTTTGCAGGGGTATGCAAATCTAAAGCAAGCCATGTGTAGGCTTTGTTTTGCTCATCCTTAGAGCGTGGTGAATCGAAACTCCGACTTTCTCAGCTTCCCTCTTGTTTGTAGTCTATCTTAGTCAATTCATGATCACTTAAACTCACCCTCCGACTCCGATTCGGTGGCCGTTTCGATGCCGATTAGTAGAGAGTCCACCGATTTCATGAGCGGCGCATTCGTTACATCCAGATGTCCGAAGCGGCCAAGATCGCTGCGCTCCAGATCGAGAATGGCCAGCAGGTTCTCCAGCGTATGCTGTTCGTTGAGCGCGCGCAACTTTACCTGCTGCGTGTAGGCCAGATACATGATGTTGGAGTTCAGACGCGATATTTTGCGCCGGAACTGCTCCTCGTTCAGCAGCTTGCGGCAGAAGTCACCGTAGGCGATCTTGTGCGGCAGCCGCACGTTCAGGTAGAAGCTGAGCAGCTGCGTCAGCTGCGCCGTGTAGGTAAGAGCGCCGACAATTCGGTAGGCCTCGAATCTGCTCGGCGTAATCTCGTTTGCCGTGGCCTTCGGCACATCGTCCTTGTTGTCCGCCAGCCAGTCCAGGTAGGCGGTGTAATCGCCATTGGCCGGCAACGAAGGTCCAACAATGCGGTACTGCACCTCGCTAATGCCGCTGCCATGGAACACCCATTTGCCGCGAATGTACGAGGTGTTCTTGGCCTCAGCCAGGGCTGCAATGGTTTCGGCTTCCTCGCTGCGCTCCACGCTGGCCCTGCGCTGCTGCTCCTCCTTGAGGACCACCTCCGCGATGGGGAATACATAGGTGACCAGTTGCTGGATGCCGCGGCGCGCAGCCTGTTTGATGCCGTCTAGTAGCTGACTATGTGTTTCCCTCAGCTTGTCGATCTTTTCGACTCTGTCTAGCACGTAATCTTCCAACATCTTTACCTTGTCGGGATACTTCGGTAGGTTCTTGCGCTTCTCGGCATTGGCCTGCCGGAGCTCATCGCGTCGCTCGCCCAAAACGCGCAGCCTCTGGCCCGTGCTACCGATCAGCTGGTGGATCAACTCCAGTTGCTTTCTCTTTGCCTTGATGGCCATCAGGCGATTCTCGTTGGAGCGGTGCTGCTCGATCAACCTTTCATAGCGGCTGCTGAAGGTCTTAAGACCCGCCTGAAGATTGATATAGCGCTGCTGCTTCTCGGTTAAACTACAAAAACAAAGAGTGATCCATCAGATTACATGCGTTTTCGATAAGGTAACCATAGACACCGCACCTTTCCGGCCTCTCCGCCTGGCTGTGAGTAATGTTTCCGTTTCTGACGCAATTTCGACAGTGGTAATGGTTGGCGCTGCAGCTGTGACACAGCGGACACCACATGCCCACGGCGCCCGGAGCACCTGCATCCTTAGTATTTGCCTTTACATGCTCTTTTGTAGCGGACCTTCTCTCCTCGCCGTTCGTGGAGGCGCTCGATATGCGGAAGTTGTCGGGGGCCTTGCAGCTTTCGTCGGAGCTGGAGCTACTTGCCATTACGGCCAGCGCATCGCCATTAATTGTTTATTGTGTTTTAAGAAATTTTTTTGTTATTGTTTTCGTCGATACGGAATACAGCTGCAAAACTATCGATGGTACATCGATACCTCGAATCAACAATGCGTTATCAATCGATGACGTTCTCTTTACAATCGATTGTGCAGAGCACTGCGGTGTCTTATCGAAATTTGAAATTTATACTTTTAATTAGGAGAAAATTAGCTGTTAAGAAAAGGAAATACGGGTCCGACTTGAAACTTAAGTTCTGAAAGTAAAATATTTTACAGATTTTAAGGAGCTTATGTTTAGTTTTAAAATTTAGTAATCCAAACTAATAGTAACAAGAATTATAATAATATAATATATACCAGACTTTCAGATTATTTTTTTCAGATTCATAATTAAATATTATTCAAATCATTTCAGTTCAATAAAAAATACATTACATTGAAAATGAAAAATACCTAGCCAAGGCTTGACTTATTTTTAAATTGTAATAACATCAAAATGTTAAAAATATCCTGCAGTTTAAAGTAATATAAATACTTTTCAGACTTTCTTGAATTTAAATAGACAAAGCCCCTTACATTTACAGTTCATAAGTCGGACGTGCCTCTGACTTTCGGTTACATAAATATCCAAGTTTGTTTACATTACAAAAAAAAGAGATTATAAGCAAGATCTTTATTTTGTTTATTGATGATGCTTGAACAGAAACACATACTATATAGAAGGGCAGCGGCGCCCTCAAACTTTCTGCAAAAAATCGACAATTTCGCTCTACATTCGAGTGTGTTTTGTATGCCTACGTCATTCGGACAAATCACAGAAACCAATCATATTACCTTGGCCGTTTGCCAATTTTTTAAAAATATTTTTCCCTCTGTTTGAGAACGTTTATTACTTCCTTTTATACAAAACTCAATTAGTATATTTGCGCATGCACAGCCACAGACAAACGTACGCAGAAATGTACTATACTCTATATGAGCACGAATTTTCAAAAATACGTAAGCGTTACGTAGGCTCCTGCCTACATACAAGCATTTCGAATTTATGAATTTCCGGAAGGAAATCTTTACATTCTTGTTTACCACAACATATTTATTTATCCGTCGAATTACTTTATTATTTCTCGCGACACAACAATAATATTTATTCGGATACATTGGTTTTTTAATGACGCCATTCGGCTGCTGCGTTTTAAGGTCCCCCAATGACGTCAAGTTCTTCTATAATTTATTGATTGAATTCGAAACTTGTTGTGTTTTTCTGAAAAAGTTCCAGAATCTCAGAGTCTGAAAAATAATCCTCCGAAATATATAAATAAATTGTGACGGGAATTCCATTTATGGAAATTATCTACTTATTCGAAATGTGTATGTGCGGTGGTGCCTTTATTAATATCGAGGAACTTTGAACTTTGCATCGAACACACACAGGGTCAAGATGATGCGAACGTCAAACAATAAAGGTTTAATTGAAATTCATATTATGGTTATATGTGCCGATGATGTGTGTACATATTTTCCAATTAACCCCGTGCCTGCCTGTGGGCTGTTCATCAGTTGCCATTAACAAAGCGATGCACTCGATGTTCTTTTGATTGCACACGACTGTGGTGGCGGATGGATCTGTGTGTATCCAGTGGCTCGCTTTTCACCTAAGCCAATTTACGCTTTTTTTTTTCATGCCGCCACCCGCTACGTAGGCCCCAAGTAACGTAAACAAATGCGCACTGATCCCAAAAGTAGTGATTGGTGCGTGATGAATCGTTTTTTAACACGACCCGAGCACGAGTCGAGAAAAGGATATTGATATTGATATTACGCAATCGATCCCCATTGTTATTTATGGGTTAATTGGGTTGCCCATCACTCAGATCGCTGGCGAAATTAGATAATTGCTTCTAACACGCTTCTACATTTTCTGAAATAAAAATTCTTGAACGTCACCAGCATCCGTGAGTTCCTGCCCAATTTCGAGAGAGAGAGCGCTCCTACATGTATCTAGCGGATACAAATACAGCATTCAGCATACAGCATACCGCACTCAGCCTCCGTGGTATAGATACAAAAGGCACAGAGACGCGGACACGGGGACGGAGGTGAATGGCAGAGCGGAGTCTCGCTGAGTGGGGCCTTTGTTTTGTGAATGAAAATGAAATGAAAATTCTCGCCGTACATATGCCAAGCCCGCATCTGTTGCACGTCAGTACAATTTTAGATCTCGTCCGAGCACGTTCATCCGGAACAGATGCAATCCGTACAGTTTTGGGAGTAAACGCGTCTTTCAATTAACCAAGCCTTGCACACAAGCCAAAAATCCATTCTCGTCGCCGTGCAGCAGAAGATCATGTACATTTACCCGAGCTCCCCGGAGTCAGCGTCGTCCTTGCAGTCCGAAGAAAGTGCGGCCATTAAGATTCAGGCCGGATTCCGAGGCTACCGCGTTCGCAAACAGATCCATCGCAACAGCAAGTCCTCGAGCAGCGCCACTAACCGCCTGTCGAACAGTAACTCCCGAAGAAACCAGCGTCAAAGGACACAGAACAACGCCCTTATGGAAAATCAGGGAAATACCTCTCGCCCCAACAATGGCACCACCAACGATCCGAAGGCGAACGGGGAAAATGGTGGAAAATCCGTGGAAGATCGCTGCGCCACCAAGATCCAGGCAGGATTCCGAGGGTTCCTCGTGCGGAAGAAGCAGAAAATCGCCACCGATGCTGCCGTAAAGATCCAGGCTGGTTTTCGGGGATTCAAGGCCCGCAAGGAGCTAAAACAATGCGACCCCGTTGTGTAGTTGGGCTCTTGGGCGTGTTGCACAACTCTGATTTCTACTGTACATACGATTATTATGTGTATTCAAATGTTGCTGTTGCACAGCAATGTGTCATACCTACCGCTTAGTTCAATATGTGTCGTGTAAATAGTTTAATATTATTAACTGATAGCTTCCACAAGAATAAAATACTCTACTCAAGAAACCGCAATCTTGAAAGACAACAGTATCCATTAACGTTAGACATTTGTTTGTATTTTCTGTAGGCCTATTTTTGGGTCAGCTTGTGTATGTATATGCTACGAATACAGTGAATAAACATTTAATTTATCGAACACCCCAATTTATACACACTGCGCGCAAAGGCTTGGAATTTTCCATGTTCGGAAAATATCAAAAGATAGTTGGTGGAAAAAATCCAATCGTGGCCAGGATGCTAGCTGGGATGAAATGATATTCATGAATTTCGGTGCCATAAACTAAAAGCGTCTCGTAAAACTGTCAAGTCCGCTCAATGTTTATCCGTTCGTTCATCCGTTGTGGGAATAAAATAATTTCATTTAAATATAGAGCTTCCGGGGTGCGCTTATCGTTTGTTTGATAACAAAAACATTTTCGGTTAAATATATATATATATTTATTTAGATATATTTCAGCAAAGATATACTTCTACATATATTCGAATAATTTATTTTCTCTTGCTTGCCTCGGCGCTTTTGATACGTTTCCGCATGTGTTTGGGGATAACGCGGAAAACTTCGCAATCGATCTGAACGGGCATTGAGTTCTGCCTCATCGTCAGCCACTTTAATTCCATGGCGGCTCTGGACCTTGCCTCACCTGGAAGTTGGGGAGTATATCATAAGGAACTATATCTAATGAACTTTCATTTATAGTAAAAACAATAATAAAAATGTATAGTTTTAAACATTATCTTAAGCTGGTCTTCGGCTAAGTAAGACTTACCAACTGCCTTGGTTCGCTTTTCACTTTTCGACTGCTTCTGTGCCTGTCCACCATTGGTGGACGAACTGTTCTCATCATCGGGGGTTGAGTCATTCCGCAGAGCATCGCCGCGTTGCAGCTTCTGTCGTCTGGCGGCTAGATTACTCTCCAAGCTGATGCCCTCCATCCGGCGGGTCTTGCCCTTGCGCTTGCGGGTATGGATCCTGTATGCAGCTTGTATCTTCTTTGCTGCCTCCTCCTCGATGAATCGCTCCAAGGATTCGCTGATTGCATCGTTGCCAAAGGACGCCTTGGTGTCCATGGTGGACGATTTGGTTCCAGCACTAGCCCGACGCAACCTTCGTCGGGTGAGGAAGCCACGGGCTCCCGCCTGGATCTTTGTGGCCGCCGAAACAATGGTCGACTCGGTTTCCGTGGATGTGCCCATGGCATCCATTGCGGTGTCAATGTCAAAGTCCTCCTTGCTCATCTTTTTGGGGTCAAAGTAATCGGAATCTGTTTCGGACAAGGAGTAAGCCATCATCTTCTTGCGAATATTCTCCGAGGTCTCGTCGTCCAAGCAAAAGCTATTCATACTATTGATGCCAAGGCTCGTGTCTAGATCCTTTTCGCCCATTTCAGCATAATTCAGGCCATCGTCAATGGTCACTGATCGGAATAGGCCTCTGGGATCATCTCCAGCGATGGTGTAATGCCTCATCAGGTGCACTCTCCCGGACTCCTCTTCAGTGGCCATTTCCGTATCTAGAATCTTGTCGGATTCCGCCTCCCCGAACACCACTGAGTCACTCTGGGCAGAGCTTTCCCGTGTCTCGTCCCGCTGCAGGCGGTTGTAAACGATAATATCTCCATCCTCAATGTCCAAGCTGGCCTGTTCCTGCAGGGAACTCATGGGTCTTACAATGGGTTCATCGAAACTGGGCTCTGCAGAAAGAATTCTCTCGCTGGACTTGGAGTTCCTCAACTGTGCCATTTTTTCAATTACTTCTTCGGGCTTGGACAACTTGACGGTAGCCTTGTCTATGGTATCCGCGGATAGGGTGTCTAGTCCTGTGGCTTCCGATTTCGAGGAATCATTGCCTGTTTCACCATCCGAAAGGCTAACTAGCGAGGCAGTTCTCTTAATGCATGGTTCCTCTACTACTTCTTGTAATTGGTTTCCATTCGGATAAGGTCCTTGCGCCGATGAAAATTGTATCTCGTTCATTAGGAAATCATTAACTAGCTCTTGAGTCGATGCGATATCTAAAGCTAAATAAAGAAAATAATACACTCTGGTAGGTAGTATCTTAAATAAAGGATTTATTTGCAACTTACTCTGAAAAATACCGCCAAGTTCGGATTGTGATAAAAGTATTTGGTCCTCCGCGGATCCCGCCCCGGCATCTGGGGCCTCTGTTAAACCTGCTAAACCAGAAGAGACTGCATTATCCTGCTTAGAGATATTGCCTTGATTCTCATCGATTTTGGAACTGCTTATACCCGGAGTGAATTTAGATTCAAGCGAGCCATGCGATCTATCTACTATTTCAACTGATTCTACTTGCGTGCTGGTGTCGAGCTCGGTTTTACTTGTGATTTCAGCCGGATCCGGTTCGGTTTCTAGCTCAAGAGGTTCTTCAACGACTCCCTGACTTGGTACTATGCGAGTGGATCCCACAAACCACTCGGACTTTGGACTGATCTTCGTTGCATCTTCGCTTGGTATCTCTTCCTGGATCAGGCTATCTGACGGTGTGTCTTCAGTCGGACACAAGGAGTTTTCGATGGCCGTAATGCGAGAGCTGGTAATCGAATCGAGGGAGATCTCATCAAAAGTCTCAAGTTTTCTTCGTTCCATATATTGCCTGAATGCTTTCTGAATTATTAATGCCGCACTAGTCCTGTCTTGGCCTTCGTCCATTGAAGAGCTTTGACTTTGACTAGAATTAACTAGAGGTTTCTCTGCTGTTTCAGATTCTTGTAATTTGACATCTTTAATAACGGAATCATTCGACTGTTTTAAATATCTTCTGAAGGCTCTTTGAATTTTACCAGCAGCTTGATGATGTTTTAATTCTGTATTGCCTGGTGAGTCCTTTACCGGACTCAAGTCTGGTCTTGAATTAGGTTTTAAAATTATCGTTTCATCTTTGAATTTATCTGCGTTCAAGCCCGTCGAATTAGGATTAGTATTACCTTTTGTAAGCTCCTCTACTGGACTAGAACTTTGTCTAGAACTAACTTCCTGAATTTTCTCTTCCTCTTTCAGCTGATCTGAGTCTAAATCCGTTGATATATTCATATTCGGACTAGCATTAACTTGTGTTGTCTTAATGACAGTAATGGGTTCTTCCGATACCTCTGGGGCAAGTATAACTTTAGGATTTTTGTCCTGTTTTATATACCTTTTGTATGCCCTTTGAATTTTTCCAGCAGCTTCATGCTGCTGTAATTCCGTCAATCCTTGTAGATCCTCTACTGAACTAGAACTTGGTCTAGAGTCGGGTTTTAAAATTTGCTCTTCCTGTTTGACTTTATCTGAGTTCAAGACCGCCGAATTTGGACTTGCATTAACTTCCGTTGTTTTCTTAATTGTAATAGCCTCTTCAGATACCTCGAAATCAGGAGCTGGTATAACTTTAGGCTTTTCGTCCTGTTTTTTATACCTTTTGTAAGCTCTTTGAATTTTTCTAGCAGCTTGATTTTGTTTAGATTCCTCCATTCTCTCTGAGGATTGCTTTTTAGATTCAGCTAGGTTCCTGTAGGAATATGCCCTAAAGGCCTTTTGTATAACAAGTGCAGCTCGTTTTTCTTTTTCTGCTCTCTCTTCAGAAATTACTTCTTTTTCTGAATCATTTTCTTTAGTTTTTTCGACGTATCTTCGATAAGCTCTTTGAATTTTTCTTGCAGCCAGGCTTTCCTGACTTTCTCGAGAAATATCTGCAGTTACTCTCGATGACTTCTTTCTGAGAAATTCCCTCACCCATTTTTGTATTATTTTAGCGGCGTTGTTTTGCCTTTTGTGAATATTGTTTTCCTGGAGGCGTCGGTTCTTAAAGCGCCTATAAGCTCGTTCTATGATCTGAACAGATCTTGTAATATTTAAAATGTCTGTTTTGTAGACGGATTCATAATGCTGAGTAGTAGAGTTCCCTGACAGATCTTCAGGTCTTTTAACGCTTTCCAAATCACTCTGCTCCTTATTGCTAATATCCTTTGGCGACTCAGTAGCCTCTGCATGTAAAGGTGAGCCTTCGGTATTGGCTTCATTTAGCTGTTCATTTTCATTAAGTTCCATTATGGTTTGCAGTTTGGATCCGCCCATCTGTTGGTACTCGGGATCCCCCTCCGAGACTTCAATAACCTCGATATCTTCTTCACTATTTTCGGGTTCTGGGTCATTCTTTTTGTCTGATAAAGTATCACATTTTGATTGATTCTGAAACTTTTTGGGTATTTTGTACTTGGGCTTGCCATCATCAGAGTCAAAGGAAACGAAAAATGAGATAGAGTTCTTAGCCTTTGGAACACTGGGTTCAACAATTTCTTTGGGTGTATAATAACTGGGAACCCTTTCAGCGGCAACAATGGGTTCTACTTCCGAAGATATTACTTGGACTCTGTCAGTTTGGTTAGCTGGAATTGGAGGTGCTGAAGGAGGGTTATCCAAATCCTTGTCGGAGGGCAGCTGGGGCTCCACATAGATATCATACCAGGCGCCGTCGTCGTTGGGAGCTTTGAAGGACTTGAGCTGCAGCTCGGCAATTGGTGTGGCCACCAGACGACCCGATGCCAAGGTGCCAATATCTTTATCTCTTACGTTTGCGCTAGACAACTTCTTGGTGTTCTTTTCAATCTCATTACGGTTAGTAGGTAAATTTTGGGTGCCAATTAATTGATTAGATACAAGCAATGAAGAGTTTTTCTGCTAATTTAAAAACAAATTTAAGAACGTTTCGATTCTGAATTCTTACCAGTAATTACTTCGGGATGGGAGGGAATACTTTTGAGGTCTTTCTCATTTGATGATGGAGCTATGTGAATATCAATGTAAGTACTTTTGAATCAGATATTATCTTTGACTTTAAATGTACTTACTAATTGTATCTTCAAGAGAGAAAGTTTGTTTACTATCTTCAGCTTGCGACGTTTCGGATTCCTGTGGTTTGGTTTCACGATTAGACGGTTCATCCTCAGCCTGTTGTGCACTTTCAGAGTCAACTGAAGTCTCTTTTTCCAAATCAGATTCAGGCTCTGTACATGTGAGACATATTAAGTGCAAGGAAAATATATACATTTAGATAACATACTTGTTTCATCTAGACTTTCTGATACATCTTTGGTTTTATCTTCGCTAAGGCTGGATTCCAACAAAGGAATAGATTTATCGTCTTTAGTTTTAAAATCTACTGTTTAATAAGAAAAATTATTTAATAAATCAATAGAGTAGAAAATGAATAATAAGAGATTAAGCTCACTTTCGTCATTTTTACGATTCTCAGGAATACTTATGGGTGTTTCTTCGGTTTCATCACCTTCTTTTGGAATTTGTTCTTGTTCTGATTCATTGAGAGAAATCGTTTTATTTTCCTCTAATATGGGAACTATAATGTAATAAAATATTTGTAATAAATATTTAAAAATAAAACTAATAATAACTAAGTGTACTTACTTATTGCCAGGGCAACGTCTGCCACGGTACATTCTTCAGCCCGTTTTTCATGGTTTTGAAAACTTTCCATTGAAGGCGTCTTTTCCAAGGAACTTGACATTGATTTTTCCTTCGAATCTATTGAGTTAGTTATTGAGTTGAGTTATCTTATAATTATAATATGGGCTATTCTTGACGCTTAATTATTTATTAAGTCTTCTTACCAGTGCTCTCCGGTTTTTGATTTATAATTATTTCCTTGCTGTCCATTGTATTTGGTGCTGAAATTAAATAATGAAAATATGGTTAGCTATAATTTGACTTTGTAAAACTTTGGTATTCAAAGTACCTTCAGAATCATCAGGCATTGAAGAATCTTTTCCTAATTCTGTTGAATCATCCATAACTTTACCGTTTTTAACTGAAAATGTTTCAGGGTCGAGGGGATTGGTTTCTTTTGTTTCCTGCTCTTTTTGTAAAATTCCAGATGACTCAGTTGATATATCTTCAACAATGATATATACTTAGTAATCATAATTGAATAAATAAAGCTAATTAACTTACTAACTGCCGATGCAGGGACTTCTTTATCAGTTTCTGTACCTTTCTGTGCATCGTCAGATGAAGGTTTTCCTGTTGGCTCAATAACTGCATCTTCAGCTTTAGTATCCGCTTCAACTTTGTTTTAAAATACATATTTTTTAATAATATTTAATATTATAATTTTGAGTAACAAACCAATTTGTTTTTGAGTATTTTCCTTGGACATAGAATCATCTACTTCACGTTTTGAACGTTCTGATTCGGCTTCCATTGATGTACTTGACGTATCTTCGCCAAATACACTGCCTACAAATTACATTTAGAGTTTTGAGGTAAACAAATATTTGGCATTACATACTGGCTTTAATTATTGCAATTTCCGAAGCTTTATTTGTATTTTGTACAGTGGCTTCATCTAAAAAATTATTTAAAAGATATTCTTGTGCTTATAAAGACATAATACATTGCTTACCAGTATTTCCTTCCACGTTTGAGATATCTGATTGATTCTTAATCTCTTCTATCGAATCACTTTTGGTTCTTTGGATACCAACAGTTGGAGAGATATCTTCTGTTTGAGAAATATCCAAGCCGAGTGGCATGGTTTCTTGGTGCTCATCTAAGCTTTCGGGTTCTTCTAATGCACCAGATGGGTCCACAGGAACTGGTTCTAGATTTAAGGGGTTAATGTTTTATGTAAAGATATTTTAGGAAGGTTAGTATACTTACCAACTGAACTTGTGGATTCTTCTGGATTGATATGGATATTATTTTGTTCCTCTTCGATTTTGGGTTCCATCAAAAGACCGACGGCATCATCTAAATGATTAATTATTTCACCTTCATCCATTTTGGCATCTGTTTAGATTTAAGGTTAAGTTATTTGATGTAAATATTTATTAATTATAATACTTACCCATCAATTCAGAACTCTCTATATTAGAACTTCCACCAGGGACATTAGGTATAGCTTCCACTTCACTTTTTTTATCTTCACCATTTTCAGAATGAACGATTAAGTCTTTTAAATACAATTTAAGTACAAAAAATATATATATATTGTTTCTTTTGTTATCATAATTATGACTATTATTGAATTAATTCTCACCTGCTTTGGGCGCTTGTTCTGAAGTAATTTCAAGATTTGATGGTTCGGTGATTTCTTCTAATTTGTGTACTGTAATTTCTCCAGTCTCAGCGTCTACCAAGCCAGTTACATCCTCTTTTGTCGTTACTTCCTCTTTAGATTTATCGTCCATTTCCGGAATAGTTTCTTTAAAAATTGATTCTTGCTCTTTTTCTCCGGAGTTTTCTTCCTGCTCGATTTTGTTTATGTTTGAATCTGCGTCGTCTGTTGTTATTGGTTCCTGGACATCTAAACTTGATTTTGGTGACTTTACTCCTTTATCCTCTATGCTTCTTTTTTCCCTAGCTTCATTTTCGTCTTTATTCAATGAATCCTGATCCAATACATTTGATTGAGTTTCGATGACCTCAATACTCTTTCTTTCTTCAGTACTGGAGGATGGTTCCTCATTAGGCTTATTAAAAGTTTCCTCAGATTCCTTGTCCTCTGGTTGAGGTCCAGCTAAACTACTTTCTGTATCATCCAGACTTCTCTTTTCTCTATTTATGAAAGGGCCTTCATTTTCCTCTTTTTTGGTCGAATTTCTATCAACAGAAATGGCCTTCTCTTGAGTCTCGATGTCAGTTGGTTTTTCAATATCTTCGGTTTTTTCTGCATCTTGGAGGTGTAAAACTTCTTTAGATGTTTCTGAAAAAATGTATATTTATGAGCATATTCCCAATTATAAAATTTAGTTTTTGAAGTTAGTTAATACCTTGTTCTAAGACGTCTTTATTTTGATTAGTTAAGACCGTTTTTAAACTATTAATCTCATCTGTGGGCATACTACTAGGTTTCTCTTCCATGGAGTCTGCATCTGTTAAATCGTTTCCTGATTTAACTGATATAAGAAAATATTATTTGTATTAATATAATATAAAGCGTGTTATTCTTAAATGCTTACCATTGGGTTCGGGCAGATCCTGCTCTGGAATATCATCCACAAGTTCAATTTCTATTGAGACCTGAGGAGTAACTTCGGTTTCAATGGGCTTTTCTGTTATTTCATGGCTCTCAGAACTTGTTAATTTAGCCGTCGGTATCGATTCTTTGGATAAAATGGCTTTGTCTTTACCATTATTTTTAATATCTTCGAGTTTATGTGGAGTCTCTTCTATTTCTTTGGAGACAAGTTCCTGTTTGTTATCAGTTTTCTCTTCTTCATTAGTTTTATCTTCTTCTAGTTTATGTTGAGTATCTTTTATTTCTTTTGGGAGAAGTTCTTTTGGATCATCACTTTCAATGCCTTCAATTTTATTAGGTAATGCAATGTCTTCAAGGTCCCCAACTGCTGGCTTTACTGTATCTTTTATATCGCCTTCTATATCCTTAAGGACATTAATAGTTTTAAGATCATCTTTAACTTCCGGTTCTAAGTCCACGCTGCCTTTCTTAGTTTCTAGATCAGCTTCGATTACCTGCTGTAGATCGATGCTCGAATTTGTAGATTTTAATTCAGTTACTAGAGCAGAATCCTGTTGTTCTGTGCTCATAGTTTTAGTTTTTAATTCTGTTTCTGAATCCAGTTTTTTACCAGCTTTAATGGCCGTAAATTCATCTTCAATTTCCGTTTTAAATGCTTTTTCTGCATCAGTTGCAAGACTTTCTTCATAATCCTGCTGTATTTCTTTACCATTCTTTGTAGTTTTAATTGCAATTTCATTTGGAGATCCCGTTTGTTTACTGATTTTACTTGGTGTAAATTTATCCTCTATCACCGGCATTTCGGCATCAGTTCCAGATACATCACTTTTAAGATCCATTTCCCTTTCCAGGCTATTTATGAGAACCATGCCTTCGATTAAGGCACCACTAAGTATTTCTGCAAAATTATGCAAATGATTAAAATCTTAGTAAGTACATAACAATTATAGGAACATAAAAGGAAACACTTGGATTACAAATATTCACTGGAATCGAAAAGCATTTGCATAGTTAATTACCGCTTTTCCTTGGCTCTATCGATTTGTCATCGCCTTTAATGGGTTCTGCAAAATACTCCTTCTCCAGACTGGCATCCACGTTATTGTTCTCCACTTCCTCATCCTCGTGAATTATATTCTGATGGACTTTTTCCTCGAAATTTGCGATTCCCAGCTCGGTCGATTCCGTCGAAAGGAGAGCCGTAGAGACCGATGTGTAGGATCCGGTCTCAGAGACATTGTCGTTGAGCTCCTCGCCAGGATCTGCATTCACGGATGCCGTTCTTCTGGCCCTGCGAACCGCCACCATTCTGCGGAAGGCCCTCTGGATTATAATAGCGGCTGTCGCTAAGGAAACTGGGCCGATTTTCAATCGATTTTGCTCCTGCTTCCTTTTTAAATATATACGATAGTGTCGCTGGATGACGACTACGGCTTTCATGTAGTTAGCTGCATTGAATTTAACGTAGGACAGTTGGCCCGGCCGGGACTTTTTGAGTTTTTCAACTCGCCTCTTGGCCAAAACGCGACGGAACTGCCGTTGGATAATAATGATGGCTGTCATGTATTCCACGCTATTGCATTTATCTTTCTCACGACCCATTTTCTTTTGCTTCAGATATCGACGGAAATGACGTTGAATAATGACAACTGATTTCACATAGCTAATGCTGTTCGATAGGGTAGTGTGGTCTGTAGTCGTAGTCTCCAATTTGGTAGTTTCAGTGGAAACTGCCTTTCCAAGATCCTTGCTTTGGGCACTTAATACTCGCCCACATTCGCAAGTCACCTTCGAAACAGGGGCTACGTTCTCTTTGTCCTTTAATGACTTTTCGTATGTCGAATACTTCGTGTACTCGATTCGTCCTGACTTTTCCTTTGAAAGCCTTTCAAAGTACTCCTGTGCAAATATGTAGATATTTTCCGGCTTCTCTCGCAGAACTGCTTTTATAAACTTCTTGATCAGATCGGTGAGTGTTTCAGGGATTATATTGAACACCATTGAGAGTGGCACCTGCTGTCTTATACGGTTTTTCATAATGGTTTCATAAGTCTGAACCGGCTCATATTTTCGCACAACTTGATGCGATTTTTCCACAACTATCAAGTTAAAAAACTTTGCAGAGAACTCATAAAGATCTGCGGGTTTTTCACGTAACACTTCCTTGGTGTACACCTTCATTAGGTCCCTTAGACCCTCGGGAACCCTGGGCAAGCTCGTTGTCGTCATTTTGGTATTTCAGGCAACATCCGTGGAAAAAGGTTGAATCAATACTGACCAAGGAAGGTGTTCGTATGTGCCTGGAAACCTCGATAGCTACGTGTTGCCATGTCAACACCTTGGGTGCCAAAACATTTCGCCAGCTGACGTTGCTACAACTTGTTGATTCAAGGAAAACATGCAGGTGAATAGGTAAAATAATTATGGGGTTTATTTTAGGTTTCGTCCATTTATTAATACCACCGAAAGACGTAATACAAGTGACGTGGAAACCTGCAGAATTAATAGCTGTGATTTGAGTTGAAAACTTACTTATTAATATTTAATAATCCTTTTAAATAAAAACTTTAGTTTCAGATTTATTCTTCTGATTCTACAGGGTTATTGTTACATTTTCCTGCTTGGCCAAAATTAGCTTATTTTCAAACTAATTTTAGACTAACAAGAAAAGGTGAAAACAGCCCTGACACAATTTATTTTGAAAGAAATTAATTGACGTCATCTGGTGATTCTACGATTCTGCAAATTATTGGAATATCCTCTATGTGTGTGGCACTATTCACCGATGGCTTCACACTTTGGCGAATAAAATCTTTTTTGAATTTTTTCCACTCGCGATTCTTGAGGAATTGTTCAAACAGGGCCTCCCTGGACGGAATCATGCACTCCAGATAGAACAGTCGGCGCTCCCAGATATTGCCAGGGTTTTGCTTCTTTTCCAGCAGAAAAAACCTGGGCAGTGTCAGGCACTGGACCGTAGTCCTGGCCATTATCACGCGATGCTTCATATTCTCTCCCAAGCCGAAGATGCCGCCAAATGTTATAGATCCCACGTCGATGAAGTGGCTGTCATAAATGGCATCTTTCATCTGCAATAAGATTACGACAGTTGCATTAAATAAATAATTTTAAAGGATAAATAAATACTATTTAGGGTCAAGTGCATCCGTAGCCTCACACTTACATCGTCACTACTTGAGAAAGAGCTTGAGTTGGAGCTGTAAAAGTATTCATTTTCGTCGACTTGGTTGGGTTCAAAATGTGTGGTGTTCCGGAATGGATCTGTGATTTCTACTCTAAAATCATCAGAATCCCTTGAACCAGATATGCTATAATTGTTTGAATCGTCCCAGGGCTCCCAATAATCATTCTCTTCTTCGATAAAATCCTGATAATCTTCCGAATCCATTAACTTATTTTGAATTGCAACTGATATTCTGGATCTTCGGTGCCAGGTCAATCGCGAACGGGTCGGTGCAAGCTCTTTGATCAATCCGCATGCCTTTTCTATATCTCGCAAATTCATTTTACGCATCTGTGCAATTATAAATATATTTTAAACTCAAAACAAATAATACATAAAGCTATGACAGGGTCTAAATTCTATTGTGTTTATCGAAGAATGTAACTCACCAAGGTCTTCAGAGAATTCGGATCTTTGTCGGAGGAACTAGAACTGGAACTCGCCAAAAGCCGAGTAATATCCGTTTTGGAACTAGCTTCCTCCACACGTCTACTTAGGCCGGAAAATGTTGATCTCACGCCTTGTCTGAGCATTCTGGAAATATTGTCGTCGTCTGCGGACATCAGCTCGAAAACTCGTTTTCCTTTTTTCTTTGTGAGCTTTCGAAAGAAGAGAATAATATTATTTAAATTTAGTAGATTAACAGAATAACTTACCGCCATATTTAGGCACTGCAATATGAGGCATTCTCCACTCAGCACAAAATGAACGTTCGTCAGGGAACCCACTTCCTCGTAATGTATAGTATCCAATGGATTGAACTGCTTAAGGGTGCTAAATCGGCAGGCTTCCACAATCTGCAGAAGTATGTATTCTTAATTTATTTTATATATTTCAATCGATAATATTTAATGCTTGTATATAAATATATCAAATAAGAATAGAACTCAAGAACTTGCCTGGTCATTGTCGAGAAAATCAAAGTAATCCAGCGCCTTGAGGGCCCGCTTCTTCTCGTCCCAAATCTTCGTCATATAAGGACCGAGAGTCTCCACAAAGTCATAGTCGAAGAGGACCAGTAGCTCGCAGTAGGCTGCGAGGTGCAAAATGAAGCGTTCAATACCAGGGACTCACTCGAAATGGGCACATTGTGAAACTTGGAGCTATTGGAGGCGCCAGAGGCACCGATGGCACTGGTGGCACTGGTGGCGTGCATCTGTTTTTTTGAAAGATTGCCAGAACGGAGGAGTAACGGGCACAGGCAACGAGCTGAACAAACTGAGGAACAACACAAACAGCCCAAAAAAATCAGTGCGCCAAAGGAAGGCGGGTGTTGTTTTGGGCCAACCTATATTCGATGGAATACGAATACCTTTGCTCCGGGGAGCAGCTGGCACGTGACGGACTTGGACTTGGGCCCGGAGTGGGAGACGGGCCGGAGTATTTTGTTATTCATTTTGATTGAATCGAATTAGGACTTAACGTTGTTTATTGCTGATTAAATTGGTGGGTACAGGCAATCGCAAATGAAGCAACAAAACACAACAAAAGTCCCAAATACACACAGTGCTATGTATAAATCGCGTGATTGGCCTATGTATTTCCCATTTATTTCGACATGAGCCACAAATGTTGCAGTTTACCTAATTCATTTTCTTATCATATTTAAGTGCGATAAAATTGGGCTCGGAATGAAATGGTTTTTAGATTTATTCCTTATTTAGTTGCCGAAGCAGAGAGAGGGAGAGAGTGGGACTCAAGCTGACCCGAGATAAGATGAGTTTCTCAAGAATGAAATTCAAATTGATTGTGGGTTGTCAAATAAATCAAAAATTCAGGCAATCGTAAATAAAACAATAAAAAAAATACAAGGTTAATTCCACAGAAACGTAAGGTTAATGCACAGGTTAATAAATATTATAAAGGCATAAAATTAATGCTTACTTGTTGCCTTGAAGGTATGCCTTCGGGCACAACCTTCCAGAAGTTCAACATCGCCAATTATGTCTCCCGGGCCGAAAATGCCGTCCACCTGTTCGTTGCCCTAAAATTCATATTTTAAAATTAGGATTATGATCTACATATATAAAAACCTTACGTTCATATCCTCTCCCTTAATCATGCAGACTTCGCCCATAAGAATAAAAAATACGGTGATGGGAACATCCGATTCGCTAATAATATTTCGTCCAGGATTTATGGGCAACAGCCTGACCACTGGAACTAAGCGGGCTCGCAGTTTCTACAAAGGAAACAACAATAATAAAATTATGATAATGTTATAATTATCCTTACAGGAGTTAATATAGAGAAGCACCTGAGCGTAGCAAACAAGGAACACAATTTCCGTCTTTGCGGAATTGTCCGAGATTCGTGCGGTGTTCGAATTATTGATTTCTCCTTAAATACATTTTTAAATATAAATTTAATTGAATTGTTAAATAATTATATTACCGCCGAAGTAAGAATGCCGGGCTTGCGAGTCGATCGCTCCCGAAAGGATATATTTTTCTTGACTTTGAACCAAACAGACTGTTCCTCCTCATTTTCATACTCAATCCAAGTATTGTTGAGGCTAACAATGCGGACCACTCTTTTGAACAGTGTCTTCAGATCGTTAATCCTCTTTTTCTCTGAAGCCTCCTTTGTACGCTTATGCATTTCCTTGACTTAAAAAAAAAAAAAACAAACCCAAAGGAAGTAAAAAAAACAAAAGAAAGTGTGTGTTTAATAGATAAAAATGATTTTATTTCATATTTATTTTGAAATATTTAGTGACGGGCTCTGAGACAAAAAGATCAGCTTATAAAACGAATCAACGAATAAATTAATTTATTATTAGAGATGGAATTTTCAAAATGCCGCCAAAAAAGAAAGCGTGACGAGAAAATGCTTCATAGAAAGGTGCTCGAAATTGATTGGTTATATATATATTTTAAAATAGCACTCGAGGGCGAGAGATGGAGAAACATGTGGACAGAAAAGTCCGCAGAAAGGCAAAGAATAAATCTAAGGTACGTTTAATTAAATTCCCTTTGGATTTAATAAAATCTTAAACCATATTTCAGTTGGCAAATGCAGAGAAGGAAAAGGTTTCAAAATCACCCCTTGGACTGAAGTCAGTTCTAATATTTTTGGCGGCCTCGGTTATAACAGCCTTATTTTTGGAACTAGTGCCCCATCCCAAGGTTTTTCCAGATTGGTTAAGTTCGGAAGAAAATGCTTCGGAAGAACCGCAGCAGGCCGCGCCCTCATATGCCCTCCAAACGGCGAACAGTTCTCTGGAGAAGCACCTGGTGCACGTGGTGAATGTGCTGCAGAGATTTGGCTACCGGAGAGTTGGCCTGAACGACAATTGGAACCTCCTGTGGGCCCACGATTATCCCTTTCCCAAGTTGCCTCAACTGAATGATCTTGGTAAGCATCAGGTGGTGAACCATTTTCCCGGCGGCGGTTACCTTACGAGCAAGGTGGACTTGAGCACATCCCAGCTGTCGTTTCAACCCAGAGCCTTCCGACTGCCTGAGGAAAAGGAAGAGTTCTTGGAGTACGTCCGGGAAAATCCCGAATCACTTTTCGTGCAGAAAAACAATAAGCATCGACATATAAAGCTGAAGGAAGCCAGTGAAATCGACCTGCTCTCCAATGACTCCTTCGTGCAGGAATTCATCCAGAGACCCTTCCTGGTCGATGGCCACAAGTTTGATATTGGTGTTTATGTGGTCATTACGTCGTTTAATCCCCTGAGAGTGTATATCTATACGAACAATGTTATGTTCCGATTCTGCCCGGAGAAGTACTATCCCTTTGATGCTGAAAATGTGAACAAATATGTGGTAGCCGGCAACTTCTTACCACCTTGGAAAATTCCGGCCCTAGAAAGGTATTTTAATACCTTTGGCGGCAATCGGCGGACTTCGTTTGAGGCCTACCTTCGAGATATGGGATTGGATCCCTCCAGGATATGGCCCCAGGTTGAACATATCATCCGTAAGACCATATTGTCAAAGGAGCCGGACATTATCAGTGTATTGAGCTCCTATAATACCCACAATTTCTTCGAGCTCCTGCGATTTGATCTCTTCATCGATGAAAACCTCAACGTTTACCTGATGGAGGCCAACATGTCGCCGAATCTTTCCTCAGATCGTGTCCAGCAGAATGCTCCGCTGTTCGAGCAGGTGTTGTACAGTGTCCTTAATCTGGTGGGGATTCGACCCCTAAGTGCCACGAGTGGACTTAAGTAAATAAACTATTTGATTACTTCACTTACATAATTGTAATTAACAAACTAAATAATTTCAGGTTCCGTGAAAGCAGTGACATGATAACTATTGATACAAATCTTGCCACTGACTTGAATAAATGCGCCGAAAACAATTGTGATGAGTCCTGTGACAAGGAAGAGTGCGATCTTTGTCTACAATGCCTCAACGATTTTAAATACAAGACACTTGAGGAGGCTTTTCAGGAGCACTTACATCGCGTTTCCATGAAACGTATTTTTCCCAAACCAATTGTAAGGAAAAGATTCTTTAAAAAAACGCCGAAACGATATTTAAAATGTTTTATTTACAGCACAATTTGAAGCAGTTTAATCTGACTGATGAAACTATCAAGTTGTCAGAGAGAAACTCTTGGATGACTCGCTGGTTCTACAACAAGTGTTTATTTGATTCGACTTGGTGCCATTAAAAACTTTACTTTTCTGTTACTAGTTATATTATGATTATTAGTATGCAAACATTATCATTTTCTGTGATTTAAATACATTGTTTATTGTGATTGAAAGGACAATCATCAAACTGTTGTCTCTATTAAAAAGAAAACAATATTTTCTTGAAGACAAAACTCGCATAGTTTTGGTAATAGTTTCCAATTAATTTCCCTCAACCCTTCATCAGAGATGGAATTTTCAAATTCCCGCCATAAGGGGAAATTTCCCAACAGCTGACATGCGCAGACCGTGGCAGCGCTGCCTGTGAATGCCAAACTTGGAATTTCCCTTTGTTGTTGCCGTGGAGATCGTGATTTAAAGGTTGTTTCAAATTAGTCGCTTGTACTTCTTAGTACTCTAAAATAGCACTTGGTTTCGGCTAAAAATGGAAGCTAAAATAGAGGACAGTGCTCCTGAGCTAGTGGAAGCGGAATGCAAAGTGAGTTTTTGGCAAATACGATGCATTTTCCGATCAACAAATGAAAACTTTCTCTTTTTTTTGCAGTTGGCCAAATCATCGGAGGAGAATCATGAGAAACCAGCACTTAGCATTGGTTTGCTGCCAATTATGATCTTCCTGGCCGCCACGGTGACCACTGCGGTGGTGGTGGAACTGTTGCCGCATGCCAACAGGTTTTTCCCCTGGCTTGCGACGGATGCTGTGGAAGATCAGCTGCCAGCCGCGCCCACATACGCCATCTTCGGCCGCAGTCCCACCGAGGAGCACCTGGTGCATGTGGTGGATGTTCTGCAGCGATTCGGATACCGGAGAGTGGACGTGAACGAGAGCTGGAACCTCCTGTGGGCCCACGATTACCCGTTTCTCTCTCAGCCAAGCCTGAAGAGTCTCGGCCAGAATCAGGTGGTGAACCACTTCCCGGGCTGCGGTTACCTCACCAACAAGGTGGACCTGTGCACCAGTCGGTTGCCATTCTTGCCCCGCGCCTTCCGTCTGCCGGCGGAGCGACAGGAGTTCCTGGACTACGCCCGCGACAATCCACAGGCGCTCTTCGTCCAGAAGCACAACGAGCACAGGCACATCAAGGTGCGAGAGCCGGCGGACATTGCCTTCGGCTCCAACGACTCCTTTGTGCAGGAGTTCGTGCAGCGACCCTTCCTCGTAGATGGCCACAAGTTCGACATCGGCGTCTATGTGGTCATAACCTCCGTCAATCCCCTGCGAGCGTATATCTACACGGGGGACGTCCTCTTCCGATACTGCCCCGTGAAGTACTATCCCTTTGATGCCGAGAATGTGGATAAGTACATTGTGGGCGACGATTATCTGCCCACCTGGGAGGTTCCCTCGCTGAGGAAGTTCTACAATCGCTTCGGCGGCAGCATGCGCACCGTTTTCGAGGCCTACGTTAGGGATCAGGGCATGGATCCCTCTCAGATTTGGCCCCAGGTGGAGCACATTGTTCGCACAACGATTGCGGCCAAGGAGAAGGACATTGCCAATATTCTGCGCTCCTACAGGACGCACAACTTCTTCGATCTAATGCGATTCGATTTGTTTATTGATGAGGATCTGAAGGTCTACCTCATGGAGGCCAACATGTCGCCAAATCTTTCGTCGGCGCACTTTAAGCCCAACTCTCTGCTGTACGAACAGGTCGTTTACAGTGTCTTCAATCTGGTTGGGATTCGTCCTCTTAGCGCTACAGCTGGCACTTTGTAAGTTATACATTTTTATTTATATAGAAAAATCTTCCACTAAAAGGTTGCTAAATTTTAGATTCAGTGAAAGCAGCGAGATGCTCACAGCTGACAAAAACCTGGCCACCGATTTGAATAAATGCGCGGCCCACGACTGTGACAAGTCCTGCAACAAGGACGAGTGTGATCTGTGTTTGGCCTGCCTCAGTGGAACGGAGTATAAAATGCTGCAGCAAGCCCATCAGGAGCACTTGCATCGCATCGACATGAAGCGCCTCTTCCCCAAACCAATTGTAGGAATTAACTCATATTTTAATCTTAACTCTCACTAATGTCTATACTCCTTTTTTAGCTCAATTTGCAGAGCTACAATCTTGCTGCGGAAACTGCCAATATGACAAAGAAAAACGCTTGGATGGCGCAGTGGTTCTTCAACAAATGCCAATATGATGCTACCTGGTGCACATAGTTTTAAATTAATATTTATATATATACGAATCTAGACCGAAAAGCCTTCTATGCTCAGCATTAGGAAATTGGCCACCGATTGTACTTAGTTGAAAGCGTATTTAAATATTTATACGTGGCCATACAGTCATTATTATTCAGTGCAAATTGGTATTAATTATAGTAATTAGTGATCAATTAATCAAATTTAAAGAAATTCCCGTCCTTAAAGTACCTTGAATCTTAACATAAGCTAAGAAAGACAAATATGTATGTATTTTTGATTATATTTCCCTTATTTAAGCTTATAACTGTGTAAAAATCTGTGAACTTGAAGATTATTCTTTAAAATATAATAAAGAACCTGTAGTTTTTCCCTGACCCTATGGAATTGTATTATTAACAACATAAATATCATATAACAGCATGATATACATCAAAGTAGTGGAAGATAGACTCTATTTGGTTTGCACAGTTAAGATTAAGGAATTCAAAGGTGCAAAAATCAGTGCTCGTTGAATTAGGCAAATATCTATAAAAGTAAATACTCTGAAAATTATATTTAAACTCTTAAAAGTTATATGCAATGTGCAAATAAAATCCTGTTATAACCTATGATCTCTTCTAACTATTATACGCCAATATAAACTCTCCAATTTCATTACAAAATAACAAATTAACACCGTCAATGATCCAACTCGTTCGTTGCGTTGCGGCAGGTCATTGTCCATTTTATTCGAACCAACTATTGGTGGCCAGGCAGGCTGGCTCCAATGAGCACTGGAGGAGTTGTCGCCAGCGTTGTCCTCGGCTTGGCGACACAGAACGTTAAAGCGATGCCGGCTCTCGGTTCGGCTCATTTCTGCAGTGGTTTCGCGATGGCCAAGGGTACACTTATTGCAAACCGATAAGACGCGAGATATGTCAATGTCAACATAAACATAAGCAGCGGAATAAATACACATGGGCAGTGGCAATCAATGCCGCTCTCCGGCGACCTCGTCGCAACCCGGCCTCCATAATCGGAGCTACACGAGGAAATGTCAGGTTTGATAAAATATTGGCCAGCACACATTCTTACTCAGGAAAGTCGTCGGGCATTGGAGTTGCAGCGGAGCCCCAGCGTCCGATAGAATAGATGGATGCGACGGATGGATGGACAGACTGGACCAGAGTCCCGTCTTGAGCTTTTTTTTTGTCGAAATGGAGATGGAGATGAAGACGGCGACGAAGACGCTTTGTCGGCAATTACTTGTGGCGGTGTGAAGCGATGGATTTATTGCTCCAACAGCTAATCAACCAGCTGAATTTATCGCTGACTTCATTCGACATTTAGAGTCTCCATACGCCATACTCCGATCCACGGCGAGCTGTGCATTAGTTGTGATTGCCGATGTGGCCGAGCCGCGCCGCACCAAGAAGACGCAAGACGGCGAGTGTCATGGGAAAATAAAAAGCGCGGCTCAAAAAAGGGACACCAATCACCAATCAACGGGCGGCCGATGGACTGATAGGTGCAAATTGCTGCTTTGATAAAAATGTGATTCCCCCGAGTCCAAATCAGCACAAAAGCAAGCAGGAAGCTTAAAAACGAAACTGATTTTTGCTATCTAAAGCGCTAAATGCGCTTGTACTCGAGAATATTACTTTGGTCTTAACTGGCCAGGATCTTGGCTTCTCCCGATTAATCGCCAGAAAGATACACTTTGTATTTTTATGCATTGAACCGATAAATATCTAAACCTCTTAATGTAGCAATTAGGAGTGCCAATGTTAATGGACTCACTTATAGTACGACGTATCGGATTCGTAGCTCTTCGTTTGTGTGAACTGAACTTCGGTACCTAAAAGGCATTTGAGCTTCCGTTTAACGGTTAGACTGCTCCGCTCCACGCCGCTGCGGTCCGCTCTGGTCGAGTCCGCCGCTCCTCTGCTCCGCATACCGGCCATAAACAACTTTTTCTCGGTTTCGGCTGCGGTGCCATCGTTCCGTAATTAATAGCGGCTCATGCGTGGCAATTTAAATAGCCGCTAATTGTAACCACCGTCAAACAAAACCAGTTAAAATGCCAGGAAATGGCCACCGTGCTGAAGAAGGCAACGCCATAGCCATCGTGAGCGCCACATAGCCATATAGCCAGCAGCTGCCGCCGCTCGCACTCCTCTGTAAATTTGTAATTCTGCTCTTAATGCCGGCGCATATTTCATTTGCATCTCGGCCTGGCCCAAACCGGAGAGGAGCGATGCATTGGCGAGGAGCAGCTACCAAGAAGCTTAGGCAGGCAACGGCGCGCAAATGAAGTACTCCGCAGGATGCTAATATGCGACCATGATCTGAACTGGTACTGGTTCATTATTTCTTTCTTTTTTTTAACTTTTTGCTTATTTTTGTGCTCGTACTTAACACCAACTCGCACTAAGCTTTATATTGGGCGGGTTTTGGCTTTGGCCGGGCTTTGGTTTCGGTTCAAGTATGCAAATTCCCTGGACACTGGACATCTGTTCTTCTTAAGGTCGTTACCTTGATGACACCACCGTTACTCGAGAGGAGGATCCCATTATTTCTTATTTCTCATCGTAACCTGATCTGTGTACTTAAGTTTCCATTAAAAAACTGATTACTTTTACGCATGTATTTCCTCGGGAAGTCAAGATTTTTTCCATAATAGCCTAGCGCACTTGTACTTGTTTGCATTAAGTTGATAAAAAAAAGTGTGTTCAGATATTCCTGGAGTAGATACTTTGTCGGACACGCTGACATCCTTATTAATTTAGTGTCCAAGATAAGGTTAACTTGGCCAGCGAGGGGAACACAACAAGGCCAAGAAGATCCCACGACAAATCCTCAGCTTGGGTAACCTGAAACCGAAAAAAAAGTATAAAATATACCGTAAGCGATAAAAAATATAACTTAAATTCCTCTTTTATTGAAGAGAAGAAATAGGACAGACGTATTTCATAAGTTGAAGTTAATGTTTTTAATAGTAAAATAACAGAGCCAAGCAAATGCAATTAATTAGGCAGAATTGAGGAATTGAAATGGGGAAGCCTGCCATCCTTATTAAAGTCCTTCGACTTTTGAAGAATTTTTATAAGAACAACTTTGTTTTAAGTAAGTAAGCATCTTGATGCAATTTAATCTGCTGATTGGTCGAAAAACCAGTGATTATCCGGATGGCAGCCGGCGAAATTGGAATTGCTCGCCCGATAAATGTGCGGGATAGGATGGGATACTGCTGCTGCTGCTGCTGCTGCTGATTCGATTGAGCCAGGCCGATGTGATGATGCATCTTGGCATCGCGGCACACAAACAAAGAGCTGCAAGGGACTAACCGAGAGCCAACTATCCGGTTTTTGGTGGCCAAAACCCAACACAGTTGGCAGTGGCAAACTAGCAAGGCGATGCTCTGCTCATGGCCTGGATCAATTTCAATGCCTCGCATCCGTTAGGTGACCTCGAGAACTTCAAAGAATTTGAATAGCTATTGAAAATTATGGTGCATGGATGGAATGGCCGCCGGCCAAAGAAAAGTGTTGGAGCACTGGAGCCATGGTGCCATGATGCCATGAAGCCATGGAGCTGCCGGTTCCGTTCGGTTCCCATATCCCAGACCAGCTCCGTACCTTGGCCACAATTCCAGATCCTTGTCTGCCGCCTCTCCACACAGCTGTACATATGTACATGAGCTCTGGAGTGTACTTACTTGACCCTAGACGGCTGGGTCTTGCTTTCCTAGACCGATGAGATACTTTGCGCTATAAGTTTATGCAGATAAATGTGGCGACGTCTTTATTTAACAAGTAAACAAGGGCAACGAAAGGCCTCAACAGCTTTAAATGGAGTGGATCTGTTCTCACTTGAAAAGGTACATAGTAATGATTTGGCTTAAGGGGGTACGAGGGTCTGGCAACTTGAAAAAATCGTTTTTTTTTTTATTTTTTTATTCGATTGTACAACTCATTAGGAATATTCTCTGAAAATTTCAAGTCGATCCGAGCAAAACTGTAGAAATGAGAGAAATTTAAAGCCCAGCGCGTCGAACGTGTCATAACCGGCAATTCGGTCTTGGGCGTCGAGCAGATGCGTCACGCAGTAGCAGGTAAACGGCGACCCTTGTGTCCGTTGCGGATGCACAGACCAAAGAAGCGAGAATGAAGCTTCGGCAAAAGAGAAAAGACTTTTTGGACCGTGCAGCTGAAGCAGTACCTTCCCTTTATGGACCTGGAATCGATGATTCCATGTAAGTAAAAAAAAAAATTGTTTCCTCTGTTTTATTCCGCTTTAAAACTTTAAACGCGTTTTTCTCAAAACCACTTTTTTGAAGTCGGTAGTCAAGATTTCTCAGCGACTATTGCACCGATCAACTTCAAATTTTGCACACTTCTTTTAGACATGTTTTTGTTGTCGTTGAACGAAGGATTTTAATTTTGTTCAATTACAACGCATTTTATAAGCCAAAATGTGGCCAAAATTTATGCCAAAAATAACACTTTTTATAAAAAACGCTATAAAAAATTCAATTTTTAATGAAAAAAAAAATCCTTCGTTCAAAGACAAGCTAGACACATACACTAACAGAAAAACTTTGGTTTTTTGATTTCAGATAAAAATTGACCGAGATTTTCTGCCTACCGTGAGGACACGATTTTTGGTGGGGTGCAATTCAAACCTACCTTAACAACTCACTTTCAAATATTTTATCTTCAAATTTTGACAAAATGTTTTTCAAGTAATGTTCAATCAAGTACAATAAACAAAATTGGTAAAATTGTTGTGGGCTCTTTTAAAAAAATTCACGAAAATAGGGCTTTTTTTGTGCTTCCAGACCCTCGTACCCCCTTAAAAAGGTGCGAACGCAAACTATTTATTAGGGAAATACACAAAAGGTTTAGCAGTGATTTTAAGGCCAAAGTATTGTAATATTGTATTGGAAGAGTTTTAAGACAAATTATGAAGGTAAAAAGGGTTAAGAGCTGTAAGCTGTTAGAGATTTTGTTAAAGATTAAGGTTGTAAAGATAGTTATTATATGAAATTGGGCATAGAATATTTATTTAATGTAGAAATATTGAAGAACGACTTGAAGAATACTTATAGTTTATTTATAAGCAAAGCATATTTAATGTTATGTCTATAAAACAGTTAATGAATTATATAACCAGTATTTCCTTTATTTAAACATTCATATTAAGCTGAGCAATATGTATTTATTCAGTAATTAATTATTAATGGATCTTCCGAAGCTTATGTGAAGCTCCCTCAACATAAATTGAACTTTTGTTAACTTTATTTTAACTAGGGTATATATCCTAAAACAAACAGAATATTTATTGCAGAATATTTATTCATTATTAAACATAAAACGACTAATCTCTTTTAAGTATTCATGGACTCCCGGCATACTCTGCCGCGGACTGGTCTCAAAAATGGGTCGAGCCCCAAAAATAAAAAAAGGAACTCGCTTTCAAAACGCAATATTGATCTATGTTCATTGCCAGGAGATCGATTAAATATCAGGCGAAAGGGAAAACGCAGCAACAGCGCCATCAACAGCTCCGGCACCGGCAACAGCCACCCCCCACCGTGGCACCAGTTTGGCAATCCGAATCCCAATCCCCATCCCCGCCTGCCACTGCCACTGCCGTGCCACCCACTCGGCATCGGAAAAACATGTGCCTATTGACAGAATATTGACAGAAGCTATTTCACTTTTCGGGGTGTGACAGACATGCCGGCGTTGCTTTTGCCGTTGCCGTCGACGACTGCACCGCCGGCAGCACCCCATTCCCATGCCCCAGCAAGCTAGCTCCCAACCCTTTCAGGAGCAACTGGGGAGCTCGGAAGAGCGCCCAACCCCAATGCCGCCCAAAATCAGCAACTTGCGGCGAACTAGTCGATGGAATAAGGGGCAATCAGAGGGGTGTCTTAAGATGGGGGGCACTGGGTTTCCGTCTGTGCCAAAAGTTTTGACTGCGATTCAATAAACAAACGGTATTATTAAATAATGCGCTCGTTTCGCAGCGTCGCAAGTTGGCCGAGAAATCGGTTCCGCTGCCCGATTTGTCTTATGCAGAGCCACGACTGCAAATGGATTAATAACCATATATCCAAAGCCCAGTTTAACACTGGAAAAAATTCGGATTAAATCGTAAATCTATAAAAGAGAGCAGAAATAGATTTTTTAACTAGAGTTTGGCTGCAATTACATAAAAACTAAAGCGGAATATGCTATGATTCAAGAGGGAATAACTCTAGGATATAGAAGTTTTTATTTAAAGTTAAACTATAAATAAGTGCTATATATTTTCGAGTTTTCTTTATTTACAGCTTAGCAAGTTCAGGCCCCATCCACACATTTCTCCAAGTGCAATCGCAGGCGACTCGCGCCTCTTTCTGCCTCCAAATTCGGCACGGCGCCGCTCGGAGGTGTTTTAATGAATGTTGCCAGGATACAGGTGAGGCCATTTTGTTATTTTTATTTGCTTTGACAGTCGGCACTTGAGCACCGGAGAAATCGGAGGAGTCGGAGTCGGAGTCGGTATCGTTCCGCGAACATTGGCCAGTGTTCGAGAGACTGAGGGAGCGATCGGAAATCGCGCCATGCGGACGCCCTTTGCCAATTTCGATTTTAATTTCTCGCCGGGCTGCCAGTGCGAATCGGCGGGAGTGCTCGCCCTAGTGTCCATCTCGTGTCCCGCCGCCACGTATTCCTGCCCCACCTGCCTCCTGGTCATCATCCATGGTGCACATCGGGACCTTTTATCGGCGGTCCTCGAGCGTCGCGGTGAGTCCCACTGAGAGTCGTAGGCTCTGACTCCGTCCGGCCATGTGCAGTGTGCAACAATTTTTGGGGAATTCCTTTTGCCACCATCGGCGTCGTCTTGCATGAATAAATCGAATATGGCTTGAGTATGTAAATTGCCGTTGATATGTGAGAGTATGTCGGCAGGGCCCGAACATTTGTGTACAGGTGAGGAGGCCTAATACACCTTTGCCTGAGCCACTCAAATTAACGCCCGGGAAATGTGTGGCGTGCGACATTGGCCCCCTCTATGAACAACATTTGGAGCAGAATGTGTGGGCAGTAGATGTAGGGAAAATGTAGGAAAGGAAACGCCATTAAATACAAAATCCTTTCTTGTCGAACATTTATGGGAAGATAATAAGGATAAAATATATAAGAGTCACATTTTAAAGGTTCCTTTTACATTCGTTTTAGGTTCCTTTTACATTATGTTCCTGAAACATAATTGCTTAGAAAATATATAAGACATAATTTCTTGTAGGATATTATGATATATAGAAATTGTTTCCAAATATATCCCATCTTAAATATTAACTAGACTGGGAAATGTTCAAGGAGTTTGTGTAAACTATCAAAAACATTTTATTCAAGGTAACTTAGTCATTTCTTCGTCGAAAACTAAAGTAAAACGTTCTTATGATGTTGATTTCTATTTTTTAAGGTAAATCAGTTTGCTCAAAATATTAACACAATCCTTCATAAAAAAACATTTCTATCATATAATTTATTAAAGATACATTTAAGGAAGCTAGATTTTCTGATATAATAACAATCGTTTTGTGAAAGCCGTCTAAAAATCGTATGTAGAGTAATCAAAGCAATCGGCTAAAGTCTTAACAAGAAAATAAGAATACGAAAACAGCAAAAGGCAATATAAATTAATAAAAGAGAAGGCATGTTACTTGTGTCCTTGAGGCTCAGAGCTATTAACTTGTAACAAATATAAACAGCCCATAACTTATATAAGCTCTTATAGCCCAAGGATAATCAAAGGTCCTAGGCATGCTCCCAATAAAATATTTCCCCCTTTTCTGTTTTTAAGAAAGTTGAAGCAATTCATAAATCATTTTTTATTGGAAAGAAACGTTGGCTGGCGGTACACACTCACACTAGGTGGCTGACCCCATTTGGGGCTAAAGCTAGGGCTATGGCTATTTCAAAAATCCCCCCAACCCAGCCCTTTACTCGGATGCACGTAAATCCAGTGAAATCTCGTTGAAAGGGAATTTGGCCATTAAGGCAGAATTTGATTTGCAATCCGGGGGTCAGTGCGTGGATTGCGTGAATGCGAAAATATGGTTGGGTGGGGGGAGAGGAGAGCCAATAGGGAATAGGAATAATTAAGTATTCCAATATGCTGCCCACAACCGGCGGTTAGGAGCAGAGCTTGCATGCAAATAAAACCTCAACAAGTCAAACCGGAAACCCAAACATTTCGTTCAGTTTGCGAGGCGAGGTGTAGGTGTGGAAAAACTCCTCGGACCCCAGAGCTCAGACCTCGGACAGCACGAGCTCCAACCACCTGAGATTTCCTATATATATATATATACACGAACTAGAAGTATGTATAGCCGACTCAGCCAGGATTCATGCCACCATTCATCCTGTTGTATAAATTAATGGAAAGTCCAGTAGCGTCGTGTTTTGACCATGGCCGGTAACCATGGCGTTGGGCCCGGCGGTATGGAAAAATAGAGAGAGAGAGGTCACTTCGGGAATATGTATGCAAATTGGATTAGGGTGTCTCAATGACATTCTCCGGAGCCACATTTCACCCGTACGGGCCGAGGGTTCGCCGAAACACCTTGTAAAGTGTATACACTTACGGCCGGACTTGGAATAAATCGCGGCTTAATTCATTAATTTACTCGGACATTCCCGGCCAAGGGGGGGCGGTTGTACTTGTACTCCTTGGTAGTTTCCACAAAATTCAGCCCACAACCTTCCAGTGGAGGTCCTTCGGCCTGTGGCCGTTAGCTCCGCTCGCATGCAAATCAAATTCAAAGACCTTTAGACGTGGTCAAGACTCCGAGCCAAGCGGTAGCGAGCGGGTTTCCAAAGTTTTTCGCGCAGCCCCAACGCGTTTTTTCCTACAATCCTGTTCTGTAATATTTAATGCCACGAGTGCTAAGCGATTATACAACTAAAAGTTATTAATTAATCAGTTTGATACGAAATAAAAAGTTGTGAATACTTAAGTGTTTCCATAAATCAAAACACCTTTTTGGGGAATAATTTCCCATAAGTTTATGTCAGGCAACTGAAGTTTAAAAATAATAAAGGCACTCTTTTAATGCTTAACTGTTATAAATTATTGTTTAATAAACCCTAAAGCTCCAAAGAACAAGTGCTAAGAGCAAAACCTTTACAGTGTATTGAAAATTCGACTCTTTTAACACCTTTTAAGTGTCCAATTAAAACCTATACCTTCGTGACACAGAAATAGATTTATTAATAATTTTGCAATCAAATTATTTATATATGTAAGCGAGTGTGAGATGTTAATCCCTAATAATATAATTTCCACACACATATTTATATTAAATTAAAATCCAAAAAGAGGTGTAAATAACTAAGGTCAATAAACTTGGTTTTTTCGGAAGAAATATAAACACGACAAGGCTGTCCGTCGGACGGGCGAAAAATCGGCCACATGCCCCGAACATTTTCAACAAAAGCCAGATTAATTATTTTCAGGCAGTGAACTCTTTCTCTTGCCTCCGCCTCGTTCTATTGATTACCCTAAAAATAATTTGAGAAAGTGGCGACGGTGCTGCTAACCTGCTGGGTGCCTTGGCCTGGCGGATCCGATTCGGAGGTTGATGTACCTCCGAATTCGATTCCAGCCCCCTTTGGCCAAAGTGTTTTTGTTAGCGCAGATAAGCCGCTCGAGATGATCTAGTAAGCACTTCCTAAATAGAGCATCAACAAAGGGTCGTCTTGCCCAGAGACGAGTGTACGTGTGAAAACTTTCAATTCATTTACGTACGGTACGTAGTTTGGCTTTTTTTCGTGGAATGGCTTTCAATCTTATGGCCAAGTTCCTTCTTCGCGGCAAGTTGCCAGATCCAAAGAGTTACCTGGCTGGCACTCACGCCGATAAGGGGGCCATAAAACTAAATTGCACCAATGCAGGGAGTCGCCTCTTTTTTGGGCTTAACTATACTTATTGTTTAACCGAGGCAGCCACATGTTGCAGGCTGTCATAGATCCGCTGCCGAAGCGCATCGCGTGATTTGTGCTCTATATATCTACTATATAGCAAAAATGTGTGCATTTGGATTTCCATGCGGCCAAAGTTAACATGACAGTGAAAGCCCCAAACTTACGGCCAATATTGAATGTGGAATAACAACATGACATTTGTTTTACTGCTGTCTTGTGTTTTGCTTTTTTTAGGCGAGACATTTCGGCAGTTGTGTCAGCGATAAGTTACATGTTGATATATTCAAATGTTTACTACAAAAAATGGTAGAACTTGAGTGGGTTTTAACAACGGAAAATGAAATTCTTATAACAAATAGATAAGATAAGAAAACTATATTATTTTTGAGAGGAAGGTTTCTAAGGAGAAAGAATGCCCGGACGATTTTATTTATTCAAATTTAATTCTTAAAAACACTTAATTGGTAGAAAACTATAGTAGTTGAAACATAGTTTCGAGAAATACATCTTAGAAAATATTATTGCTGAGTCGATCTTAAGTAGGTTTGGCTCGACTTTATGTCAAGAATCTTAATAATTATTAAGTGTCTTGGAAAACACTTCCTTCCTTACATTTATAAAATATAATTATAATAATCATAATATAAAATACTAATAGGTGTTAAACGATTTATTGGGACACAGCAAAAAAAAACATAAATAATAATTACCAAAATATGACTGTCCTTAAATAAGTTACAACCTATAAAAAGATAAAATTAAAGTGCCTTAAAGGAGCCCCCCAAAAGTAATGGAGCGCAACAAATTCAACATTAACTAAGGAACACTATCACTATGAGGTAATTGCGACTTAAGAACTATAAAGTAACGATTCAATCATGCACTTGAAATCGCTTATATACTAAATACCTATATTTATATATACTTAAATATGCGTGGTAGTGGAAATGGTAATGGATATTTGACGTGTTCGATTCGATACTTAACGAACTCCTTCGGCGGCCTGTCTGTATTTGTTTTTGGCCGCCTGGTCACAAGGTCAGGCCATCGTCATCATCAGAATTAATATGTGTAGGTCAAAGAGGTTATATACCGAGCCAGTGCGCCGAGTTAGTATGTTCAAGGTAAGGCCTAATCGAAGGCCCATAAAGCATACTCAACTAGTGGCTCCGATCTAGGATTTAGGGCGTTGCCAACCTATGGCATTTGGCTATTGGATAAGCCATCTCTCTCTGGCGGTACGTCGTCCTCATTATTGGGTTTGACCCCATTTAAGTGTGGGATGTGCCAGGGCCACCAGGATGAAGTGCGGCTTCAGCTCGAGCTCCAGCTCCGGCTTCGTCATAGCGAGACGTGACTAAGCCTGGAAAAGTGTGTCACCACGTGGGCCCCTTTGGCCAAATCTCAAGTTTTTCCGACTCCGCCATGCAGGAGGTTAATATGAGAAATGGGTTCAACATCTGCTCCGCGTTCTGGTCTGGGGTTCGGATTCGGGCTCGGGCCTGGGCCTGGGCCTGGGTTTTTTTTTTTTGGGGTAAACCCGTTTAGGTTGCCGCCCTCATTGTGTTCTTTTTCATTTATTTTCCTGTTGGCCCGTGTATAAATATCCTATAGACAGCAGACAGCGCAGTGGAAATATTTTAATGTACCTACGATAGCGCCGTGGCCGCTCTGCCGGCTGCATTAGATGCAGGTCACAAGATAAATGGCACAGAACACGATTACACATATTGAACAAGCCGAAAACATGATCGAATTACTGCAATTTCGTGTGGAGCATTTTACGTGGAGCGGAACCAAACCCCCGAAAAAAAAACATTGGTTCCGTAAATGTTTTAATTTGTTTGCCAGCCTTTCAGCCAAATTAATTAAGCAGCCACAAATTATTAATCGAAAACATGTTTGTTCTCATAAATTTGCATGGTCACTGAGGGGATTATGAATACTTATACTCTTTGCTGTGTGAAACAGTTCGTTGTGGGCAGTGGATGATTCTCTTTTCCTGATTATAGATATATTTTGATTGATTTGATTTTGGATTTTCTTCAAAATTGTTTTATAATTTTAATGGGGAAAATATGCATAAGAAAATGTTGTTCAACATAAAATCGTCTGTCATTGTTTAACCAGAAGATTAAGTAAACTTATAGGGTTATTAACTTAAGCGGGTTGATATTATTAGGGCTATTCGATAAGCATTTCCCAAGGTAAATACATTTATATTTCAAATGAAATACATGTTGTGTATTTAATAAATTAATTTCGACGGCTTTGTTTAATGTTCTATACTTGAAAAGATCATAAATAAAACCATTAGATTCACAGATAGGAAATTATTAACCTATTTTAAATGTAATATGATCAGAATGTATGGTTTTATAATAATAAATATAAGGCAAGGATCTATACCATAACATATACAATTTTTAGATTCTAAGATCCAATAAATTAAGGTTTCTTGAATTAAGTTTCATTTGTTGCTTAAAATAAAAGGTGATAATATTATCTATTTAGGAGTCTACTGTCTTCATGACACCTCTGTGATCGCTGTGATATAGTCACGAAAAAACATCCAACAAATTACCTATTGTATAAGCGGTGCAAATTTGTTGCCAATAGTTAGATAATTGAAAGAAAAATCCATTTGCATGTGCGAACGCAACCGAACACAAGAGCTGCAGGATTAATTGCGGACTCGTCCGCTTCCGATAGTTCTCAGGCTTGTTTATTATTGGGAATATATCAAGGTTCATTGGAGTGGTTGTTGTACCTACCGGCGAGCGAAACGAGTTTGTTGCTGCTCCCACAAAAAATATAAAAAAATGCGAGAGCCGAGTGGGCTTTGCTTTTCCACAGACGCTGAGAAACGGAGAGAGCGATGGCGAGAGAAACCGGCTTTCTGCGTCTCTGGCTTTCTGCGAAGAATTCTCCCCGATAAGCTTCACTAGCCGAGCACTCTTTCCGGACCATTGGCGGCAGTAGCACTTCGACGGCGGCGCGCTAAACAACAAACCCGGATCGGATCGGATAGGCTCAAGACGTGATCGCGATCGAGATCGGCATCGGCATCGGCATCGGGATCGAGATATATAATTGCAGCAATTTAATGCGGACGCTGTACCGCATACTTTGTCGTTTGCAATCGGAGACTTTTGCGAACAAAGAACGTTTAAGAAATTCGCCAAGTTCCCCAAAATAATCGGCTTCGGTATTGAATTTCGAATTTAAAAAAAGGAAAAAAAAGAAAAACAAAATCGTTTCCTAGTAGTGAGTGACAGGTCTCTGGCTGACCGGGATCCCCACATTAATTTCGAACCGATCTGATCGACTTTGATCTAATCCGAAGGCAAGGTCGTTCGGGGTCCATTCAAGCGAAGCCACAAATTGGCCATTTGAGCGGCTTAGAAACACGGATCGATTTCGATGGTTTCGCGTTCGGTTTCGGTTTCTGTTTCTGCTCTCCGAAAAAACGAAATTTATTGAAGACGTGCTGGATGCGGAAGGACCGAAAAAATGTGCTGCTTACTCAGCCAATATGCCAGCGATGCCTTCGACTATTAATATTCAGTGCGGTTCCCAAAAAATGTCAATCACTTGATTACGAACGACAAACAAACAAAATCAGTGGAGTGCTCGAATTCGGGTTGCATAAATAAGGCGACCGACCACCACATGGAAAGTTGAAATTAAGAGTCAGACTGTGAAGATACGACCATTTTTCACCGGAGTTCACATCGCAGCTCGTTTTAACCATTCAAAAGGTATAATTGAACTACTTCGTATGTACATATTTAATCGGGCTCACAGTTGGTGTTATTTCGGGGGGGAGAGTAAAATATATATAAATCAACTCTCTTTGCCTGCGACAAAATCAAACAAGTCGAAAGTGGCCGAAGGTGTATGTAATACTTAAAAATAACTTCGCTATGCTATAGGTTTTTTGGAGCAATGTTTGACAATAGCTTTTTGCCATCTTCGAGTAAATATAGGTAATCAATAAAGTTACTCTTTAGGTAATTTATAATATTACAAATACCATAAACAATAAGTGGTAATATTTCGTTGAATTTTTAAATCCATTTACAAATATTGCTTTTTTTATTGATAACATTATGTTGTATTATTAAACTACGTAAGAAGACACATATTATCATTTATTAGATAATGGTTAATTATTGTAGGCAACCTGAATCCCAAGCTATTTAAAATGATCCTCTAAACATAAACCAAATACAGTAAAAACCACAGTTTGGCTATTAAGGATGATATTTAATGTTAATATTATTTAATTGACCCTGATATGTAAAAGCAGATTGCATGATTTACTTGCTTGCTTGGCAGATAACTTATAGTTGTACTGCAATCTAAGATCTCTTTGGTTAATTTCCCAGTTAACAGCGCCTTATAAACTGTTTATGAGGATAATCCCCGGCAAATGTTTGAAAAAATCAAACCATATGGCGGATCTAATCAACTCCATGTTGATGGATTGCATAATACATTCATCTGCAGCCAACTAGTGAGCTGTCGACTGCTGTTGCAGGAACTGGCTATGTCGGCATCGGTATAAATATATATATACATATATATATATATAAATAGATATATATGTATCTACACGAACATGGCGGCTACCAGCCAACGCAAACGCAAAAGCAAACAAGCTCGGTACATACCTGGGCACTTAGCTTACTCCACTCTGCCTGTGCGTCGCACTTGGTAGCAACAACAACAGCGGCGGAGCGACCTTGCCTGACCCACTTTACTCGGGGCAGTGCCAAAATTGACAGCTCTGCGGCATTTTACAATTTATGCTGCAAAATTACCCATAATGGCGGCGCTTTTTATGAGCGTGCGTGCTGGAGCATCAACAAAACAAAAAACGAACAAGTATATATGAATAAACGAGCTCAGCACTGTTCTCCTCTTCGAAAACTTTTACAATTTCTCATTTATAAAATCCGACACGCCGCTGAGGGGTGCAGTTAGCCCAAAGGCCGTTGGCCGATGGCTGATTCCCCCAGATTACCGACGCTCTATGATTTATTTTATGCAACGCGCGCCAGTCGAGTCCATATTTATTAATTGGGGGGCAGGCTGTTGGCCTCTCCTAAAACGCCAAATTAGACTACTGGAAAGCCATTCGATCGCTGCATCCCGATTAACTGTGCCCGGGGACGAGCGCTTAGAGTTAATTACATCGCCGGCATCGGGAATCGGGCATGGGCAGTGGGCATCGGTCGCGTTCGTTGCCTGAGTCTTTCGTTTGCTTGCTGCGAGGCAACGGGACGCACATCCACTGTATGTGGCCCTGGTGCCCCCGCCCTCCCCAGTTCGCACTGGTAATGGCGACTAGTTCTCGGCTATTGCTCAACAGTCTGGAGTCGGAGTCGGAGACGGAGACGGACTCGTTAAAGTGTCGTTCAACCGCGTCTTAAAAATACAATTCGGAGTTGAAGCATCGGCCCGACCGCATGCAGAATGAAGAACAATAACTGAGCGAAGCGAAGGCACATAAAGACATTTATTTATGCTCGACGCCCACAATGTCGCCGCTGCAGTCTGCCTTTCTGCCGGCCGTACCGCTCTCTCTCTCTCATCGCATCGCACCGTACCGCTTTTGGCCGAAACTATAAGCTCTTAGCCCCAACTCTCAGCGCGTCCCATTTGGCGAAGCCAGGGCAAAGCCTGATGCGGCTCGAGCGGTTGAAGTGGAAATAAATTTTTTCTTTATTGAGGAGAGCAATTATGGCCTACAACGACGCGCCGATTCCTTACAACGGCTGCAAATAGATTTTCTATTCTTTAACACAGGCCTAGCCTCCGCTTGTATCTCAGTCCCAATTGTGGTCCGTTAGCACTGAGAAAAATGGGTTTTAAATAAGATGAACTACGTTAAACTGCAAATCAACACATACTCAGTTAAGGGGGGAATTTGACGAATAAAGACACTCCTAAATTAAATGGGTTATAATGGAAATAAATAATTAAATAGATAATTTAAAACATACATAATTTTGTGTATTAAATTGTATACTATAAATCTGATAGTTTCGAATATACTTTCACAAAACTCGCTCCCTATTTTCGCTGCGTGCATTAATGCCCCAGGCCAGCAATCCGCCAGCCAGCCATCAGTCACAGCCTTTGTCTGGCCATCTACGTGGCTTCCTTCATCCGTTGACGGTTGGTAATCCACCAGACTGGAGGAGCTGGAAGGCTGGCCAACGCACAAGTCGGCGGGGTTCTGTTCGCATGGTGTGGCGAAACCGGCGAACCTAGACGTGGATGTGGATTTCGATATGGAAGGAGCTCAGCTTGATGCGGCTTTAACAACCAAACAACCATTAGACGACGGGGATGGGTATTTAAGCCGCGTTGGCAATGCGAAAATAAATGTAAATCAACTTTGCACAGAGCCCGAGTGCATTTTCTTATAAAAGTTCACATAAATTAAGCCAATTAATTTCGTGTCTGCCAGCGGCCCGTGGCTGGGTGCCGATAAAGTCGAGATTCAATTTGAGTGCTCAAAACGCTGCCTCTGGGCTGGGATTCGCTGGGGATTCGCTGGGGATTCGATCGCCGATGGCAGTGGGGGCCTGCGGCACCAGGCCCTGGAATAGGCCAGACGATGCCACTTTGGCCAAAGAGCCATCTCTTCAGCCTCCATCTGCATCTGCATCTGTAGCTGTCTTCGCTGTCAATCCCACGCACCATTTTATGACGCTGCTAGCTAGGATTGCTGTTATTGCATTCATTGGAGTCTTTTATTTACATTTTTATTTTATTTCCCCTGCGTTTTCCCTCGTAGGATCGAGGGAATCGTAGGAGCCGGAGGAGCCTCCATAGTCCCCAAAACAAAGCGGCAGCATGACGGATAAAAACGGAGAGCCGATAGGCGAGACGAACGAAATCCGGACGACGGAGGAGGCACAGTGGTCCGTGACTCTTGTATATCAAATATTTAAATATTCAGATATAGTTAACATTAATAGACCGGGTTGAGGAATAAGATGATGTACATAAAAAATATATATATTTTATATAAAATTATATAGGAATATAAACAAATCCACTGAGTATATAGGAATAGCGAACAGACTTTAGAGATTATCACTTTACTAGTTCTTGTTTTGTTTTTGCTAGTAAACTGGACCGCTGTGCGAGGGCGATGGCGATGACGGTGTAGATCTTGGGGTTTCTTAATATTTATCAGACGATGATGGCGAGCCAGAGACCCAAAGCCGAAGACGCGAAGCTGGAGCCGCGGCGGCGTTGGCGTTGGCACCCCGACTAATCGAATAGTCTGTGGTCCAGCCCCCGTGGTCTGCAGCTGAAGCCACATCCGAGGCTGGAGTTGCACCGTAGCTGGGGATGTACTAAGACACATTGTTTGGGCTCTTCATTTACAATCGGCTGTGAACTGCAGGCCAACATCTCTGCCGAGAGCCTGCAGCTGAGCCATGAACGATGTCTGGGCCGCTGTGCGTTGTTAATTATAGGAAAAATAACTGAAACAAAGGCAAAGAAACGTGGTTGTCGGGCCCAACTGTTTGGAATTGTTCAGATGAAAGGAAAATATCACAGTCGCTTGCGATGATAATTAGAAAATCTGAGCAAGCGGTTGAAGATCATAAGAAAAAAAGGGTTCACCACTGAACTATAAACTTGCCACTACCATAGCACTGATAATTATGATTGGAAACTGTGTTATTATTCTCATTTATCGCCTTAGTGTTTATCAGAGTTATTTCTTAATTTCCAGGGTGCTATCTACATATATTTTATAATAAAGATCTGAAAAAGGAAATGCGCTTGGCCTTGAGAAATATTTGCTAAGAATGTGCAAGACACAATGCAAATTCTTAGAAAGCAATGAGGTCTTTGTGTCGATCATAGATATGATTATCCAGTTATTGTACTAGGGAAAATACTGTCATTCTGTTGTGGTAACAATAAGAAGGAAATTACTTACAAATATTTATGTATAAACCCTAGGAAAAGCCCTTGGCTATATAAACACCTAGTATTACTCGTCAGCTTAGCTTTCTTGAGATCCCCTCTTTGCTTTTAGGTGGTACAACTTTTAGCCCCGAGGCTAATTTAATTCAGTAAGAAATATTTACAGATCGCTTTATGGTTCGCAATTAAAATACAGGAATAATATATTAAAAACGCTGCAGTTTTCAGACATGCAGTGGTAGTTATCCCTGTTGCTTCCATTCTGCGCAGCTATGGTGGCTTTATGCGTATTTATTTTACCCAGCGAGGCGCACCCAGAAACACGCCCGCAGCTGCGGCAATAAAAACTTTATAGA
The DNA here is from genome assembly GCA_008042475.1 of Drosophila kanapiae. Taxonomy (NCBI): domain Eukaryota; kingdom Metazoa; phylum Arthropoda; class Insecta; order Diptera; family Drosophilidae; genus Drosophila; species Drosophila kanapiae. The sequence continues at coordinate 175,205 of VNJM01001497.1, forward strand.
TGCAGATATGTACATACACTGCAAAAATCGCCAGCAAATACCTCAACACAATATATATCTGTCTATATACATATATATATATGTATAGGTATACGTGTGTCTGCTGACGAGCTGACAGACAGACAAAACCCCAAAGACGGAAAGGAACGGCCAGCGGCCCAAGTCCCAGTTCCAGAGCCCAGACCTGGCCAAAGCCCAGCCCCAACCTCCATCCCCATGCCCAGTCCAGATCCCCCATCCCATGTCCCCATCCCCTGAAGTCAAAACAGGAAAGGATAGACGGGGCTTCTAGCTTGGTGAAGGACGGTCGACGGTCGCATGGGGGACACGAACGAGCCACGAAATAAACGTTGATTACGAGTCTACGCCGCTAGCTGCCTTTGCTGGCCGTCTGCTGGCAGTTGCACTCGCAAAAAATTTAATTCTACTAATATTTAGTACATTTTTATGGCTTGAGAAGTATTGTTAATATAAAGAAATTAAAGGTATAATTTACTGAAGGTTGATCTCTACTGAAGATAGTTTTAATTGGCATTAAACTGGTTCTATTTATTCCGAGTTTCCCTGTTGTTTTACATGGATTATCTATGACTTTTGTAGGTTGTTCAGTTGTAGCAAAAACTTATAACATATTTCTATATGTTTTTTTTTTTATAAATTCCCCTTTGAAAACCCTTTAAAGAGCCTTAGTTTTCCCGAGTGCAATTGTTTGTTGCTGCCCGCTGTCTGGCTGCAAGCTCTATTGTCGTGAAGCAGATTAGTTTGCCATCAGGTTCAACTTTATTTGCAACACAAATTTTCATTCTACTTGTGTGCAGCCACGGCGCAGTCGCAGCCACAGTTGGCCCAGCCCGAATCCGAGACCGAGTCCAAGTCCGAGTCCCAAGCCCAAACCGAATATCCGAACCGAATCCACAAAAACAAAACAAAAAAAAAGAGCTCACGAAGCTGCGTGCTGGAAGTTGCAGTTTGCAGTTTGCAGTTTGTTGCAGTTGGATTTTGAACCGAAGCCGAGGCAGCCCAAAAAATTGAACAACGCCCAAAATCTTGTTTCGCTCCAGAGTGAACTCACGAGCTCACCGCCGCCGCGCCCGCAGTGGAGTGGGAATATACTCCGTACTCCGGCCATGGAGCACAGCAAGACCACAGACTAGACCACAGGCCCGGCTCTGCAGCAGGAAGCATTGATCATTAGCGAGGGTCGAAGTTTACATACCCTTCACTTGCGCCGCACCAAATGGGGCTTAATGGATTTCGAGGCACTTTGTCAATTTGCAGTCCATAAGCAAGGCACTTGAATTGAGACAGTGAAAGAAAAGAGATTTAATATATATCCTTTCTCTCGGTCATTTCAAACATATTGCCATGGAAATGGATAAATCATGGCACTGCTATAAATCGAATGCTTTTCAATACATAAATGTATTCATTGGTTTTCAAATACATTTATGACCCAAGCCTCATTAAAAGCTTGAAGTAAAATGGTTTTCCTGTAAGTCCTTGAGCATTAAATGATTTTTGTACACTTTTCTTTATAATGGAAATCGCATAAAACTAGGGATCAACTATCGCATAAGGTTGCTTCACTTTCTTTAAAAAGTGTAATTAAAAGCATAGACTTCGGCTAATTAAATATAGGAAGCGTGTTATTAAAAAAGGGAATAAACTATTTATATATCGTAAATTTAGTATACATTACAAGACTAAAATAAAGATAATCAGCACTTCAGTAGCTTAAACCGATTAAGAAGAGTCAGCAAAGGTTATTTAAGTATCTTAAATGTTTGTAAAAATATATAAAATATAAATAGTGAGTTAACTAGAACCCTCCATAATTGTCAACAAGAGGTTGTTAAACATAAGCAATGATAAAATATAAATATTAGTAAATCTTATAATAATAATACCCGGAAACAATGTATCCCTCTTTTTGAATTTAATTGTGATCTAGTTGTCCTTGAAATATGCTTAAATTATTATATACATTTATGATAGATAGCCTTTATTTATTGTCTTGCAAACATCTCTGCTTAAATTCCTCTAACACCCCGTTTAACAACCTTAAAACTCATAAATGGAGACGGCAAAGAAACAAATTTTTTAATAACTCCACTAATTGGGTCACTATTGGAGCCGCAGAGAATGTACGAACTGGTTAAGGAGGAGTATGGCATGGCCATTCATCTGCCCAAGTGTTCCATGCTCCAGCGTCTCATAAAAATTTCTGAGTAGCACAAATTAAGCCATTTTGGGTGGTAATAAATTCAACTGACTACTACTCACACTCCTCGCCCTGGCGCAGAGAAATGTAGTCTTGCCTGAATGCGCGGCGTTATATGAACGATTGTTTAATCCTATATATAGACCTGGGAGAAGTGGCCAAGACATCGAGGCGTTGGCCGCAGATCCAGCCCGGGATCTCCAAACCGATGCCAACTTCATTGCCAGTAGCGGCTGGAGCTGGCCAGGCTGTCTGACTGGGAGTACGGGTTTTTACTATGTGTGTTAGGAGAAATTCGGTCAAATGGCACAAAAATATATTGTGCGCCGTGTGCCGTGTGTGCTACGTTTATTGCGCAATAGAAGCCAGAGCCCCGAATTGCGAACGGGATTGGTATTGGGATTTGGGATTGGGCTTTGGGAACCGAGAGTGGAACTGGAACTGGAACTGGGCCTGGCGCTTGCCTGCCGCCTGCCGCCTGGCGATACTTGCAAATGAATGCATTATCGGGGCGCACATTTGTTCGGCAAACTTCAGCCTATATGCACACAGATTCATTATGTGTCTCTCGGCCTTTCTAAGCCAAATGCGGGACAGGCCAGGCCAGGCCAGAAAATATTGCAACACGCCGGCGAGGCGGCCAAAAGCGAGGGTGTCGGGTGGCCATAGCCATAGCCATTGCCTCGCCTCCAAGTCCGATCTCCGGCTGCCTGGGATCCGACTGACATAACTGGTCATTGGCTTGCAGCAGCTCCAGCTCCAGCTTCAGCTTCAGCTCTGGCTAAGGACTCGGCGATGCCACTTAGATGCAGCTGCACAAACTGGAAATTGGCAAATACAGCTAGCACGAACAGCAGACGGCCAAAACCGGATTGGCAATAGCTCACCGCGGAGCTGTTCGCAAAAAAAAGCCTGAGCTCGCAATTTAAGCAGCCTCGGCAATGCGAGGTTCACTTCGTTTCGGGCCACAAGGAGCTGTAGTTGATGCACTGAGAAAATAGCAGATATAGCTATTTATTAACAATTTCTTTAAAGGGGTTTTAAAAAGGTTTTTATTAGAGGACTTCTTCAAGCGTAAGGAAAATAGGCAATATATTCCTTAAATGTATTCTAAACTTTCTTTTGCGAATAAAGATTCTGTGAAGTATCTTCTGTGAAGGTTTCACAGATTTGAAGGTTTTTATAGAAACCACTGAAAGTCTTCTCTCAGTGAATGGCCTTTGCTGCTGCTGTCTGTTTGGCCAGTTTTGTAATTACGTGGAGCACACACGTGAACGCTAAGGGCCAGTAAATGCGGCCAGCAAATGGTCGCAGGCCAGGATTTGGTCAATGATTCGCCGCCAGTGGCTACTGTCTGCAGGCTCCTTCGGACTAAAGTTGATTCTCTGCAGCGTTTGGGGGCAATCAGAGAAGAACCCATTCTTCGGACTCAGATTGCCACTGTGTGTCGGCCGGAGCCCCTCAATTTGCTGCTGCTGGCGGGATGAGTGCAAAAAGCCTACACTGTCATTTCAACACCGTTTAATGTCCGCTGTCATTTGTGTCAGCGTTCCGGTCCGAGCTTTATCATCTTTCACGCTGTGTGTACTTACCAATTTGAGCAATTTGGGCTAAGAAAACGAAAGCCGTCTCGATCTATTTCTCGATTCCCTTCGCTGGTCATCTGGACATGCGAGAGTTTAAAAAAAAGGCACATTCCCTGGGGTTTGCGGAATTTTCATTAGAATAACGAGTTTCCAGAGCGACGGCGGCGGGAAACAAGTAGACCAGAAACTCAACGACAAGCTGCGAATCGTTTTGTAAGAATAAAGTGCTGACTCGCGGTGAAATGCGTCTAAAGTACCGCTTGTAATTGTCGCACATGATTAAACGTAATAAAATCTCTTCGCGTTTAGACAGTCCGAGACGTGACCGCTTGAATGACCGCGTTCTCCGCAACGATGACCGATATGATGACTCGAGAACTAAACTCAGGCATAGAGTGTAGCCCAATTATTTGCCATACACGGTGGTTCTTTCTTTTGGGGCCGGGAAGCACATACTCTTAGCCGAGGCACGAGCTGTCCAACAACTTGTCAGGTAACCCCCATAAACCGGTGACTCTCACCGAAAGCAGATGAATCGACACTTCAAGCGGCTTTAATTGCGTTGAGTTACATAAAGGTCATCGTAGTTTTATGAGATCATCCATAAAAGGATACATAGATATGGTATTCTTTCGGTCACAAACAAAACGAAAGTTATTAAGTTGTTATTGTAAACATAACCCTGAAGTTCGTGGGTTAAGCCAATTGCGAAACCTATTCCCAGAGTACTTAAGACTTAATTTGCACTAAATAAGTGATGTTGATAAGCGATCTCAGGGCAATATCTTATTTAATTGTTTGCTGCAAACTATTATGATATAATTGTACTTTAAATTATATTTTAGACAAGATCAGAGTTTGTTTTTTTTTGTTGTTTTTAGGAAAGGTTTGATAGCCTTTACGTTTTACTTGCTTAATTATAAACAAATGTGAATCAAAGGTTATGCTTGATGGGAAAGAAAGGCTATGATAGCAATTACCAATTCAAACAATAAATATTATCATCATTCAAGCGAACAGAATCCATCTTTAAAAAGTAATTCAAGAAATACAGAAATAAATGTATTGTAGGCTATAAATTCATTTTTTTTACTGAAATCTTTATAACAAATTAATTAGGGCAGAAGATCCATCATCCAACCTTTTTAATACTTCAGACCTATTCGGGTGGGTTAAGTTCCGTCACAGTATTTAATATTTGATATATACGGCTGTCAATTTCCGTAAATTAACGAGGATCTATGTTCCACAGATTAATGTTGGCGATTTTTATGGCCAAGCTAACCAATAATTGAGACAGGAGATCCCTCTTCGTTGTGCGCCGTAACCTTTTAAAGTGTTAAGTTCATAATTTATGCCCATTTCAACATATTGCCAAACCGCTTTCAGCCAAATCATTTCTCTGGCTCGTATGCGAGTAAGTGGCCCAAAAACACAAGTACTTCCAAGCACTCCAGCTTCAGCTCCAGCTTCGGCTCCGGCGGCGGAAAAACATTGACCAACTGGTCTTAATCGCTGTGAAAAGTCGTTGCTGAGAGCGATTGCATAAAGCCGGAGACGGAGCCAGGGTATTTTGTTAATTAATAATATTACAACTCGGCCTGCTGTTTGAGTATTTTGTTCACAGTGCCAAAAACAGAGCGCAGTGCGACAAATAGGCATTCGTAGATCTCTTAATTGCATTATTTATCAGCCCGGTGAGCTGCCGCCGCACAAATTGCTCTCTTCGGTCGACTGTTGGTCATGGCTACATGGCTTAAGGAAAAAATGAAAGTGCTGCAGTATTAATTATGAAATCTAATTCGATTTCGTAGCCGCTGCCCAGTCCGCCCCGAACGGAAAATGAAAGTAGACAAAGTGGACGGTGTGTCGGTCGGTCAGTCTATCTGCGGACCGGAATCCGGAATCCGAGCTAAACTTTAGCAGTTCACACTTGCATTCCCCCAACCCGACCGAAACCAAAAGCGAGACCGAGACCAAGACCGAGTCCAAGCCGATCCCAAGCTGCGATGCAGTTCCCGACCGAATTCGACTTGGCCCACAAAAAAGAGTTATGCATTTGGACGATGATTCGGCGTGGTTTGTGGCTTTGGTCACCATGGCATTGCACAACCCAACTGCCGATCATCTAGTAGACCTTTTCTCAGATCTGTAGATGCAGATCAGCTGCCGCCTCGATTCGATTTAATTGATCAATGATGATGCATTACTAGTTTTCCATTAAAATGGATCCCTAATTGAATTACCTTGAGACACCGAATTAACACTATCCATTCGATACGCATTGCGTTATAATTCAATTTTAATAACCAGCCTATTGTGGCAAGAAAATTTCAATTTTCTGAGTTGTTGGAAGTGGTTGAGTTTGTTGGAAGCTTTTAGAGGAATATAATATTAATGCACTAAGAAGAGGGAGTTTTTAAACCCAAAATCAATAGTTGAAAGACAAAACTCGTGCCAAAAATAATTATAAAACTATTTTAATAAAACCAGCTTTAGCATGCTTTTGTTTTCCTTTTTTTAGCAACAAAACTTGAATGCATTCAGCTTTAACTAATTAGGATAATTATGACGATTACCTTACTGAATGGTGTTAATGTTGAATAAACAAAAACAGATTAAAGGTAATTACCAAGAGCTTCGCTGTTATTTGCATTATTTGCGGCAAACAAATATGGTAACTTCATACATAAAGAGCAGCATTAAAAAGGCAAACATTTATTCATCATGAAATGTCAGTAAAAAAGCAAAATAATAGCTTGTAATACTTCATACTAAGTACTTTGTTTATTTATCATAAATAGGTTAGACTCTGAAGGCGTATGGCCAAGTTTTAGAACCACTTTTAATGCAAGAACTAGGATTTTAATTATCCCAACAGATCCTATCTCTTGTTAATGACTACTTAACGTACATTTTTGGCAATTCCCTTCTTCATTGCAGAAATGGCTTCCACTAGTAGCAGTCAGCCGGAGCAGAGCCGGTCACATGCCATCCCGCTATGCCGACTGGGAACGGAGACGAGCAGCCGGACGACGGACGAGGCGGAGGAGCCCAGTGAGCGGCGGGAGTGCTACTACTACAGCCCGACCAGCTCCCCGCATCGCCATCATCATCATCATCATCATCATCATCACCAGAGCCAGCAGATGCACGGATGGCCATCGAGACTGGGTCCCTGGATCGGACCCTGGCTGGGCGCAATGACCGCCTATCGGCTGCTGACAATCAGCCTCCTAATTGGCATTCTGTGTCCACATCACGTCCAGGGAGCGGACCCCAAATTCGATCCCACCACGCGCATGCGCCTGGTTCTGGTGCCGGCGGACGCACAGGTCAATTCGGTAATCTATAGGTTGCGTGCCACCGACGAGGAGTTCGACTATCCGCTGACCTTCGAGTTCGTGGGCGATGCCAGCGCCTCCACGGTCAAGGTGGAATCGCTTCCCTGCACCAAGTACAACTCGGTGTGCCAGGCGAATATCGTGCTGCAGCGTAGGCTGGAGCCCGGACGCTACTATGACTTCCAGGTCTCGGTGAAGGACACCAAGGGCGGCATGACCACGCAGCTCTGCTCAATTACGGCCACCAATTTCACCACGCCGCACGACCTCATCTTTCCGCACAAGCCCGGCATCATAATGATACCCGAGGTGAGAACACTTCCCATCTGCCAGCTCTTGCTACAGCTCTTCCAGCTCTTATTCTCCCTCTACCCGGGCACCTCCTGGCCACATGTGCCTTCGGTTAGAACGTTTCAATTACCAATTACAAATAACGCCCGTGAAGATGTATGTGCACTTGCAGAAAACTGACAGCCCAAGAAATATCCGATAGTTACAGTCATGCCTTCAAATCAGATATATCTCTCTGACATCTTGAAAATGAAATTGCCAAGAAGTAATACATTCTTGGCCATTACCTACCGTTTCTGGCACTTCAAAAATATCAGAAAATAGACAATTTCAACATATAATAAGAGGCTTTGGGCGGTAGTTTCTCTGAGTGCTCTACGCTTTAATGAAGCAGTAATCAGATAAGCCATTAGAGGCACGTCCCCCCAATGGGAAGATGCTATTCGTTTTCATAAGCGATGCTCGTACACGATAATCATTGTTATGGTGCAAAATTACAAGCAGATTCGGACAGGGTCAAATGTGTAATTTTCCTCCGAACAACCAACCAACCAAGCAAGCAAGCAAGCCACCAAAATATCCAAGCTATAACCCCGATTTATCTTTTAAGGATGCTAAACGCGGCACGGAATTGGATTACGTAATTGCCCGCAAGAATCCACTGTTCCAGAAACCAGTCTACCTCGAGTTATGGGTAAGTGGATATATGGAGACCCCTAACCCAACGGAGCCTTTGATTTATTGGTCATCCTCTGCCTCGCCTCAACAGGGTTCTCCGCTGTTTGCCATAAGACAGAAAATCGTATCTTCCGAGACCACAGAAGGCACTGTTTTCCTCCTAGGACCATTAGACTTTGAAAAGCAAGCCATGTACCATATAACAATACTAGCCAACGTGAGTACAGAGCGACTTAATAAACGCATCAAATATATAAAAGATGTGATCACTGAGTAAACCCATTTCCGGTCACCAGGATGCCTATGCCGAGCCTGGCCAAGACAGTCGAAATATAGCAGGAATGGAGATAGTAGTCATCGTCCAGGATGTCCAGGACCAGCCACCTGTGTTCACTTCCGCTCCGCCAGTCACCAAATTGCCACCGGGCATACTGCCAGGCGATAAGGTGATATATACTGACCACAGCTTCTTAATTTCCAGATTCTGATTACCTTTTTCGGGGTTTCTGTGTAGATATTGCAAGTGCATGCCGAGGACGGTGACAAGGGAAATCCCCGAGAAGTTCGCTATGGATTGGTCTCTGAGAACAATCCATTTACATCGTTTTTCGACATTAACGAAACAAGCGGTAAGTAGAGTCATTATTTTTCATATTACAAATATTACTCTCGCCTCGAATCCAGAAGCTAACTTAATAACAGGTTGTACTATCTAACCTTTGGCGTTGCCAACTAAACAAATAACACACTTTAATTCACCTTTCGATGTGGTCAGTCGCAAGAATGTTTGCATAATACTTGCACTCTGCTCACTCCGTCCATCGTCGAGTGTAATAAAATAAGATAACATCTTCATGGGACACTGATAGTGCATAGATAGAGGAAAATTTCAGTTTTCTGCGGGCTTAGATGCATTTGCAGATTCCCATAGATCCCATAGATGCAAGCAGGCAGGCAGGCAGGCAGGCAGGAGGCAACAGAAAGTCCCTCCTCCCTTGCCTGCCTTTTTGCAAATATAGTCGCAGGAAGCAAGAAAAATGGTCTGCGCATGGGCAGCGGACTTAAAAATATTGACCACAAGTAAAGCAAGCAAAATAAATTGGACGAAAATCAGAAACCACAACAGCCAGACGGAGGGAGGGAGAGAGAGCGAGCGAGATATGGCAGAAGGGGATAGGTGGGGATACTGGCCGCAGAACAACGTCAGGTAACCGATATTAACATAACTACCAGGTGGCTTGGTGGCGAGGCAGAGGGAGAAATGGAGAGGAAGCTTCGAGCACGGCAACCCGCTTTGTCGTCAGACTCGTTAGATAGAAGCAGCCATCTCCGCCAGCACTCCACTGCAGTGTGGTTCCCCGCACTCCAGGCACTGGCACTGGCACTCCAGCGACTCCAGCGACTTCCTCCGACGTCGACGCGGCCATACCCGTTCGTTGCGGCCAAGTTCTGTGCCGCAATTTAGCCCAAACCCCGCTGGCCTGCCCTCCCCCCCTGGTTGCGACCACAAATGCACAGAGACTTCCTTGTTTCGTGCTAGTCTCGTCTCGTTTCGTCTCGTCTCGTCTCTTGGCTTGGCAGTAGCACTTTGATGACTTTGGCTATGACGCCGCGACTCGCGCTCCTCACATAATGGCCAGGCTGTCTCCACCTCCGCCCTCGCCTCCTCCTTCTGCACCAGCAGCTCCTCCTTTTGCTCCTCCCTGTGCCCCAGAGTCGGCCCCACAATATCTTTGCAGTGGGAAGCAGTTTTGTGAACGGCCTTTGAGGCCTTCAATGAAGATTCACAGTTTACTGCCAGCTTGTTCCAAATGAATTTCAAATTGGAATACCTTCGGGCGAAAGCAATTAACAACATTATGGTCGATATTCCCACTGCGATGATTTATTTATAATAGTATTCATAAATGCAACCAAAGGAATTACTAAACATTTTCGGTGTCAGGATAATATTTTATATAATAAACATAAGATACTAATTTCTTTTCTTATGAATGGAATATAATTAAACCATAGATCATTGGTGTAAGGTTATAAATATTTTTATAAAGACGAAAACGCAGCTTGCAGGCACGCAATAATTACTTAACGACATAAATGCCACAAAAGTATATAGAGAAGCTCTTAAGGAAACAGCGCCAACCTGATTAAGAATTCAAATTGCGAACCGTAAACTAACTTAAACTCTACCCAGAAAGGTTAATTTGGCAGTTCTAGGCCTTGGCAGACCCCAGCTACCGCTTTAGCTTATCCCCAGAAGGTTTATGGGTGGGAAACTTTTCTTTCTGGCTGCACAGAATCTTAGCATATTACTCAACGGCCACCGGGGAAAAATGTACAAGGAGACCATAAAAAAGCGTTCAATAAAAAAATTGGCAACAAAAAAGAAGCATAATCAACATGAACTGAACTTGGCGTGGGAACTACCAACTTTCTGCACCATTTATCAGGTTTACTGATGATGGCTCCGTACAAAAAAACAAAAAGGGCAACTTCTTTGCCTCCTCACAGCGTTCACAGCAGCCCTGCAGCTAGCTCTGAGTTTTTCTTTTCCTTCTTACGCAAATTACCCGGTCATAAATGCAGGAAAAGAAGTGCATTTCCCATACTTGACCTTCATAATTGATGTGACTCAGTCTTGGTAGTTAGAAGGTTAAGATGAGCCTCTTTATGATGGGAAATTAAAGAGGGAAACTCACTACTAAATAAAGAAACTTAGTTTAAATCTTTATTTACTTTGATTTATTACTAACTAATTAGAGGAAAGTAAAGGAAAGTAAAGGAAATAGATGGAAGATACTTGAAGTATTTCATCTTATACAATTTTTATTATTATTTCTAGCAATTAATTCTAACATCAATCGAATTTGTTGTCTTCCAGGTGAGATCTTCCTAATGCGACCCCTCGAGGACATTGCCTTCATCACGCATGTGGGTGATCCGGTGCTGCTCACCGTAATTGCGGAAGAGGTTAAGGTGGGTCGTGACGAGCCGCCCGCACTGGCCTCCACGGTCCAATTGGCGTTCTTTCTGCCCGATCGCACCAATTCGCCGCCGTACTTCGAGAACGATCAGTGAGTACTATTACTATGCCAGCAGGTTCCCATTGGGGCAGCCGGGAGGGGGTCTCTGCTGGATTTTCGGGGGAATCCACAACGAAATTCTGGCGGGGAGGGAACGAGGGCAAGGGCAAACCTGCTCAACCACTATGGACTCGGAGTCCCGGTCCCTCGAAGTGCAATTTGGCGAGGTAGGAGTGATGATGTTGCTTATCCAAAAAATAAAAAAAAAAAGGCAGGAAAAACAAAAAAGACACCAAAGCTGCTGCGGCTGCTGCTGCGACCAACACAAACAACAAATTTTAGCCGCGTCCATTAGCATAAAGTCCTAAAATTCTTGGCATAGGCTACGACGATGACGGCGATGGCGACAAGACGACGAGAAGACTTGGGAGACGACGACGACCAAGTCGAAGACGAGCACTATAAACTCTTCTGCTGAAATCAGCGACTGCAACCTCCATTTATGCGCACTAACTTTGAACTCCGGTCCGTCGTCCCAGCCGAATTCCCGACAAACTGGAAACTGCCAACTGCAAGTCCAGGCTGCAGTCGGAAAAAATCTATGGCCATTTTCTAGGAAAATATTTCTATAAACTATAATTGAATTGCTCGAATCAAATGGAACTTATAAATTGATTTTAAACTATGAAGGGGAATTAGGAGAAGCCTTAACTAGTCAAGCTCATTAAAGTTTTTTCTAATTGGAAAACTGAATTTAAAACGAAATTTATACTTGTGTTACTGTCAACGAAAGAACTTCTTAATTACAAGTAATCTTAATTAATTATTTATTATGCCAGCTCTTGTCCAATTGATTTTGAAGATAAATTCTTTTATTAAGATTTGGAAACTGTAATTATTAAGTTCCCCTAAAGAGTGACCAATATTTGTTTCGAGTGTAGAACTAGCTTGTCGCACGCCTTTACAACAGTGTACAGCGTTCACGAAGTTCTTTCTCCATGCTAATCTCTGGCTCACGACTTTTCTCTTCCTTTATTTCCTCCGGCTCCTCCTGCTCCTTCTGCCTGGTACCTTCCTCAAACCCGCAGCTACGTCTCGAGGGTGGACGAGAACGCCCCGCAAGGCACCGCTCTGACGTTCGTTGATCCCTACGTGCCGCGGGTCTACGACGACGATACGGGCAAGAACGGCGTCTTTTCGTTGACGCTGCTCAACAACAACGGCACGTTCGAGATCTCACCGAATGTGGCGGAACGGAGCTCCGGCTTCCTAATCCGTGTGCGGGACAACTCCCTGCTGGACTTTGAGCAGCGCCATTCAGTGCAGTTCCAGGTGCTGGCCCAGGAACTGGGACCGGCCACCAATCTCTCGGCGCTGGTCAACGTCACCGTGTATATCAACGATGTCAATGACAATGCTCCCGTTTTCGAGATGCCCGCCTATTCCGTGGAGCTGCCCGAGAACATGACGGCGGGCACCAAGGTGGTTCAGGTTCTGGCCACAGATCCGGATTCGGGTCTGGGCGGCAAGGTGCGCTACACGGGCATCCTGGGCTACCTGAACACCTCGCTCAATCTGGATGCGGAAACAGGCCTGATAACAGTGTCCACCAACAAGCATGGCTTCGACCGGGAGGTGATGCCCGAGTACCATCTGTACGTGGAGGCGCGGGACATGGACGGCGAGGGTAATCGAGCACAGGTGCCACTAATCATTAAGCTCATCGATGTCAACGACGAAACGCCCATCTTTGACAAGGATCTGTACGAGTTTATACTCGCTCCTGACCTGCTGGGCTTCACCACCACAGCGGTGATCCATGCCGAGGACAAGGACGCCACTGCTCCGAACAACGAGGTGCGCTACGAGATCATCAACGGGAACTACGACAATCAGTTTGTTCTGGACAAGGTGTCCGGTGAGCTGACCGTCAAAGAGAAGATACACCTGCGAAGCAAAAAGAATGCCAAGACGAGGAGACGTCGTCAAACGGGCGCCGATGAAGAAGACACCGATATATTCATCCTGACCGCCAGAGCCTACGATCTGGGCGTGCCCGTGCGCTTCTCCACCACCACGATCCGCATTTATCCGCCGGAGAGCAGGAAACGAACGGTCACCTTTGTGGTGCCCGGCCACCATCCGGACAAGGCCAAGACCGAGGAAACCCTATCGGCCATCACGGGCGGCAAGGTGTACATCCACAACATGAGACCCTTGAGACCCGATGAGCCAGGTGCCAAGGACATACCGGCGGGAAATTCGGGAATAAAGGAGCGCAGTGTGGTCACCGCCACTGTCATATACGACAGCTCCTCGGTGGTGGACATATCGGAGATACAGCAGCGACTGTCCCAGCACAACAACTCGTATGCCATTATGCCGCAGGACACTTCCTCCACAGACGTAAGTGCATCCTGGGAGGAATGGGTTGGCTTCATTGCGTTTAATAGACTCTCACCCCGTTGCAGACCCAGTACAAGGCGGAGAACAAGGTGCTCTTCTGGCTGCTCATCCTCCTGGCCACTCTGGTGGCCCTGACTATTCTGATCCTTCTGCTCTGCTGCATCTGCTCCTGGTGTCCCCTGTACGGGGCGGCAACGTGAGTAAATCCTTGTAATATCTTACTCTAGGGGAGAATGCCTACAAGATGGTCACATAAACTGTGGATAGATCGAGTAACTCCCTAATATTCCTGGCAAGAAATCGGGCATTGAACCCGGAAAAGCCTACCCATAACTTGGCCTGTCATTATCCATATTTTATGTGTTACAATTATGAAGTTAGTTACATTTACTAAAATTGTTTGAACAGAAACGACTTGTTGACTCAATCACTTAGTCTCAGTGATAAAAGCTTAATCGTAAAATCAAAAATACTCCGAGTGCAATGAAAACTCGTTAGCACTCTTACAATTTAATTGTTGCAGTAATATTTATTTAAAGCGGAATTTCGAGTGTTCAAAAAAGTCATGGCTTAAACTAAATACTCCCAAGTGGTGGCTTTGTAAAACCATTGAATATTTACGATGCTTAATAATCGTTAAGGTCGTAAAGCGGCAATTGCATTTGGTAAATGCTGACATCGGTTTATTAACTGAATTAAGTGCAGTCAGCAATAAATATTGGGTCCATCTGGCAAACGGGTATTTATAGCATTCCGGCGATAATTTACTCCGATACTATATACGTTTAAACAACATCACAACCATTCTATCTATGTATAATCTTTTATTTTTCTCTTGTAGCAAAAGAATAGTTAATATCAGTAGAACTGAAGACGATGTGCATCTAGTGCATAGGGAAATGGCAAATGGAAAACATACAAAATCTGTTCAGGTAGATTTTGAACTTTTTCGAATTCAATTGTAGTAGTAAACAAACGTAATGCAAGCGTAAATGCACTTACAAAAAAATCTTACAAAATTCCAAAAGCTCTCAATTTTTAAGTTTTTCATTTTTGATTTCCTTATCGACTACGAAATTTCGACATTTCGATTCAAAATTTGCACATATAAAAACGTATTGGTTGTGGAAGTCTGTCTTACTAACCTGACACGGGATCTCGCTCAGAGCAGTTGTTGTTAACAATTAAATAACTTTAATAATGTTATCCAAGGGCTTGTTCTTGTGGCTGTCTCGTAAATGCTGTCTTTTAATGCCCATAAAAACATAATTAATATGCCTCTTAACAAGAGCAATTAAAAAACTTTAATTAACTTAATATCGTAAAAATGCTGCTCTGTGGGAAATCCTTTTTATCTTCATTGCATCATTATTTTTCTTAAGTTTAATTTGCTTTTTAGGGTTTAAAAAATATCTACAAAGTTGACTTTTTTAAACCGCATCCTTGCGTGACGTTTCAGGTCGCCGAGTGGATGGGAAGACGCGATGCCTGGTCAGCGGAGAAACCTCCCGATAACCGAACGAAGCCCACCCGCTGGGAGTTCCACGATGGACGTGAGCAGCTTGACGAAAACGTAGGGCGGAGCCAGGACATCGTCGAGGGGCGTCACGTCCAGTCGGCCGAGGAGCAGCAGCGACGCGTTCGCATCAAGTAGGGTCTTTCACCAGACTCCAATTTCAGCAAGAAATTAATCTTGATATTTTGCTTTAAAATCTGCAGGAATAACCGCACAGCCAAAGACGATCTTCATCTTAGTTTCCATAACTCTAGGACTAATCTAATTAACGACCGCGACGTCTACATGGAGGATGTGATTGAGAACCGGGATCTGGCCGAAGACAGGGAGCACATTTCTCGGACCCGGGTGAACAGGCAGGAGTATGCCCGGCGGAAGCACTATGACTCGGAGGTCCGGCACATCGACGATGATTCCATGCGAAGGCACGAGATCGATCGGGGCAGCGACATTGACTTCAACACGGCACAGAACAACAGCCTCAAGAGCAAGCGGGAGCTGTTCATCAAGGATGGGAATGTGGAGATCCTGCAGCTAATGACCAGAGATAAGACCAGGGATGGTTTGAATCTGGATGACGACAATATCTATGTGAACGTTCCCCTGAAACCGGCGGGAAATCTCTCCCATCCGCAGCTCCTGATGGTGGATAATACCGGCAAGGAGATCCTAATGCGAAGGTTCATTGAAGAGCAGCCGGATGGCAAGCAGATCATAAGGGAGCACTACCAGATCGTGCCCGGTGCCACGTACATCCAGTCCATGCCCAATGAGGTGCAGCAGGGATCGACCCTCAAAGGAGACACCTTCCCGTTGGGCAAGTCGGGACCAAATAGCATAGTTTACTCCCAGCTAGAGCCGGAGGTAAAGGTCATCCATACGCAACCAGTCCAGGGAGCCGAAGGCATGTCCCTGGAGCAGCAGCTGCAGCCGGCGGTATCCAATCAGTCGCTCACCCACGAACTGGAGCACTCCCTCAAGCAGCAGAACGCTCTGCTCAGACAGATTCTCCTCGAGAAGGAGAAACTGGAGAATGCCTACTCCCAACACGAGGTGGCTCTAGAAACGCAGAGTCTTCCGGGACAGTCGATGGCCATAGGAACGCAGACGGATTGCGATGCTGGAACTCAGACCGAGGGGTTGGACACCTTGGATGCCGAGATCCCCCAGGCAAAACCTTCGCGGCGGAGAGCTCGAAGCGAGAACGATGAGTCCATGTCCGAGGATGGCTACGAGTATGTGCGCTTCAATCCACCCAATAGTCCCGAGGGCGTCTACTGGATAAAGCGACGAAAGACCAAGAGGCGGCCAAGGCAACCTCGGAAGAGGATCGTGATGGTGGAGGAGGTGAAACGCAAGATACGCACGCCCATCAAGGAAGAGGAGGAGCTGCACGAACGGAAGAAGCGAGTTCCACCCAAGAAGCCTCTAAGGGAGACCAAGACGAGCATCCTGCGTAAGCAGCTGAGCGACGAAAGCCGCAAGGACAATTCCAGGAACGGGGAATCGCAAACGGGCGCCAGCCGTCACAGATCCGAGGCCGAGGCCCGCGGCCGGGAGCTGCTCATGGAAATTACCGATTCCATGGATGAGATGGCCAGTCCCGGATCGCACAGCATCCGGAAAATCCAGGTGGAAAAGTACTACAAGCACTCCGATGCCGACTTCGACGAAGACGACAGTGAGTACTCAATCGATTCGGATGGGGATGAGATCGTGATCAGGACAAACTACCCCAGTCGAGGGCAGGAGAACGAAAGGTACAGAAGAGAGGAAAGGGTCTATGCGGAGCCAGAGGAGCCGAAGGGGCACAAACGACAGAGTCACCAGAGGAAGCCGTCGCCCACCGATTCCCAGCCAGAAGCCAAGCCGCGGATATCGCGGCGCGACAGCTCGAAGCGAAGCTCCAGGAAGCAAACCTCCTCGGAACCCCCGCACAACCGGTTGTCCATCTCGAAGTATGAGTCCACGGTGAGCGAGAACGGCAGAAAGCTGACGTCCACCTCCACGGAAATAGTGGGCTCCAAGCGATCCCTCGTCGATAGGAGTTATCAGAGTGAGAATGAGCTGGCCGCCCTCGAGCACGACCACGAGCACGAGCATGAACCGGAGCCCGAGGAACGGAATGTGCCCAAGTACATGGAGTGGTACTACAACAAAAAGAAGACCTCGGTGAGTGGACGCACCTCCACAGAGTCATCCAAGTCGCAGCCGTCCACCAAGAAAAAGGTGGGTGCTTCCGAGAAGCGTGTCTCCAAGACCCGCATAACAGTGCATCCCAAGGACTTTGACGAGGACGAGGATGCTGGCGGACGGTACAAGCCGGAGCCCGCTCCTCGGAAGTCCCCGCCGAAGGGCAGTCGCCTGCTGAAGGAGGATCGCGCTTTGAACAAGCAGCACAAACCAAAAATCGAGACTGACACGAATCACCCGCTCCTCCAGCACTCGGAGCATCGCTTCGAGCGGGAGAATGCCCTGGAGGTGCCGGCTGCACCCACCAAGCTGCCACACTACATGTACCCAGAGACGCCGCCACATGCAGCTGCGGCTGGTAAGGATGCCACCAAGTCCGCCAAGGAGCTCAAGCCTAAGCCATCGCCCATCCGGGAAAACGAAGTCAAGGTGTCCAACTCAAAGATCTATGTGGAGAATCGTGGGGCGGGAAATCCCTCCCAGAAACAGCTAAACGCCTCGACCCTGGAGGATGACCATGACTCCGGAATTGCCATGAACTCACTGCTGAACAGCCTGGGACGTCGCAATCCCATTGCCGAGAAGAAGAGCGTCTTCTCCATCGCCTACGACGACGTTAGCCGGGTGAAGAAGATCAACTCGGGCGGCGAGTCGCCGCAGTACTAGTAGGACGATCGGACCCACTCCAAACCCTTCAAAGGAACAATCATATGTGATAGCCTCCAAGGCTCCCTACCTGCGAATCATCGAACCAATATCTGCAATACTGTATCATATACACCAAAAGCCAGCCTGTTAACCCCCATTCGTAGTCTACGGACGTTGAGAAATGTTCAACTCGTTTCTGTGCACCGAAAAAAAAACATAGCCTATGTACGTTAGGATCCGTACCGGATAGCCGTCTTCATTGTAATCATAAGCCGACAGATGTAGTTCAAAGTTTTATATATTTAACATTACACCTAGAGTCTAGGAGGGGAGTGGCATCAGTTGCATGCCACCAATGTATTCAACTCTATCCTATACGCATAATGTACCCGACCCTATGTACGACCAAAATTGTTAAGCATATTTATACGGTTAATGTTTAGTATATCTTTTTGTACATATCACGCACAAGTCAATTAGCAAGTGCTCTCCTACCACAAACTTGTGCGAAATGTGTGTGTACATAAGGATAATGTATGTATACTCTGCAGTCGAATGAACAAATGCCTGCCATATTGAAAACACTTGCAAATATTATCTAATAAATCAGTATCGAATTAATGTACATACTATACAGATAAGCTTATGCAAATAAAACAAATTAATCCCAAACTAATGTCTCAATTATTATAAGAAGTAAAGCAAAGTCTACAGAAATACATGTTTCCTTAAAAAAGCAACTGAGCCTCATTAACAAAGGGCTTCCTGACATGAGTAAATAAAATATATTTCTGCTATTTTTACCAACAAACTTGCAAAGCCAACGATGACATTTTATAGCCACAATTAATTTCTCTCCTCAAATACTTCCTGCTGCGACCTCCCAAAAGTAGGCTACATATTTATTCCCCTAACAGAGCATAATGGAAATATTTATTGGCGGCAATCGGTTCAAAGGTACCCAAACACCATCACAGGGTTAATGACAGCATATTTTTCTTTGTCTCGCTCCCATTCGTTTTATTGCTTTTATTCCCCTCGTTTTCTCACCCCCCAACCCTTACATATTTGTATAAGAGCTTTGATGTCGAGGGTTAAACAAAGTGCGTACAGCATTCACGCTCTTCACATTAAATCTTTGGGCGCCAAAAGAAAAATAAGAAAAGATACAAAGAGGTTTGACGGGATTAACAAACTCTTCTACTGGTTCGAGCAACTGAGTGAGAACCGTGAAGTTATTAGAGTCTTGCTTACGGGTTCGACCTCAAACCGAGTTCAATTGAACTCACATCGAACCAGGGAAAATAATCGAATCTAAAGGAAATTATTCTTTATACAAAATACCTATAGAAATGAATATTAATGTTCAATTTATGTATTTATATATTTTGAATACATCTTTTTGTTGCTGCGAAAGATACAAAGGGGCATATTATAGCTTACTATAAAAGGATGCATTCAGGGAAGTAAGAATACTTCTAGATATGTGGCCTTTCACAGTGTGGTGACTTGGTAGCTTAGTTCTTGTGCCTTTAATACATATTTTATCTGTAATCTTTAATGTTTAACTATATTTTAAATACACCGAAATATTATTAAGAAATGGTAGTAAAGGAAAAATTTAAAATATTTAAAATAAAGCCGCCAGGAAAAGCTTCTTACGTAGCAAGCTTTTTTTATTAGCCCTTGCAACTTGGAACTCGGTCATACATATGTATATATGTATCTTCTGATCAGCTGGTCGAACGCAACACATCGCAACATCGAGCTCGAACGCCAGAAGTGCTCGAACCGAGTGGCGACGCTCCTCAAACTCATTCTCTTAGCGAGTGCGGATGTGAGTTGTTTGGCTTTTTGGCTGTTCGTTCAAAGATTCTCAATTTATTCAAAATATATATTTATTTGAATTGCAGAGGAAATCCACAAACCCTAACTAAGCCCAGCCAAGTGTTAAACAAACAACTGCAAGATGTGCAAGTGTCTAGCCGGAAACGTGGCCTGCTGGTGAGTCCCCTTAATTGCTTTAGCTTGATTAAACTTCAGAAAAGTACACAAGATGTACATAAAAATATATATAAAAACTTTATTAAAGCGGTCGGAAACCTCACAAAGAAGTATAAATAGATCGGGAGCCGTGAGTAAGACAGCTCAGGTCAGATAAGAAAGTGTGCAGCCACCTGATAACTCTACTTAGCTCCTATTTCCATACACATAGAACAAACTTAATGAGTCTCGCGGAAAGATCTGTTTGAACACGCCCAAAAAGTTCCCAAGGGAGCTACATCTTTCTAGTAATTTATCCCTACATATAAGTATATATCTATATATCGCCCGAAGAGAGCATTGTAAATGTAAAGCGGAAGCAGAACGTTGAGAAAACTGGAAATCTGCTGTGCGAATTCTCGACTGAAACTCTTATACATATCGGTAGGTAGCTAGCGATACAGGTTTCCGTATCAAAACAATGGGAGCAGGTAAACAAACTGCATGGGAATCGGTACTCAGAAGCGTTCTACCTGAAAGAGTTTCCACTTTCGATGCGGCATGACTGTATCTGTGTACATGTATCATTGCCTAAGCTGGCAGAATGAATTACTTAATTGTCTATGGTATCATACGCACACTGGCTGCGAGACAGAATGAATATATATATTTGTACATGACATGCAACGTGGATTCCACCAAAGTCTACTTATTATTCCAGCTCACGCTTTCCTAAAGGCACTCAATTATATATGTATGTGGCGTTCATATTCGCGCACAGTGGCCACAATTGAAAGAGCCGCATATTTGCGTATCTATTAGATACAAACAGCGACGATGAGGGCATGTTGGGCACTACGCTCTGTCGCATTAGTTCCTTTATTTGTATACCATCTGGCTCCAGAAGGTCCTGGCTCCGCTGAGGCGCGACGGAATTATTCCTTGAACACACATATCTACCCCCAGGAATCTCCCCCTGGCCGTGCGTCTCCGGTGCTTTTGGCCAACAAACAAGCGTCGTCAGACTGTCGCCGGTTTCGCATTTCCGTAGGAATGGAATGACAAGCCAGCTCTTGGCCCTGAGCACATAGTTGGTAACTCTCTAGCTTCTGCCGCCGGGGTGGAAATTTAATTACGAGTATTATTTGGGGTGCATTTTTATGAGACCCAACTTTTCATGCGTAATTAATTTGAAAGACTTGCCTCATTTTGTATGTTCTACTTCCCCTTTCAATTGTCATGAAAAATGATACTGATGACCACTTAAAAGTGGACTTATGAGGAAAATGTTTCGATGTTAGAATACTCTCAATGAAATGAAGAACTTTTCATAGCAAATAACATCGCAGAACATTACCATCTGCAAAGGGTGATCTCATCAGAACGAAATTTATGTCCGCACTCTTGGAAATATCTATATAAATCAGAAGATACTTGGCAGAATGGGAACTTGTATTAATGTGGGAATCTCTACCATTTCAGCTGCTTCAACTGCGCCCTCAGTGTGCTTATCTCGGTCATCAGTACCTTTTTGGTGGTCATCATTGTGGTCGGCCTGGCTGTCTACTTTATTTACTACTACGAGAAGGAGGACGATGTCACCAGGCTCAGTAACAAAGTGACCGACAACATCCAGTCTGGATTTGACAAAATAAAAGATGCCCTAAGCAAATAAGATACGCTGCCAAGGTAAGCATCGATTCGGTTGTCTTGTATACTATATTTAAAGCTACTTTTACCTTCAGATCAAACAAAGATACCTCCTAACGTGGTAAACTGAAAGTAACGATTGCTTGTTTAATTGTAATCACTTCTTAAATTCATTTTTGTGACGAATAATGTTTATAAAAATTACAAATAAATTTAAAGGTATATGTAGTCGGCACTGACCTGTAGCAATGTAAGCCTTGTAACTAAAAGCTGAAATAGAAACTTAATAATTAATTTGTAATTTGTTGTTGGTTTATATCAACCATTATTCGTCACAAAATTTTGATATAAGAAACTTGTAGAGTTGAGTTGCATTCTTAACTTTTCTCTTTGAAGGTATTTCTGTTCGATTTGTTTATTTTTGAAAGTAGGGTCCTCGTAAAAATAAAACAAAATAATTTTTATGGGCACTCATTCAGTAAACACGCATCTGTTTATGTATCTTACTATTAGCTTACAGATTCTTGGCTACTCACAAAATATATAAACAAGTCTTGTGTTTATGTGAATAATTTTTTTTCCGTCCGGCAAGAGAACAAAAGTCAAGCAAAATAATTTCATAGTCTGAGCTTAGAGTAAAGACTAGACTTAATGATTTTAAGGGGACCAACTATTTCACAAAAATACATTTCTTAAAAGATATTTTTTGCGTATCTATAAGATACAACCAGTGACGGGGACATGTTTGAAACTACGCTCTTCGTGGTGCGTCGCATTATTTTATTTATTTATTTACTAACAGGCTGCCGAAGGTCCTGGCTCCGTTAAGACGCGCCAGAATTATTCCTTGAATACACATCTACCCCAGGAATCTCCCCTCACTGTCCGTCTTCGGTGCTTTTCGGCAAACAAACAAGCGTCGCCAACATGTCGCAAGTTTCGCATTTCCGTATTACTTATGGTCTTCTTTGGGGTTCATTTTTATTACAACAAACTTTTCGTGCGTTATTAATCTGAAGGTCTTGCTCTGCTACTTCTTACTTCCCATTTCAACTTTAAAATACTCTAAGAAACAGATATTTCTGTCCATTTGGTTTATTTAAATGTAAAGATGCAAAACAGAATTACAACTTATATTTAATCATTTTTCTATATAAGTTTTCTAAGAATTCAACTTCATCTTTCAGATAAGTTTCCATCCATAAATGTTCCCAGCTATGCATGATTCCAACGCAACCGATTAAATGCCACCAATTTACATAAACAAACACCGCCGGAGCCTTGAGGAGAACGATAATTGTTACAACTTTTTCAGTACAAATACAAATAAAATGTTATAACATCCTCCAAGCATTAAATATTATTGTGAATCTCCAACAACTAAAACATAATGTTCCAACGCAAAACAATTTTATAATTAATTTATTTAAGATATTTAAATACAGAACAATGAACTTTATAATAAATCGAAAATGGTTTAAATTCTAGAAAGACTGTTTTTTTCTATAGAAATGTGTCATTTTTTCCTGGTATAAGTATGAGGATAAGTAGAGGAACTGGAAGAGAACCTTGCCGATAGATAAGAAGGGCTCTTTTAGTCGTTAAGAGCCCAATATTATTTTTAATTTTAAGGGAAGAATGAATAATAGCTAGCCTATATACTAAATAACATGAAAACATATTTTTCTTTCAGATAAGTTCCCATTCATAAATGTTCCCAGCTATGCTTCATTCCATTGCTGCAAATTAAATGCCACCAATTTACATAAACAAACACCGTCGAAGCCTTGAAGAGGACGAAAATTGTTACAACTTTTCAGTACAAGTACAAATAAAACTTTATAAACAAAATGATCCAACGCAAGACAATTTTATAATTAATCTATTTATGATATTTAAATACAGAATACACACTTTTATAATAAATCGAAATGGTTACAATTCTATAACTTGTTGTTTTCTTTATTGAAATTCAACTTCTGACATTTCATCCTGGACAGATTAAGGCATTTTCATGGAATTTAAATGAGTAATAAGATGAGATTAGACCGAAGTCATTTGATTATGGCGAAGAAATATATAATACATATAATTTGAATATTTTTTTGTCTGTTATCTGTTTAATGACTCTTGGCCATTTATTTTTATTTATTTAAACCATTCTGTTCTATGTCCGGAGAGATAAAAGGGGCAGAAGTCAACATAATTTAATAATTTCAAGCAATTGGCTCTGCACCGTCGGACACTCTCGGCGGCCCTTCAATGCCGAAGATGTTGCCTCCCTGTTCGGACAATCTCCAATAAAATCGATATATTCAGAGCCATTTTGAAGGCATCGACTCGATGAACTTCTACCAGGCTCCCATGAAGTACAGAAATGCTGCCAATCGTTCGACGACTTCGATTGGATCCAAATCAGCCCCTTCATCGCTCCGAAATGGAAGCTCAACACGACGGACCGGGGAGTGGGAAATCCAACATGGTGGAGCGATGGAAACCCAACATGGAGGGGAAATGGGAGCTCATCACAAAGGACTGAGAGTTACCACTCCTTTCTAGCAGTCTGGCAGCGCGTTAATTAAAGCGCTTCAATTTAAATGTGTAGAAGGACCTCCTAAAATGTTTAATTTTTTTAAAAAGATTGCCTATTAATTTTACAATAAATTTAAAATTTAAAGTGTGACCAAATAGATAAAATATAATATGCCTGATTTACGGAAACGCTAAAAGAATACAAAATGGGAACACTAAAAACCACCAGGAAAAAAGCTGATAAAATAAATGTAAACAAACTACATATTTCAACATATTGAATGAATCGATTTGAGGTAGACTTCGATGACGACTACGAACATCCCGATGGCGTGGAGTACATATTGGAATCGGTGCTGATGCGCAACGATGGAAGTTCGGCGTTTCAACGTCTGGAAGATGAGTACAATTCTGTGCTCCTGAATCAGTGTCAATGCAAAGGATCCTGCGATAGTCAAGAAATCTGTCCGCATGGCGGTCAGTATAAGTACGGACCGGATAGAAAAGAGTTGCTCCTTTGGAGCAGCGAACACTCTTCAAAACCGGTCATAGAATGCAATCAGCTATGCGAGTGCAGGGGGAACTCCTGCGGCAATCGCCTGGTGCAGTATGGACCAAGAAAGAATCTGGAAGTATTCGATTCTCCGATTTACGGATCGAAAGGTCTGCGCAGTACAGTAAACATTCTCAGCGGAGCTTTCATCTGCGAATATGCCGGCGAACTATTAACCACAGGGGAGGCAAAGCGACGCCTTGTGGAAAATGAAGCGCTTGGCCTTATGAACTATGTCCTGGTACTAAATGAATTCACCAGCGATGAGAAGCAACAGGTGACCATTGTGGACCCCTCTCGACGCGGAAACATTGGACGCTATCTGAACCACAGCTGCGAACCCAACTGCCACATAGCAGCGGTACGAATAGACTGTCCAATACCAAAAATAGGTTTGTTTTATTTTGTTTTTCTTCAATTACTTCATTTAGCCTATTTTAAATCCCCAGGAATCTTTGCAGCCCGAGATATTAAGGCGCAGGTGGAGTTGTGCTTTCATTACGGAGGAGAAGGGCAGTATGTGAACAAGAATAATGGAAAGACTTGCCTTTGCGCGGCTCCCAGATGCACGGGTTACATGCCAAATACTGCAATTGATTGAAAAATATATTGTATACATATCAAAAGACTTGTTATTATAAGAACTTACCTCTCAGAGTTTGTTGGGCAGTTGGTCATCCAGCGGCGGCAGCTTCTCCTTTATCCATTTCTCCAGATCCGTTATGGATGCAGTTTTCAGTTCATGGAGTGTGTTTTTCAGTGGATGGAAGCTGCCCTTTACACCCAGATTTTGCAGATTCTCAAAAGTCTCCGTGCCCCAGTCCAGAGGTACCAGTGTATCACGCTCTCCGTGGAACATGCGCAGCTCTGGCAGAGTAACATCATCCGAGCTATTTTCCAGGGACTCGTAGACCACAGATTCGCGATTCAGGAAGGCAGAATGGGCAAAGACACCTGCCAACTCGGGTTGCAAATGATAGCCCGTGTGCAGGGCCAGTGCTCCGCCCATTGAGAAGCCGCCCACAATGATCCTGTTTAGCGGAATTCCGCTGGAAACCTCCTTGTCGATGAGTTCATTGATGGAATCGTAGCACTGCGACATGCTCCTCTTGTGCTCCCTGGCGGCTATGTTGATGGACTTGCGATCGAACCAAACGTGGGACAACTCGCCGTCCATGGGGGTGTACTTCTGGAGCGGGGCCGTGGGATAAATGATCTTGATGTGCGGATACTCCAGATTCCGGCCCAGCACGAAGCGCACCCATTCCAGCACTCCCGGACCGGTGTCTCCTGAGCCGTGCAAGAAAATCACGGAGGCGGTGTGTCTTCCCGTGGCATTTATCGTCTTTAGGGCCAGTGTCATAATAATTTCACCTTTGGAGCTTTAAATATTGCACGAAATCCAAATAAAATACAATCAAAGGGCAGCAGTGTGACCAGATGCTAGAAGTAATGAAAATAAAACATTCCAGACGTTGTTTATAAAGTAGCTTTCTAGATATAGCAAATAAACGGCTAGTTTCATATACGAATATATTACATATATGTGTTATATTTGTTAAATTATCTTGGTTATGTTCAGATGTCAGTTAATTCAATTTTAAATATATCTTAAACTATCTGGCAACTCGATAAGCCACACATGTAAACAAGTACGCGCTTTCCAACACAGTTCGGTTTACCTGAAAGTGAAGAAAAAAAATCGGAGTGGCAAGTGGCGAACATAAATAAATAAATTTGTGAGTAGCTGTAAATAACACGAATAAAACACAAACTAAATAGTTGCATGCAGATACATCAATGTAGCTTACTATTTTAAAAGTTTTGGTGGCTTCCAATCTTTTTATTTATTCCAAAATGTGCGTGCATTTATCATTTATCTTCGAGTGAAATCTTCAATGAAACAAAGGGAGATTTACGTTGCACTTCCCAAGCCTATATACTTGGTTTATGTGCAGAGATGACGAAAGCAGTCTGAAACCTTGAAACGTGTGGCAAAACACTGTAAATATTAAAGCTGAAATTGCGCAAATCTCTTACAACAAAATATCTCTTGGCCTTTTTGCTTCCCCTTTATCAGCTGTTCCGCACATGGTGTGGGAATCCCTGCATATGCAACTGTGTGTGTGTGTTCATGTAAATAATCTTGTATATAGATATGTGTGGGAGTTGGAGAGGGACAAGAAGTGGCCTGTGTAAGTGAGTAATATTTGTTTATGCTGGATGCAAAGTTCAACGGTACCTTCACGAGTACTCACTCACGAACGCCAGCCGATTACGCTATTTGTTTTCACCTACACAAATCCATTCAAATGTGTGAATACGAGGCGAACGTGTGTAAGGTTTTGCCTCCTCATCGTGATTCGGCACTATTCCGCCCAGTTTCTGGCTTTATCATCCCATTCCCATTCCCATTCCGACCAACTCAGCGTCACTTTTAGGCGGAAAGTTTAAAACTGCAAAGTGTATGATAAAATAATGGGGAATTAGTAATCCAGCGGCTTGAGCTTCGCTAGAGCGCGTAATGGTGGATGCCCAAGACTTTGGTTTTCAGGGAAACCCCCATTCTACGTTATCTGCACAGATTCCAGTTAATATTATAGAGATAGCTACACTGGAAAAATATAGCTATAAAAAAAATGACATCCTTAAGTCATATTTTCTTGCTATTTTTGGGAATTTTCCCTTAAAATACTTTTTTATATAGCTAGAGATGATATTATAATGATAAAGATAGTATTTTTTTTATTTGTTTCGTTAGGAATGTTTTTTATTTAAGATATACAAATATTTTAAGCAAAAGTATACATTTATATTTTTTTAAATGAAAAATTACAAAAGAAATGTAATTTAATATGTAAAGAAAAGGTTTTCTGCTTAACTCGGAGTTAAGAGTATGTTTTTAATTGCATTATTCCTTTATCACGAATCGATTTGTTAGGCAGATAGATCCTCAAATTGTAAATACAAAAAGTGGGTGTGTTTTACGACTATTGGTACCATAAAGTTGTGAAATCCACCCATGACAACTGCAAATTTAGCTACTGAAATTGCTGGGTAACCATGATTAATCAGATTCATACAGTGACACCTCTTTCGAAGTGTCAGATATTATCATTCCTGGAAATATTTCTTGAATCTTGAAATTTCTCCTTAAATAATATAACTTTTTCCACTTAAATCCCTTGAATTTATTTGGAATATTTTGTGTCATGACCCAGTTTTAAATAATTCCCATGACATTTCTGATTGTGAACGGGAGGTTTGAGCCAATGTACATCACAAAAAAGCAGATAGAGTGCTTAAATTTATTATTATTTTGTTCTATTGAGCTGTTTATTCCGCATGGACTTTGAACATGTTCAAGCTACGCTTTCAACGAAACGAAATTCCGGGAGGGCTTCAATGACGTACGAACAGCTCTTGAAAACTGAACATAACCGCGCATAAGAGGCATGGAAACTATAATTTTTCCGAAAACCTGCTGAGCCGGTTAGTCAATTCTCACGTAGAAATGGAAAATCATGCCAGAACTTTGTTTGTAAAAGAACATTACGAACATCATCGTTACGGGGCATCAAAGCACTCGTAAACCATTCGTTCATTCATGGTATATTTTTTTTTTTATCGGTCGGACTAGGAGTATTCACCTTTAAGCCACAAGCGTCCGAAGAGCCGAGTCACATGTAAGCATGATAGCGCTGTTCGTAACGTAACTCTCGCCGCCATAACATCCGAGAGATAAGTCCCTCCCGATGGTTGGACGGACCACCGCCTGGCAGTCAGTTGACGGGCTCTCTCCACGGCGCACGCATGATCGCCGGAGCGGATTTACGGCGCAGCAGCTGATCGCGCGCTTTCGATTTCTCAGTGTCTTTGTTTCACTTTGTTTGGAATTATCTGGCGTGGAGTGTATATGCCTACAAGCACGTCCCATAAACATATACCATATACTGTGATTACTAGTGATTGTTATTGTTATTATCTCTGACGGAGTGACTGAAAACTGAAACATATAAGGATCCAGAAGAGTGCCAAAATGCAAACCCAAATGCAGACACAAATGCAATATGAGAGTCATATCTCATCCCCAACCCAACAATTCAATAATCGCCTTCAAGAAGGTTGGTTTTTCTCTGCAAGAATTGTTTACATTTTATTTAAAATAGTTTTTATTGAAGCGTATTTGCTTAGAAAACACTTTCCGACATCACAACTTATTCTGCTTTTTTTAGGCACTTTTTTTTTACATTCTCACAGCTTAGTAAACAATTTTACGAAGTTTTTTAATTAATCTGACACACTTCAGTTTTCTCTTAAGATCCTAGAAGGTTCGGGTCGTTTCTTTTCGACCTTTATGGTGGGGTCTACAGTTCAATCCGCAACGAGTTTGCAAGATAATTTTGTTACTCGCGCTTTTGGGGGAAAAAAAAAACCACTGATCATGACGGTGCACATTGCGAATCAAGTTCTCTGGCCGCTTCCACACTCTAAAACAGCCCACAATGATTGGCGAAAATGTTTGAAATGTTTCTAGATTGCTACAGTACAGTGAAGTCACTCCAAGTTGAACGTGAGGGAGGTGCTAAAAATAATTAATAGAAAGGAATGGCATATGCAGTCGTAATGACATTTGTAGTTGCCACTTTATTTGAATTTCTTCTTTAGATGCTAGTGGAATGCGGTGGCTATGGATATTCCGATAACAGATATCAGTAGGGAGAAACTAGTTTTGCGTTGACCATAAAAAATCCGGTTAAACATTTGCAATTTACAGTAGCCGCTCGAATAGTAAACACAACTAATAAATTATAGTATGCCTTTTCGTATTTACTTACTAAAGACTAGTAAATAAGTAAAGACTAACTAATCTGAAAAGTATTTAAAGATTTCTTTTGTATTATCTCTGCTGTTACTTATCTTGGATATGCATAAAATACTACGTCATTTCAAACATGGAGGTTTTCGGTCTTGGTGCCATCTTGTATTTGCTTTTTCTGTTTTTTTTTTCTTTTTTGCTAATTCATAGCAGATTAGATAACATAATAGAATATATAGACTTAACTGATTGGCGATCTATTTGCGCTGAATAGGGTACAAGGGTTATAGGGCTGTCTTAGTTACTGGAACCAATAGGGAATAATAAGTATGTGCATTAAGCTCAATGATTAGGCCTTATTAGCACATTGTAGCAGCATATAGTTGGGTGAATATTTTATTCGTAGTAAATAGTCATTGCCTTTAATTAGAAAAAACACATTTAACCCAGAATATTACCTGTATAATAATTAACTAACTTATGATCATATTCCCCTTCTTTCTCCTTAGATGCTGATATGAACAACCATGCAGAAAGTTGTTCCACCTCGTCGTCATTCGGGCGGTGCGGTTCGACGCACTCGCAGATCGATGACCACGATGCCACGGACGACGACATGACCTTCTGCATGTCCAACTATGCCAAGGAGGCTTTGAAGATGATGTTCATGATGCGATCCCATGGAATGCTCACCGACGTGGTGCTCGAGGTGAAGAAGGAGCTCTTTCCCGCCCACAAGGTGGTGCTGTCCGCGGCATCGCCATACTTCAAGGCCATGTTTACGGGCGGACTCAAAGAGTCGGAAATGTCACGCGTCCAGCTCCAAGGGGTAAGTAGAGCTCAAGCGCTGCCCGCCCCAATTTGGTTGGTTTAATAGATGAACAGTTCGTCCCGTTCCCTACTTGCAGGTCTGTCCCACGGCCATGTCGCGCATCCTGTACTTCATGTACACCGGCCAGATCCGTGTGACTGAGGTGACGGTGTGCCAGCTGCTACCAGCTGCCACCATGTTCCAAGTGCCAAACGTAATCGATGCCTGCTGTGCGTTCCTCGAGCGCCAGCTGGACCCCACAAACGCCATTGGCATTGCCAACTTTGCCGAGCAGCACGGTTGTGTGGACCTGCAAAAGAAGGCGAATGTGTTTATCGAACGGAACTTCACACAGGTGTGCCAAGAGGAGGAGTTTCTTCAGCTGACGGCCTATCAGTTGATAGCCCTGATTCGTCGGGATGAGTTGAATGTGCAAGAGGAGCGAGAGGTCTACAACGCTGTCCTCAAGTGGGTCAAATACGACGAGGACAATCGACACTGCAAGATGGAGCACATTTTGGGCGCCGTGCGCTGCCAGTTCTTAACGCCCAACTTCCTTAAGGAGCAGATGAAAAACTGCGACGTTCTGCGCAAGGTTCCCGCCTGTCGCGAGTATTTGGCCAAAATCTTCAAGGACTTGACGCTTCACAAGTGTCCGGGTGTTAAGGAACGGACACCCAACACCACTCGCATGATATTTGTGGCTGGGGGCTTCTTCCGACACTCTTTGGACATATTGGAAGCATACAATGTGGACGATAAGACGTGGACAACACTATCAAATCTGCGCATTCCCCGATCCGGGTTGGGTGCCGCCTTCCTCAAGGGCAAGTTCTATGCGGTCGGCGGGAGAAATAACAATATTGGCTCTTCCTACGACTCGGACTGGGTGGATCGCTATAGTGCTGTCAGCGAGACGTGGCGTCCCTGCGCGCCCATGTCCGTGCCACGACATCGCGTAGGCGTGGCCGTCATGGACGAGTTAATGTACGCCGTGGGCGGATCCGCGGGCTTGGAGTACCACAACACCGTGGAATTGTGAGTATTAAGGATGAATTTATATAAGCGAAGACCAGTTTTGAAGTGAAACTTCAAACGCTAAAATGCGACAGGATAACAGGAGGGAGTAACGTACAAATAAGAACTGAAAGAGAGAGAATTAAGCGGTCCAAGAAGAGCAGGCGCATTATGGGTTTTAGCTCCTTAGCTAATGCTGAGCTGGGGAAGTTTCACTTCTGTCGCGTAGGATTCTTACTCAACAAATTTCTTAAACTTTAATTATATCGCATTGCAGCTATGATCCCGATATGGATCGCTGGTCACTGGTGCAACCGATGCATTCCAAGCGCTTGGGCGTGGGCGTGGTCGTAGTCAATCGTCTGCTCTATGCCATTGGCGGATTCGATGGCAACGAGCGCTTGAGCAGCGTGGAGTGCTACCATCCGGAGAACAATGAGTGGAGTTTCCTGCCATCGCTTCAGACCGGTCGCAGCGGAGCGGGTAAGCATGACCGGGCGTTCTCTTATCACTCTGCGCTTCTCCTAAATTCGCATTTAATTACTATCAGGTGTGGCCGCAATTAACCAGTACATCTACGTGGTCGGCGGCTTCGATGGCACGCGACAGCTGGCCACCGTTGAGCGCTATGATACGGAGAACGAGACCTGGGACATGGTGGCGCCCATACAAATCGCACGGAGTGCACTCTCGCTGACACCTCTGGACGGCAAGCTGTACGCCATTGGCGGCTTCGATGGCAACAACTTCCTGTCCATCGTGGAGGTGTACGATCCACGAACCAACACCTGGGTGAAGGGTACGCCCCTGAAATCGGGTCGATCCGGTCATGCGTCGGCGGTTATTTATCAGCCCGCATGCTCCACCACCTTTATGGACTACGAGGAGAGCGAGGAGACGCCGCGGGATGGTAGCCATAATGACGGCAGGTCCGGAGATTCGTCGTCCCAAGATCCGGGCAGCAGCAGAAGTCCAAACTATACCGGAAATGCGGCGGCCAATAGCATGCAGTTTCACACGTCGTTCGGCATGAGTGGCTGCAACAATTGCGATTCCGACGCAGTTGTCAAACAAGAAGTCATAGGGGACACGCGAAACTTTCAAATTCCCGCCATTAAAAGTGAGGAGCTGGACAATCCGTCCTGTCCCTGGGCTAGCTTGCGCAAATTTCGTACGCCGCCATTGTCATTCACCGATACGGAAACCGTCACAAAAGCAGAACTAATACACAAATACGATAAGGCGCGAAAAAAGTGCCTGCTGAGCACAGCAGCGAAAGTGATACATAACCACATCGAAGGCCGCCTCCGGAAGCTGGCGTCGTCGGCCACATGACAATACGAATCCGAACCATACGCTTAGCCGCACAACCAAAACTTCATTCATTGTACAAAGCTCTGTCCGCATCCCCCAGAATTCCATATTGAGAAGCAGCATTCCATTGAACTATTGCTTAAGTTCGTTCGTTCATTCGTTCGTTCCGCTGGGTGATATTTATGAACGTAGTGAAAACTGATTTTATGGCATCCATAACATTAACACATTTTGTAAAGATTGATTAGGGTTAATAGTTAATTAGTGGAAGGAAGGAGAGTGTGTCGTCTTTTACGTATTTTGTAGGCATATCCATACTGATTACTTGCAAATTGTACTTTTTTTTAGCGTAGGCCTCAAGGAAATATGTGCATTCATTAGTAATTTATACAAACAACGCAATACATATATAAGATAAATAAAAGAGAGACAAACAATTTTACAAAACTTAAAAGCAAGGTTTTTGAATTTAAAGAAAGAGTGGAGGGAATGCATTGAACTTACACCTTGGTAGGTGAACAATTTGCGCAGCTGGTTTGGATAGAATATAAGTAAACATTTATGGTCAACCTTTGTGGTATATCCAGGTGTCTGAATGTCATCGTGACGCTGCTGTTTATTCCAATTTAACATCAATTTTATTTGCTTAGTGTATTTGTTGCGTGTCAACAAAGAGCTCAACAAGCTTATGATTAAAGACTCCTCTGCTTTCGTGGTCGCGGTGGGTTGAAGGAAACGGGCGTGTTGTCGGTGATGGAGACAATGTTTAAGCCACCCATTTGAAGTCCCTTAATCGCCGACTGTAAGAATATTAAATCATTATCATTAGAGATAAAGATCTTAAGCTTTCTCTTACCATTCTGCCAGGGCCAAGGCCGCGAACCTTAACTCGCACTGTTTTCCAACCCAATTCAACGGCTTTCTGAAATTTACATTTTGAAGGGTTTTTTAAGAAACAAACTTAATTAAGCCTTATTAATTAATTAAACCTGATAATAATACTAAATCTCAAGGATATTTTTTCGTAATTAAAATAAAAAATGTTACATTTTCGAGTAACTTCATAGATTCTTCAAACTTACTCCACTAATGGTCACAGCGGTAGCTTGAGCAGCGATGTTTGTGCCCTTGCGAGTGTTTTTGAATCCTTCAATGCCACAGGAACGTATCAGCCGGAGGACACCTAAAAAGAGGATCATCTGAGCATATATCAATCATAAATCAAAAGATATTTCCGCTCCGCAAACCTTTGTAATCCGTCACGGAAATAATTGTGTTGTTGGGCGACACGCGAATGTTGCAGATGGGCAGCTCGTTGAAGGGGATTCCGTTGAACAGCTGACTGGCGGTGCTGGCATCCGGAAAGAACTTGGCCTTGCTGCGGGTTTAAACAATATTATTCACTAGATCACAAAGCATATAGTACTCCTTACCGATTGATAAGATTGTCTATGTCCACGGACTTCTCGCCTACGGTGCCTTCGTCTTTGGCCGGCATCGATGCCAGCATCTCCTTGCGATCCTCCGCCTTCCGCCAGCACGTTCCCGTGTGAATACTCGATACTTGCAGGGGACTAAGCTTTTGGGCATGCCGTAGAGCACTTAAAAATACGCTTTTAAGTGACATTTTATTGTTTATTCGCGAGTTGTCGGTGTACAAAACCAAATTACATCACACCGCCTGTCTGGCAACTCCGGCAGTGTTGGTAAGCACGTCACAACAAGTGGCCCGGCCATGCAGCTGCAAGGTATCGATAGTATCGATAGAACGTTAGTGTTGTTGCAGCACGTGTTCAAGTTAAGTTTTGGTTCTCGTTTCTGTTGTTTAAAATGGCTCTGAAAAGATTAAAGAGTGAGTAATTTGTTAAATATACAAAGTAATTTTAACTACTAAGTGTATGCCTTATTTCAGCCAAGAAATCCAAGCGCCTAACCGGCCGCCTCAAGCACAAAATCGAAAAGAAGGTGCGCGACCACAACAAAAAGGAACGGCGTGCTGCCAAGAAGAATCCCAAGAAGGGCAGCAAGAAACAGAAGCTGATCCAGATCCCCAACATCTGTCCCTTCAAGGATGACATCCTTAAGGAAGTGGAGGAGGCAAAGGCACGCCAGGAGGCCGAGCGCCTGGCCCGTCGCGAAGCCTTCAAGGTGGAGCGCGAACAGAACAAATTCAAGTCACTGGAGTCCATGGTCGAGGATGCGGACATGCGGAGCACCGTCCACGGAATAATGCACGAAAACGACGAAGCTGGCGGCGAGAAGCAGTACAAGAACGCTGTCACCAAGGAGCAGTCGCTGAAGCAGTACTTCAAGGAGTTCCGCAAAGTGATCGAGAACGCCGACGTCGTCCTGGAGGTGGTGGATGCCCGCGATCCCCTGGGCACACGCTGCAACGAGGTCGAGCGTGCCGTTCGCGGTGCCCCGGGCAACAAGCGACTGGTTCTGGTGCTCAACAAAGCCGATCTGGTGCCGCGCGAGAACCTGAACAACTGGATCAAGTACTTCCGACGCAGTGGACCCGTAACCGCCTTTAAAGCCTCCACACAGGATCAGGCCAACCGTCTGGGACGCCGCAAGCTGCGCGAGATGAAGACGGAGAAGGCCATGCAGGGATCCGTTTGCATCGGAGCCGAACTGCTCATGTCCATGCTGGGCAACTACTGCCGCAACAAGGGCATCAAGACCTCAATTCGTGTGGGCGTCGTGGGCATTCCCAATGTGGGCAAGAGCTCCATTATCAACTCGCTGACGCGCGGCAGGTCGTGCATGGTGGGCAGCACGCCAGGAGTGACCAAGTGAGTTTACGGGAGATTTTTGCTTAATATTTTGTATATTTAACCACCTTTGCTTCAGGGCAATGCAGGAAGTGGAGTTGGATTCGAAGATCAAGTTGATTGACTGTCCCGGCATCGTGTTTACCAGTGGATCTGAGAACTCACATGCGGTGCTGAAGAATGCACAGCGCGTGGGCGACGTCAAGGATCCATTTACCATTGCCGAAAGCGTTTTGAAGCGTGCCAGCAAGGATTACTTCTGCACCATGTACGACATTAATAACTATGACACATTCGAGGAGTTCTTTGCCAAGAAGGCAACCAGGATGGGTGAGTACTTTACACTCCACTTGAAGTGGAAAACCATAATCTAATGGCACCTAAATCCTCAGGAAAATTCCTGAAGAAGGGCGTCCCCGATGTGGTGGCCGCTGCGCGAAGTGTGCTCAATGACTGGAACACTGGCAAAATCAAATACTGCACACAGCCGCCAGAAGTGCAGGAAGCACAAACTGTGCACATAAGTGCCTCCATTGTACACTCCGAAGCCCGCGAGTTCGATGTGGAGAACTTCGAGTCCATGGAAACCGAGATCCTGGATCAGTGTGCCGTCAAAACCGATGATATCATGGAAATAACATCGACGGGGCCATTGGAGATCAGACAGCCGCGTGAAGAAGAGGATCCTGCCACTAAATTGGCTGCCAATGTGATCATCAACGAGAAGGAGAAGGCAACAGCAAAGGGTCGCAAAAGAAAATTGGATGATGAAAAGGAAAAGCCAGATCCCGTCCTGCTTTTGGAAGGTAAGGAAAACTACTGATCCCACGAGAGTATATTTCTTGACCTTAACTATTGGCTTGCAGAAAACCAATCGCTGAACAAGGGCATCAAGGAGCTGCAGAAGCGAAAGAAGAAACTGAATGTCCGCAATGAGAAGAAAATCTCCAAGATCACAGACGTTCTGGATAGCTTTAGCTTAGGTTCGGCATCCACAAAGGAAGACAAATATGATTTCGATAAGGACTATGTGATTGAATAAATAATGTCTGCCTTAGCTTTTAATCTTACAAATAAATCCGTTGATGGTACACTATATATATAGAAAAGTGTAATGTCTCCAAAAGAAGTCGAGTTAAAGATGTTTTAGTTTGAATTCGAGCTTAAAACCTAGCAGGATGGGCACTAGATATAACGGAAAGAGCCAGACAACAAAGAAACAGCATTTTAGCCGCTTCTCTGAAGCCTAATTTCAGTAGCATTGTTTTTGTAAAGCGTCACGGATCTTTGACACGAGCGACGACCCTCTGAAATGAATTGCTGTCTCCTCTCATTTAAATTAAACGTAAAAAAGATTAAGGTTGCTTTTTTGTAAATATATTGAAATTTTATTACAATTTTTTAAACTTAACAGTATAACTGCACTGATTAAATATTTGATCATATTGAAGCTATTGTATCGTATGCATGCATGTTTTTATTTTATCCATCCGACCTTCTACAATTCAATGTGAAGAAATTTTTGTAAATCAGCCCAGTAACTTTTGCTCATGAGTGATGAGTACGCTTGAAAGTTTGTTTCTTTCTATTTCTTACAGTGATTTTTGGAATTAAATTATACATACAATAATCACGTATCTATTTTGTTTATGAATTTACTGAACACGGTCTTGCTTTAACAGTGAAACAATGGGTAACAA
Organism: Drosophila kanapiae; assembly: GCA_008042475.1. Lineage (NCBI taxonomy): Eukaryota > Metazoa > Arthropoda > Insecta > Diptera > Drosophilidae > Drosophila > Drosophila kanapiae. The sequence continues at coordinate 212,264 of VNJM01001497.1, forward strand.
TCGCATTTATTCTCTTACATAGAAGGCTGTGGATTCTAAAATGGCCTATATATACGGATTTTGGATTTGTATGGTTGACAGGATACAGGATCCAGCGCTGGGATATTAATTGCAACACCAAATCCTCGAATTGGCATTTCCTACAGGTGGAAATGCAACCGAAATCGGGGCTTGTGGAATATATAAATGGAGGACTGATAATTTTCCATGTAAATAATATATTTGCTGATGGAATAAATGAATAAATGAAGTGGAAAACAGTCAAAATATCAACATAAAACAAATGATGTTCGAACATGACGTATGCTTTCTTTAAACCAATTGCCATCCCTGGACGCTGGACCTTGTAGCCGTGACGAATTTAGTTAATAGTGCTTTTTTGTTTTCATTTTGATTTAAACCTAGGATCTATGCAGATTCTACTGAACAGATATTTGTATTTCAGTGATGTTTGGTTTCATTTGGGTGGGGTATAAATTATGGTTTTAGGTTCTCTTAAAAATGTCGCATAGAAAAGGTATTTAGATGCTGATCGAGTGGTCTCTCTATCGAAACTGTTTAACCCTGATGTGCCTTCTGTTTTAATTAGGTATATAAATTAGTTATTTATACATGTCATATAGCTACTGGCACAGGGCTCTAGCCCCGCGCTTCGGTACATACTACATGTGTATATATATATATATATATATAGAGTGAATCACAGGATTTCAATTTTTGCTAAGTATGTTTAACAATCAATTACTATGTATTTCAATTCAACTCGCCGGACTTCTCGACTCCTCGACTCCTTTCTCTCTCTCTCCATGCGACTCGGATGCGTTAAAATTAATTTCGATGTATCTACTAGCAGTAATTGAAACTTGTTTCGTAATTATTATGTATGTAAACATTTAAAATGATTTCTTTTGCAGTCCTTTGTTGTTTCAAATTATTGGTTGTTTAATGGTTAGTTGGCGGCTGCTCGCTCTTCTGCCCGCCAGACTCCACGGTCTCGATCTCCTGCTAGACTTTGTCCCCGCCGCAGGATCCCTTAGGGAGCACACAGTGCTGCACAGTTTGGTCAGCAGCTTTTGGGCTTTGCGCAGCAGTTGACGCGATCGCCGATTTCCCTCCCGCCGCCAGCTACAGGTCACCTGTGGCTCGACTGGGTGGGTGGACGATAGCGCCTGCAGTAGGTACTGTCACCGCAGATGACTGAAGTGCACCTCCACCCAGCAAGGACAGCCCATGATGTCCTGGCGCGTATAGCTGTTGCCCCAGCCCTTGGCGAAGCTGATCTTCAGGCTGAACCAGTCGATGGGTCCCATGTGGTGGTTTCCAGGCTGCCGATTGCTTAGCCATTGGGCCCTGCAGATATAGATAAAGATATTAAAATATAAGAAATTTGGAATGAATAAGTAACTAACCTGTTTGTTTCAAAGGCCTTTAGGCAGCAGCCGGGATTCACTTTGCAAACGCGGTCCATTCGCTCGGCCAAGGTTGGAGAGTCCACGAAAACGGCGGAGTTGCCACGGTTGTAGATCCAGACATCGCCGCACTCCAGGCTTAGTGTGACGCCTGCAACATGGAGCCCAGTTAAGAAGGGAACTTCATATGCAAAATATAGTTATTTCTTACCCAATCCAACCTTCTTGCGGGTGTTCACCACCTCGGAGGAAGCTTGCTTGCCCTCCGTCGCGAGGGTACGCAGGCACATGCTATCGCCACCACTGTCCACAATCCCATCCGTGTAGATATTGACTGCCTTGGTCCGGGCGTGAAAGAACTCCCCCACTCGGTGGGCCAGCTCCCAATAGGCGATCTGGCACCAGCCCTTGCTACCGATGGTGTTATCTGAAAATAAAAATTCAGAGGATTAATGATAATCTATCAGAATAGTTTACATTCTAACTAGAAACTAGCCTACACATAGATTAAGGAAACGTTTAAAGACTGCTTTGTCACATTAACATGATACCTAATTTATGAGCTACGGTGTCAGCTTAACATATTAACTTATTAGCCAGATAGCCCGACTAATTGAATTTTTAAATATGGCCATGATTAAGGTATTCCCGTAAATAACTATTATTCAAATTGCGAACTTGTAACCCGCATACAAAGTGTACACATCAGCGGCAATAACTCTTTCGTCGGCTAATAAAGTTTGATTTAAAATTACAATAATATCGGGGCAGTAAAGCCTCCTACCGCTTGAGACATAGAAGTCGGTGGTCCGCTCGCCCGCACACTCCCCAGCAGCGGCGCATTCACAATACGTTTCACACTCACTACTTGTGTGTGTGCTCAGACATTTAAATGGTAATAATTTTGGCGCCAGGGCATTACGTAAACAGACCGGCGTCGAGCTTGTGTGTGGTATTATTCATTTGTTCATACTACACGTATGTATGTAGCGCTGCTCTGTACGACTGACTGACTGTATATATTTAACAAAATACACCGAGAGTCTGTTTATGGGTTCATTTGTATATTCCGATTCCGAACGCGTGTCGGGGCAATAATAAAGTGAGAAACAAGTGCAACTCTCTCTATTCGAAATCCTTGCTAACGAGACTCGTGTGTGGGTTTTCAGTACAAATTATTTAATATTTACGACCCTATAAAATCGTTCATAAATTTTGAAATTAATATATTAATAGGCTTTGAAATACCTCTGCAACGTGCCGTTTTAAGACGATTATTTTATTTTCGTATGTTTTTCATTACCCAAAATACCTACATATTTGTTATTTTTATTAAGAATTTATGGCGTTTTATTAATATTTATTTTATAGCAACGCATCCATATAATAACAAAGATATTTTACCCATCCAAAAGACATTGTAAAACAATATATTTCTAGTCATAATTTTCAACACAAAAGCTAGGAGTATTCCCCAAGAAGGCTAATCATAATTTTCTACAAAATACTTAGAATTCTTCCCTAAAAAGGGGCATCGCTGAATTTCTTTGCAAGTATTAATTAATTAATGCACCCTTTTTGTGGATGACACCCCTTGTTTTTACATTTATCAATCAACAATGGGCTGAAAACACCATTGTGTGGCTGTGCAGTGCAAATATTGCGCATACGCCATGACAGCCACCGCCGAAGCGAAGTGCAAATTGCTGCAATGCCAGCGCGCGGGTCGATAGTCGATTGGTTCGGTAGTTTGGCCCGGTAAGTTGGCTATTGGCGAGAGCCAATTCGACAAATATGTGCGCACAATCGGTCGGAAAATCAGAAAATCAGAAAATCGGAAAATCGCAAAGCGAAAATCGCTGGCGAGAATCGCAGCGCAGGGTAAAAACAGCAACAATGGCCAGCACGCGCTCGCCGAGAATAAAATTGAACGAAAGGCCGCCGAAAGGCGCAAAGGCCAAGCCCAGACGGGTGGCGCCAAGTAAAAATATATCGCAATAAATCCGTAGACGGCTTTTAAAATTTTGCATGGCAAGAGAATGTGTGGCGAATAACGGGAACGGCGGCGGGCAGCGACGGGGGCGTTGAACGTCGGACGTTGGACGCTGCAAGTGGCGCCCGTCCGATGTTTACCTAATTAGGTCGACGCCGGCAATGATTCCGTCGCGTCGCGTCGCGCCTCGCCATGGCCACGAAATATTGTTTACCCCACCAGGCTGGCGTCGGGCTCAACTGGGTGAGAGTGAGTGCTTGGGCGGGGTGAGGTGGCATCCCACAGTCGGTAAAGAGAAAGGTGATTTTGGAAAATTGGGTAATCAAGTGCTGCTCTTTTCCGCCATCTCAAACGGGTCAAGATGAAATATTCCTTGGTTACCTAGGAACAACTCTGCTTAGTGGTTTAATTTTGTAAAATGTTGAGGTATTTTTTACATTATTATTTATTGATAACTAGGACTTGTTGAATTTTGTATTAAATAAATTAAAGGGCCAGTTTAAGTCGAAGATACTGGACAATTTCTAGGAATATTTCTATTGCGGAAAGTTGGGGAATAATTTCTCTGTTTAATTGTTTTTGAAAAAAGTGTGCCTCTTGTGAACTGTGTTATGCGATTGTTTATGTTTTTTGTTTATAGAACCTTCAATAAATAAAAGAAAATCGGTCATTTTCTAAATCTGTGTATTAAAAAGATATATTTAATGGCTTTATGCAGCTCACTGCAATTTTTAAACAATGACTTCTTACACTCTATTTTAGTTTATTTCCCTTTAAAAAGAGGCAACAAAAACGCAAAGAAATTGTAAATTAAATAATTAAAAATTGTATTTGGAATTGTGGGAAAGGTTTTGTTTTGAAAAAAGCACCCAATGCACTTTTTTCCTTGTACTATATACATATTTGTGTAAAATCGTAGCGCCGTTTCATGGCTGTTGTGTTCCCCTTGCTAATATTTATGTAAGTAGGTACATACATAGATATGTATGTATGTACATGTGTGTTGGATGCCCGAATCCACGGGCTGCTACATCATCTTTAAATTTAGAATATTTTATCTTCAATCTGTGCGCCTGTGTGGGTCGAGGCAGTGGCCTGTAAGTTTGTTGGGTGGCCCACATGTGCTGCTCTCAAGGAATCGACCCGGTCTCCACATCGTGCACCATATAGTGGAGTCCACCCCCAATGAGTTGCAATTGATGGCAATTGGGTAATTGAATCGATAGCTTCAGACTGTTGTTTTTACGAGGAAAAGCTGCACTGGATCTATCTTTCTAATTAAGCTGTAAAATATCTGTGATTCCTGTTTCAGTCTCATAAGCTTAAATTCAATAGAAACTCTGTAAAAAGGTTGTGATTTGATTAGCTTTATAATAAAGAATTTAGTGAGTTCCATTTAAACTGTAAAGATGGTAATTGTATTCCCAAACAGATAGTTAAAAAGAATGCTTAAAGTCAACAATTGCCCCTCCATTCATCAACAAAGAACGCATTTCCAGAGGAAGTTTATAAATAAAATCATTAAGTTATTAAGGATTATGGTAAGTATGTGCATTTGTCAAAACTCTGATGGGAATTAATCAATTTGAGAAGTTTCAATCTATTTTTAACCGGCCTGTCATCCAATCGTCGTAAAGCCGCAACTTAACGGTCCATTTAAATGTAATAGTTTTCCGTCATTTTGTCGCCAGTACAATGCCAAGTCAAATATACAAAAGTCCAATACGGCCCCACAGTGTGTGTGTGTGTGTGTGTGTGCTCGCAGTGTGCCAGAGTGTGTGTGTTCTGGCCAGTTTCACGGTGCCGTCTCAGTCGCCGGGTAATGCCGCGAATGATATCATTTGGCCATTGACGTGGTCAAAAGGGATTGGTGGGGCCAAAGGCCCCTTCGCCACTAAAAATTTATAAGTATTTCTTAACGCATGGCGATTGGCGGGGGTTTTTTGTTAGGTAAAAACCCGAAACGAATTTTGGACGACAGTGCGTCAAAGTAATTGCAAAAAGATAAAGAATTCGAGCTGTATATTTATTACACACGTATAATCGATTATATAACTTGAAGTCCTCATTATTAATGTTTTTCTTTTGAGATAATTTGCTTTTTAGTCACAGTAAAAAAGAAGAAAGTGCTAAAAACTAAATCACTTCTTTAATTGTTGCTTAGTTTTAATAAAACAAAAAAATAAGTTGACAATATCCTGGGATAAGTTTTTGAAAGAATTTCTTGCTAATTATTTATTGTTGTTTTATAAGAGACTGAAGATTTTTTAAAGGAACAAATTAGCAAATGAATTGATTTTGCTGACCCTAAGTTTTAATTTGTATTGAAAAAACCCTAAGAAGATAAAATTTGAAAGTTTTTCTTACATCATTAATTTGATCTGATTAAGCTTTATCGCAAGCAATTCAAAGTTAACTTACTTTTATAATATTTTAACACTCATACATAAAAAAAAACCCCTCTTGCTAATATCACGCATACGCCACTGCTTAGGAGCACACTCTTGTAAGTAAGCGCAAAGATTGTGGCGCCGTCGAGAGCGCCAACTCACCTCGCTCCGCTCCCCGCTCTCCCGCTCAGCTACTCTCCCGCACACCCACTCTGCCTCCGCGGCGCTCTCTTTCGCCGCTTGTGTTTGTTTTTCGCTCATTATTTATTTTCATTTCGTTTTTGCTGTTTTCGCTTAAAAGTTAATATCAATATAGAAAGTGACGACCTGACGCGGCAAGCTGGCGCCACGAGCAACTTGTCTCTCTCAGACATACATACATACGCTCACACGCACACGCGGCCCCAAGTGCCGACGCACACCTACATGGCAAAATAATCGCAACACCATGCGCTCTCCCCCTCGCTCCCTGATAAGGTCAAGGGGGGGTGGTGGACTGGCGGGGACTGGAAACTCACCTTTCCCGTCAGTGGTGAACGATTCGAAGAGCGGCGGCGTCGGCGACTCCATCCCCTTGAAGATGCTCGACGCCGAAATGCTGCTGCTCCGCGCACTCCACGTGCTGCTCAGCGCCGTCGAGTTTGCGTCGTTCTGCAAGTCTTCTTCGGGATCTGCAAGAATCGGACATTAAAGATATCGTACTGTCCCGGCTTTTGGCGACTTCTCCCCATTTTGGAGATGGCCTTACCTGCATCTTTCAGTCTCAGCATTTTTGAGCGTTGGTATGGCGGCGGTTGTGGTTCTGAAAGTGCACGCAGAATGAAGAGAATGCATTTCGTTAGATATCTTCAAGATATATGGGTTTTTTTTAGGGTTTATATAAGGTACAAGGGTTCCTAATTAAAGGTGTTATATAAAACTACTCTTGTATTTGAAGCTACCTTATAAAAATATGAATTTCAATTAGTCTGCTTCTTAGAACACCAAGATTCTAATATACAAATTGTATAGATCATTCGAATATCAACAGATGAGAATATTTTTATAAACAATTCATTAGTTTATTAGATATCCTATCCTAATTCGTATTATTATAATAGATATAATTCAAATACTTCGAGAAATAGCTGTTTAATAATAATAATACCCTATAATAATACGTTTAAAGACTAAGTATTAATAACTTGTTATAGAAAATTACTAAAATCTTTGATTGAAATCATTCGCTTTAAGATATCTACTTGGAAAATAGATTTACCCAGTTTTAAAATAGCCCTTCATCATCCCATACCAAGTACCACACCATCTCAGTTTTTGAAAAACCAACAAATGTTGCTTTTTCGGATCATTCATAACCAAAGTCGGAGTGTTGAGAGACATCTTCATGGTTGATTACACGCAATTTTGAGTTAATCAAAAGTTCGAGTTATAAATGCGCGTCTTCTAGTGGGGCGCACATCGCGATGATGATGAGATCATGGTTCGGATCGCAAAACTAATACATACTAGTGTTCAGATCGAATATTTGTACGGCAAATCAAAGCGAAACAAAAACAGAGAGGCGAGCGAGCAGTGAGGAGATGCGGAGTGTGAGGGCGAGAAGAGAGCAAGCAAGCAAAAGCCAAACAAAAACAAAGGCGGAGGCAGATCGGAGGAGGAAAAGGAGGAGGCGAAACCCCCAGCGTAAGCGTAAGCAAGCCAAACATCGGCGGCGATATATAAATAAATATAGTAATCTTTGCATATCAGGCAGCAGGCAGCAAGCGGTCCCCCAAAAATGGGGGACATTTTATTGGCGCAGCGCAGAAATCGTTTGATCTGCGGCGCTGTGTTTAATCTCGCTTACATTCTACTCCACTCCGTTGTCATTCTTCTCTCATTTCACTCCCAGAAAACAAAACAATAACAACAACAAATAATAAGAAATAAAAAACAAAGAGCGAAAAAAGCAAAAAACAATCGGAACGGAACAGGTCGTATTTGATGGCTAAGATCCGCACAAACAAAAGCCTCAATGAATTGCTCGTCGGGCCCCAAGATATTATTCATTCAATCCAATAAACTCAATAATTTATGAAACGTCGCATTAACATTTTAGCGGTTTAATTATAAAACTCTTTACTTTAGTTATGGGACAGCAAATATATGGAAAGTCATTTCAATTGGGACTCGAACAAGCTGCTTTAACTTTATTGCAGTAATTATTACTTGGAAGATCGAACTTTACTACAAGTTTTTAAAAGGATTTCTTCAAAGAATTCAAAGAATTCAGTTAAGATTACAGAAGTCAAGCTGCATTCCCCTAGTTATTTAAGCCTTAAATCCAATCTTTATCAAATCTAAATCATTATTAAATTAATTTCAAAGCTACATTTATTTTATTGCATAATAAAAATGTTCAATGAACAAACGAAGCCAAAATGTTTGCCAACGCTTTATTTATGGAAGCTTAAGGGGCACGGCAGATATTTAAAAATAAACCAAATATGATCAAAATAGGCTTTACATATGAATGGAACTGATTAGCTTAACCGCAATTAATTCGATATATTCAATAAAAAATGTGTAATAAAATATAAAAAGTTTAGAACAAAAGCCACCGGTCTAAATGCAACAGGTAAGCACCACAGATTTCGATCGCGATGAAAGATCTGTAAATGCTCTTGGTATTCTGACGGCGCATAAATCGCTTGATGTGCCTCGTCAACGGCGCCCGACGACGACTCGACTCGACTCAAATGTATCCATATACCCGTACCCATACCTGAGCCCGTTCCCGTGCCCGTGCCCATACCATATCGCCTCGGTTCCCCAAGCCCCAATGTACCAGTTAAACCTGATTACGAGCGACGGCGGCGGCGGCGACGACGGCCGCGTCATCGACGCCAACGTCGAAAATCTAACAATTCTTAAAAAAAAGCACGAGCGCCGCTGCGAAACCGAAACTGATACCGAACCGAAGGGAGAGCCAGAGGCCGCCAGCCGCCAGTCCATTCCATTCCAGCCCCGCTGTCAACGGACTGATGGATGGATCGTATGACCAGTCGGCGAAATAGCCATACTCAACCGAATAATATCCACGGTTCTGGGGTTTATATATAGTTATAGTCTGGCTATACTGAGTCAGATTCCAGCAATTGAAATCGTAGCACACCCAAAGAGTCCGCCGTTTTATTTATCAGCCATGTCCCAGATTCATATTTTGATCCAATTTAGCGAATTCGGTATTGATTACATCTAAAATTTCTAGAATTCGGTTGAAGGGTTTACTAGGGTTTCACGATATATAAAGTGTACGGTTTGGAATATTAATGGATCTAGATTCTGATTCAGAAAGATCCTATAAACATTCCTTAGAATAGACCTTTTGTAGACGTGTTTTAGAATATTTAGCTTAAAAGATATCCGATATAATGTTCGTGACTCCAAGAAACCAAAGTTTCTGGTGAAAACCCCTGTTTTTATTCAATTAAAGACGAATATTATTAAATGGCCAACTATGATCACTGTACCATAGACATGATAACATATTTATGCACTTATAAGAAGACAAAATAAATAAAAAAGAAAAGTACAACTCAGGGTCTGAAATATAATTTTTTGCAGAGAAAATTGCAAAAGCCTGCAAGATAATTAGTCAAGTTCCCCTTTAGGACCACTCAATAAGCCCGAAACAATGCTGGCCAGCAAAAAGCAAAAAAAAAAAAAAAAAAAAGATATGTACGTTAATGTGTATCTGTAGCCAGTCTACAGGAACGTTAAGAACCCAGAGAGGCCGAGCTTTGTGGACAACAACAGCGGTCGAGCAAGAACCGCACCTCTCAATGGGTTCCGATCCGATCCGATGGATGGGGCCCAGGCACGCAAAATGATCCTTTTTATGGGTGCTCTCGTGGTGGAAGGGTCCAAAGACTGCCACCAGCGAGCGGCGACCACTCGTCGTTACAATTCCTGGAATTGTGTTCCCCGATGCCGATGCGGATGGAATAACATTATCGACTTGTTTAATGTGTTCGGCGCCATCATTAAAAAACCAGTCACTGTCGGGACGTCCCGTCCATCCGCCGTCCGTCCAGACGATGACACAGCCAACGGAGCAGGAGACGGCGGCGGCGGCGGCCAGTTGCCTGTTGGTACAGGTAAGTGGCACAGGTAAGCCATAAGGCAAGGCAAAGGCAAAGGCAAGACAAGGCACGATGGGACAAGGGAAGCTGTATCTGTATCTGCCGCAGAACGGCACGAACAGAGTCTTCATGTTTCCCAAAAGATTGTGTTCTGTGCACAGGAATGTCGGTATAGACATGCCTTTTTGCCATCGCGCATCTACGGTGATTATCGGTTGTTAGTGGGGGCACTCTCAGAAAATACTGGCAAAAAAAGCGGTGATCTTTATCTTACCGGCTATTAAGCATAAAATCACAGAGTAAACATATACGATTTCCTAATTAATTTGTTTACAATCAACCCATAATCTCTGAGATGGCACTCATTATGGGCTTTTATTCACCACCTGGCGTCGTCAGGAAAAGATAACTTTTACTATCCTAGATTATATCACAGGTTTATGTATTTTAAAAGGGGGAATTATAGCTCAACGCAGTTAAGTTAATTATTTAAAGAGTGCTTACAAAATTGTCAGTATTGGGAGATGGAAAGGTAAGATTTCAATCAGAGAGCACTATCTTAGCACGCATAGTAAGCCTTTAAGTACAGATAACATTTAATGCAATGCTCAGGAAGAAAGTTGCATTCATTTTCGTAGAATTGAATGTGAATGAGGCTACATACTCCTCAAAACTAAGGTTTCCTGGAGCTCTTTTGATAAGTAAGAGCTCAACTTGACAACTCTTTCCTCTTCCCTATTTACTTTTCTGCACATGTGCGATTTTTGTTCCAATTTGAGGTTAGAAGCGCCTTCCATACAGAACCGCTGGGCGATTGATGAAAACAACCCACACGCATACCCGCACCGATGATGTATTACATGCCGTTTAGTGCTGATATAATAGTCCGATTAGATTAACACCAGAACGAATGGCTGGCTGGCTGGCTGGTCAGTTGTAAGCTCGGTCGAGTGATACGCACGTTCTAGATAGTGTGCGGCGATTCGATGTGCCCCTTAAAGTGCTATTCGCCGGCGGCGGCAGGGGGTTTATTAATAAATCGGACTCATCATCCGTGCACATATGATGGAAAGTTAATCCCATGGCGACATGATGTTAATGCAGTGTGCATCTTTCTATCTGCATTCGATGCACAATGCCCACACACATGCAACTGCAATATCTACGTTTGTACGATTGTACATATATTTTTTTATACGCCAACGAAGTGTGTGCATGCGCGTGCTAAAAATAAAAACAAACAAATCGGAAGGCGCACATGTATGTAGCGTACATATGCATATATGCACCGATGTTTGCCCGACTGTACATAGTGCGAATGGGATCTCTAAACGATGCGCCAACTAGCTGGTGGCGACGGATATGCCGCGGCCCCAACTACAGTGGAGTATCCCAATTGGGTCTCAATATTCAGCAAGTGCATCTCGAAATAATCGAAGCAGAGCTGCCCTAGGTTGTGACCTGGGAGCAGACCATCTTCGGCCTAGCAGATACATAGATACGAAGCCGAAGGCATGCCGAAGCTTAAACGTTACACGTACCCGAAACTTATAACAGTGATCCGCACGGATTTATTACGCGTGGGGGGAATTTTCTCTGCCTGGCCTCTGCTAGCATATGCACACTATCAACGCACGTGCGAATTCGACAAAGGTCTTCGGGTACGCAGTTGTCACTTTGTACCTAAATCTATGCCTTTTTAGAGCTAAATATTTATCACGCCATATTACCAGTTAAAAATTTCACAAATCTCCAATTTTATTCTAGAACTTTTAGGTTTTCCTTTTCAATTTGTTAATTTTTAATAATCTTATAAATTTGGGATATGATAGGAATATGATTTTCTTTAATAAAATAAAATTAGAACTACCGATCTTGTCCTGCATTTTAGAGCACAAATATCGGGTTGAAGTTATAGAAGCTGGACTGTGTTTTTCGAAACGTTCGAGTGCTCGGACTCTTACTTTGTAATGGTAATGGTAATGGGTATGGGCAATGGGTAACGGACTCCGCCGCCTTTGCTGACTTTGCTGTAGCTTTGGCTTTTGCGTTTGCGTTGGCGACGACGCCTGATTATTTCCTGGCGCCAGTTTCTAAATTTACGCAAATTATTTTCGAAAGAATTTAGTCGCCGTCATGTTGGGCCGACCGTTTGCGTGGCGCTTTCACGCACATTCTCTCCTCTCTCTCTCTGTCTCTCTCTTTCCACACACGTGCCAGTGTGTGAGTTTTGATAAAGCGGAATCAACGCGCGAGAGAGCGCCGGATTCGGATTCGGTGGGTGTGTGTGTGTGTGTGTGTTTGTGAGTCTGGGCAAAAGTCAAGGCAGGAACTTGAAATTCAATTTTCTGCGGGAGCAATTTAATGCCTAATACAGACCGGTTGCAACTTGTCTCTTTTCTCTGCTTCTTCTCTCGCTCTTCCAGACCAAAAATACCCACACACACACGGGCAGAGTGCATTGCGAAAAAAAAAATAAAATTCGCGAGCGGCGGCATTTTCGTGTGTGTGCCACTGGCGCCACCAAATACATGCAAACCAAATCGAGTGCACTTATGTGTGCGCGCGTGTGTGTGTGCGCGCAATCTACAGTCGCGTTCAGCGGTATTGGCACAGCTGCCATTTACTGCTTCCCCCACAGTCGTTGAGATTCAGATAAGGCGGCTTTAATAAAGGTAACCATTATGATACGACCTTGCCTATATGTACATATATTTCAATCAAAATCAGTGAATAAACATCCTCTATGAACTTTTTTTTATACTTAAAAACTAAGAATTGAACCTAGAGGAGTTCCTTCAAAGGAGTCCCTTGTCCTACCTGGCAGGTGCACTATGCGGCACCAGTGCAACGGATTGCAGCACATGTAGACGCAATCTTGGGCACTGGGACAGGCCGGCAGGCGCTTCAGCTCCTCGCCACTCCTCAGCCCCGGCCAGAAGAAGAGCCGACTGGCGATCACATACGGCTCCCGATCCTCGCTCGTTGTCCCCTGAATCAGGATGCACTGCTGGTAGGTGGGCGGCGTCGTCGTCGTCGTCGTCGAGGCGGAAGCGGAGGTGGTGGTCACGGCATCGCGTTGCGTCTTCGTCGGCAGATCCACGCGACTCTTGACGGCCAGTAGGAGCTCGGCTACCTGCTTCCGCTTGAGCGGCTTGATCAGCGCATCGAAATCCTCGCGCAGACGCCGTAAACTCTGCGCTTGGGCCTGGGCCGGCGTTGGGTTTTGGTGGGCAGGAGTGGCTCGCATCATGGCTGGAATTGAGGACGTTGATGATCCGCTGGTGGATTCCGTTGCGCTGCCGCAGCATTTCCGAAACATGGTCGCGATGGTGTTGGCACTCGAAAGCCGGCGGTCCACCTGCTGCTGCTGTTGAAGCTGCTGCTGCTCCACCTGCTCCTGATACCGTTCCCGTTCCAGATCGCTTTCTTCGATCAACATATCGTCGCAGGAGTTTGCGCAACTGTAGCCAGGAGCGGTATAGCAGCGGTCGCAGGCCGATCCGCAGCTCAGAGGTGACAGTTCCCGTTCCCTGGGATTTGGCAGGCGGCGATACGGATGGCTGTAGTTGTTGTTGTTGTTGTTCTGGACTGGACTCTGACACGAGGAGCCGGAGCAGTCCATGGCGCAGGGCATCGAGTTGTAGGGCGGCGGCGGCGTCTGGCGCCTGCCAAGGGAGTCCTCGTCGCAGGAGTAGCCAAATGATGGAGGATGTGGCAATGCCAGCTGATGATGCTGTTGAGGGCGGGGTCGATGTGGAGGGGGCGGCGGCCGTGGTAGCTGGGCGGGCGGCATTGGAGGCACCCCTTCGCGCGTACCCGGATTGTTTCTGAGCGCATAACGCCATAGATCTTTCTTCTTTTCGTTTGGGAATATCATGGAGGGACATACAATTTTGCGGTAACATCGATCCTATTGTATGCGCATTATTTGTAGTTGACTAACTTGGTTCGCGGACTCGACGGGGCCGGCTAGTCACGGTATTTCTTAACTCTTTTTTATTCTTTTATTTTCTTTAGTTTCCACGGGTGGGTCTGGGGAACGGGGAACAAGCGGGGTTCCGGTTCGGGTTCAGGGTTCTCGAAAGGTCGGGCGCTGGGGGGGGACTGTGGAAGTTGGTGAAGGGGGTCTGCTGTTGCACTCCTCGTATCACTCGTTGGCTTTGATATGCTTTCGTTGCGTTTGATATGTTTTATCCAGTGTTGTGCACTCTGCAATAAAAGAGGAATATATGTTGATTAGTCACGGTCTTAATTGGTCGTCCCAGCAGCGTGATATGCACTCGTGTTTATGCCGGACACTGGCGGCACCAAAGGGGGGTTTTGAGTCTAACCAAACAAAAAATTATAGAAATAATTCGAACTCTAGTTTATACTCAAAAGGCTTATAGCTCTTTGATGCTAATAGTAGAGTTAAGCCCTAACAATAACTATAATCTAAAGTAATTAGAAGACAATTCTGCAGACTTTTCGGGTTCTTTTTCATACTCCGAATTGTAGCCAACCATGTTATCGATTCAATGTGTCTTTTTATAGGTTATAAAACAACCTTTGGATTTGTCATACATATTAATTGCTTTGAATAAGAACTTTGCATGCTAAAGCCCGAAAAACTTAAGAAAAAAGAGTCTAGTCATCAATCCGTAACTTAAGTTGTCTTTCTCTATGTTTCTGTATCTAATACCTTTAATCCTTTTGATTATTATAATAAATCATTATTTGAATACGATGTTAGGAAGTTTTTTAATAAATATTAATCACAATTGCTTAGGAAAAACATTTCTTGGCATCTTCAGCAAATAATCGTGGCGTAAGGCTTTAGTAAGTCAACAAATATAGTCTACTTCTTGGCGAATATTCCACAGAAGCAACGAAGATCTTTTTCGTAACTTTGGATTTGATATTTGGGTAACAAAGATGTGTTTTTCAAGTCAGAAAGTCAACTATATAGTCTATAAATTGTGATTTTTGTTCTGTAATCATCTTAATGGATCCATATACCAAATATCCTTTATCTATTTTTGATAATTGCTGAGTTCCTATAGAAAAATTTAGATATATGTAAAATTACTAAATAAAATGTATTCCTTGGAATAAAGTGTATCTTTTAGAAATAGTTCAGAAAGAATATAAGAAAATGTGATCAATCTCTTTAAGACTGCCTTCTGATCCCCTTTCGACTTCACCAGACTACGCCCTTTGGTGGTGGCAAGCGAGGAATCTGCTGCTTCCAGGCTTCGTTCGGATCGCTTGAGTGAGTAATGCCCCCGCCGCCCGACGCCACCATGCCACACATGCAAGAGATCTGTGCGGCAGCATCAGCTGGCGGTGGGACAGAGACGGGGCACGCACCGGGACGGCGGCAAAGAGTGAGGGGCGAAAGCGAGGAGCGCCGCAAATTAACAGCCCCAACCATGTGTTTGTGTGTGTGTGTGTATGGGTGCGTGCGTGTGCGTTTGTGTGTGGCCCATGCGAGTATTTTCATTTCCATTTTGTTGCTGGCATTTCTTGCGCTCCTTATCGACGACAAAAGTGGCGCCGCCGGCATGACGGCAACAACAACAACTACGCGCCAGCCGCAGCCACAGCAACAGCAACAGCAGCAGCAGCAACAAAATTACGAGTCAGCCCCACAAACACGCTCACCGACACAACACACACAACCGCAGTCGTTCGCTCGTTCACTCACTCACACAGACGCTTACAGAATGCTTGCGTGCAGAGCAGCTAGGCAGGGCGGCGGGCGTGCGAGCGAGAGGGAAGCGCCTGGCGCCACTGACGTAATAAAAGAAATAATAGTAACGATGTCGGCGGCAGAGGCGTCAGCGGCGTCGTCGGAATGGCGCCACACCAATATAAGCTTATATCAGACAGACACGAACAAGGGGCGACGCGACGCGACGCGACGGTCGGTTTGTCAGCCGGTTTGACAAGTTGAAGAATCAACAATTTAAGGTTGAGGTGAGTATGGAATAATCTACCGTAGCCGTGGTCAGAAGAGCGCCCCCCCGAGCGTCGCACACACAGATAGAGAGAGTGAGAGAGAGAGAGAGTGCAAGAGAGTGTGCTGCCATGCATATGCGCTTGTGTGTGTGTGGTGGGAATCAAATCGGTCCCACATTCGGAACGGAACTCTCCGAAAAGCGATTCCAGAATTCTATGGGCTCCAAAGTTCTGTATCTCTTTGCGTCTTTCAAGATTTCAAAATCTACATATTCCAAAAGCGTTTTCCAAACTATAATTTACGGGGGATCTTAAAGACTTCCTTAAGCTGTCTAGACATTTTAAAAAAGTGGACTTTTTAAAATGTTGTTCTTTTTAAAATTCTGCCTTTAAATTTGTATTGATATTCCTCTTTTCAAAACAAAGTAAAAGGCCTCTGATTTGAATCTAAAAGACAAGTATTAAAATTTATTGGTCTGGAAACGAGTATTGTTTAATTTACCAGAATATAGAATTCGATTTTTCTGTTCTTCGCCACTTTTAAAATAGATCTAATAATAATTTTTCAATTTACTTGCACATTCTTAAACAATATTATTAATTTTACTTTAGAATTTTATTTGACATGAGATTATTATTAAAAAAAAATTACTTGTACTTTATATCTCTTCAGAATCGCTTTGTTTCAGAATCCCTCTAAAAAAACACAATGATCGAAAATCTAGGGGTTTTTTAAATTTCCCGGAATCGTCCATCTACAAGTATGCCATATCCCAAGCCCATGAGAATATTCGATACAGATCCCAAATCTTTAAAGGCCAGCAAAGCAATAAACAGGCAGTTGAAAGAAAATCCATATACAATCCATATTCAAGGGAATTTATTTGAAACCGCCGAGTGATTGTTTTTCCCGATTTTAAGCTTTTATAAATATATTTTGTACACATGTAGCATGTCTGTATGTATGTATATTCTTAGGTAGCACTTCTGATAATGAAAGCATGACTAATTGGAAGTTCAATTGGAAACAATCGCTAGATAGAGTCGACGATTTGGTAACAGATACACAACACCTTGATTAGGTAAAAGATATGTATAAACTAACCAAATAATTTATGAGTGAACTTTTAGCACTAAAAACGAAGTTATAAATTCATTTAATAATATGTACTTATGTACATAGATCTAAGAAAAATTGTTAATTAAACAAACACATACTTGCAATGATTTTAAACTATGTTTTCTTATTGTGAAATAAAATAAAGGCTATAATTTTGGCATGGTTCAACGCTTGTATTTAAGGTTGGTATTTTTATATATCTATTATCTATATTTGTTTAGAATCTTTACAGAACCAACGATTTGGTAACAAAAAACTTTCGGTAACTTTTACAGAACACCGGTTGTGTCAATTCTACTGAAGAAGATACTAACTGTGAAAAAAATATAAATAAATGAAGCTTAAAATATAAAACAGAAGTTTCAGAAATAGATTTCAGCAAAAACTATTATTAATTGAATTTCAAGAGCAAGTCCAAAGATGTTATCTAATTAAGAAATGAGTTTATGGGGAGAATTGACACAACATTTGGTATTTTTAGTACAAGTTTTAGTATTAATTAATTACCTAATTTTCAGTATTTAAAAGCAGTTTTCTTGAATTTCGAAATCCTGAAATCATACTTCCCTGTCTTAAAGAAACCCAACCTTTTACAAAACCTTTGTTTGCATAATCACGAGGGCTCAGTGCATTGTAATTTCTAATAAAATGTGTAAGGTACTTACTGTTTCAAGTATATTTAGCAATTGGTATCCGTTTCAACCTGGTTTGATATGTATTTCTGTTTGCCATGCATTCGATAAATTTACATGTGCATTTTGATATGTTTAGGGATTTTGATTTGTTTTGGATTTACATGGGGACTGCAGAGGAAATCAATTATTTATTATTAATATTGCACAACGACGACATTTTTATTGGGCTTAACACGTGCCGGCGACGGTTGTTGTTATATTTTTTTATATTTTTTATTCAATTCGTGGATTGGTAATCGCAGGCGGATTTTTTTTGCAGCGCTATATGCTGATGTGTGTGTGTGTGCTAATGAGGTGCGAGTAATGTGTTGATTTCGAGCCGAAAAAGAAATAATAACAAAATCAACGTGGTGGAAAAGGTGGTCTTTTTTTTTGTTTTGTTGTTTTTGCGCTGCTTCAATTCTGCCGGCGCCGCTGCCGCATCTATACGTGTACGTTTATGAGCGTTGTGTGCGCGTGTGTGTGTGTTTGTGGCCCAATGCAGGTACAATATGTGTACGTGGCTGGCGAACAATTGCACTTCTTTTCTTTTCAGTTATTTGCCCAGTTAAAGTTTGGGTCCACACACACACACAGAAGCGTGCAATGGATTTATTATTTGTTGCTTTTCTTCTAGCCTATTGATTTTTAATTTGCGCACAGCGCACACACATGCACGCAGAGAGGCAGAGACGGGCGGCGCGAGCGAGCTCGCAAATTAACACAATCTCCAATTGGAACTTGACAACGTGATCGGAGATCCGTAACCGTTAGAAGAAAGGCAGGAAAAGCCGGGCGAAGAGCGAAGTAGCTCTGCTCGCACACACACACACATGCATAGAATTCATAACAGCAAAAAAAGCGTATTTTCAGCGATTTCCAATCCATACAATTTTCACTTTGATTCCTCGATTCTCAACCATTTTTGCTTGCACTTACACTTTATGTATTTTCTTTTTTTTTGCTCTTTCACTTTGATTTGGTTTTCCGTGTGGCAGCAGCGGGGCAAATAGTTTTCGAACTCCTCCACACACTTGTAAACAATAAACGGAAAGTTCGTCGTGTTCCCGTTTCTCGAAAATAAAATACGAAATTCCGGACTTCCGGCGCTATCTAGCGTTGTTCTGCGAGTATCTCGAAAAAACGGCCGACATTCGTTTCATTCTATGGGATTATTCTGCGTGAAACGGCGTTAAAAATCCATCTTTTTTTGTTGATATCTTACGGATTTCACACAAGCGGCGCGGCGTCGTCGGGCGACTGTTATTTATTATTTATAATTTATTTATTGCCGCTCCGCTCCTTTTATCAAATAAAAAAATCTCAAACATTAACCGCTGCCGTCCGAATTTTCTTTGAATTTTTTTTCGGATTTGTGGCGTGTATCTCATATTTATAGGTTTTGCTCTCTCGAACATCAGACCGAACATGTTGGCTCGCAACATTCGCTCTCTCTCTTCCCAACATTTTAGCTTGCAAGCGTCGAACAATCTCTCTTATTCTAACAGACTGTTAAGCCGAATTTGTTCCAAAAACAATGTAGCACTCGAAGTATCTTAGAAATAAAACATTTTTACTTTTAACAGTTTTCCTGCTGGTGAAGTTTTTCATCTATACCAAGTCAATCCAAGAATTTATCGACAATTCATGTGACGCAAAACTTATGCATTTCTGTTAAGTTGCTCCGTAACCTAACAGAGTTCATACCGTTCCTCCTTAACAGGTTCGATACGAACGTGTATGGCAGCCTAAAGGCGACAAGAATCATAAATTATATCTTCGTCGGGTCCTCAAAGAGTTGATAACTTCAAATAAACCCAGCCTGAGAAGCCATTTAAAATAAATATATATTTTTAATCTTTATTGAGATGATATGTCGGTAATATTGACATTGCGAGTTTGAGTTCAGAGTGCAGTTCGAACGGAGAGGCATCCGTTGGATTGAGTGGTGAGTTTGGCGCCGCGGCGCCTCTCTCACAGCCAGATACACCTTGCGCACACACACCCACAACAACAAACTGAGCGCCGTTACTTGCTCTCTCTCGCTCTCTCTCTCTCAGCTGATTGCTGTTCTCATAGCTGGCAGTGCCGTCGTTTGGGTTTAGTGTTGGGAAATTCGGCGGTTTTTAAAGGCCGCCGTTTTGAAATATTCTAAGGCGATCAGATTTGTCTCATAAAAAAGATATCTTCAACTATATTACAAGAAGATAATTGAAATAAAATCAGAAGGAAGCTATTACGAGTAAAATGTAATTATTTTATATACCGGTCATTACTTTTATGTTCATCAAATAAAAACAGTTACGACCCATCTTACAAATCCTTAATGTACATTAGCCTCTGTTAAGTATCTCACATAAATACGTCGGTTTATATCGCTAAAACTCCCTCGATGCAATCGAGAGCGGCGAACCTGAGGAAGCAACAGGCACATTTAGCGCGGTCTTCGTGGACGCAAAATGTGATGAATGGTTGTGATCAAGGGCATATCAGTTGCAATTGCCTTGCCCATGTCTGCCCAGACACACGGACAAGCGGACACACGCACGCCCATACAAACTGGCGCCCCTGCAGCGTGCCCACTCACACATGCGCACACCGCGAGGATCGGATGCGACACGGCGAGAAAAATCGCCAATAAAAAATCTACCAATATGTGAGTAACAAAATAAATACAAAACGTAACTCCTTAAAAAAATAAAAAATTAAGGAAGAACTTAAGAGTAGCTGGCCATTAAAGGTACTTTGTTATATTTTTAAAAATAATTCCAACTTGGCAGTCAAGTTTTGGCTGAGTGCATGGCAGACGTTGCAGCAGGAACCCTGCTTGCTTCGTCAGTTCCAGCAGAAATACATAATTGTCTCTCGTTTGGACGACTCGAAAACACAAAAGCAAATAGGCTCCCGTCATTACGATAATAACAGGTCGGGAACAGGGAACCCAGGCGGCCCGGCCACTTGTGGAGTGGAACTGTCGGCCGGCCGCTGATCTTCGCAGAAGGAATTCGATCGCCGCGAACCGGCGTCGTGAGCGTTAAATAAGCGAGAATCGAGTGAGTCGAGGGGGAGTCCGGGAAAAGGGTTCGTTATTGGGATTGGGACGAACCCCGACTTTGTGAAGGCATTACCTCAGGACGGGACAGCAGCAGAAGTTTGAATACATTATTTTCTTCTGATACCCAAAGACATTCCGCAAATGCTAAACAAATAAGAAGACAGCGGAGTTTAACTCCAGTACCCATTTTATTTGAAGACTCGTTTAAGGAAGTTTGTTAATTACTTAAATTTCACTTAAAATAAAGAAATACATTGAAAATTGAGACGATTTTTAAAAGGTAATTAGTTGGAGTCTTTATAATTATAGAGCCTATATTTATACCAGCTAAAAGATAATATTTCTATAATAATGGAGGGTTTTCCAACCTTAATCTCAAGATAAATAGGATGTTTTTCCATCACAGTACAAGTATATAAAGTAACCCCTCTGAAATGTTAATAAAAATATTATTTAATAAATCTTAAAGCATATTATTGCCGTTCCCAGAAATGTTTATTGGTAAGTTAAATGTTTCATCACTATTATGATTGCGCTGTTTATTTCTCTGCCTTTTTAGTAAACAATATTTCACATGATCCTATATACGCCGCTCTGTTTAGCCACAGATCTGGTATCGAGTGTCATAATTCTACACGTGCCCATCTTGAGAATTTAACTCCATAAAACTGACGTCATCTTCATATTGTATGTAGAAATGCATAAAGCGGCATATAGATTAGCATAAATATGGGCAAGGTGTGTGTGTGTGTGTGGGAAGGTCTATATAGAGGATGGTCATCTATGAAATCTTAACTCGCTTAACTGTTTACGCGTTGGCATGCTGGGAAAGTATCGGGTTTCGGTTTCGGCCTCGTTTTTTCGACGAGAACTCTTTTGGAAATGCCGACAAACTGTGGAATTTCGGGGCCATTCAGACTGTTTTCCTGCTGGAAAAAAACTCTATAATTTGCCATCTGCAGAATTCTTGGAAGTTCGATTTGTTTGCTAGCGAAAACTGATCTCGAAAGACTAGAAGATCGGTGAGATTAAGATCTGCTTTATTTACGAATTTTCCCACACTGCTGTCGGATTAAACCTGAGCAGGTTAATAAGCTGTAATGCCACTTGATCTTCTGACCTTCTTTCTTCGCTTTGTCTGAATTATTGTTCAGTTGACAGGCGTCCACTTGGGTGGTCATTCATCCTTGAGAATCCTCATCCTCATCCACATTCGCATTCTTGGCGCATTTTCTGCAATCGGCTATCAGCGACAGCGACTTCCTCCGAAACAGACAGAATTCATGGCAGGGCTGAGAACCAGTTTAGCATCGTTCCATCAACATCTCCTTATCCTGTGCAACTCTTGGAGATTTGTTTTCCCCTTAAACCAACTTGCAGCCTTTTTTTTGTCTCTGCATCTCTATCTCTCTTTCTCTCGTTGAGGTTTTAAGTTTCATAAGCTAATTTTTGGGAGTTCATTCAAAGAAGATAAATCTGAGTAGCGTGTGTCCCTGTCCCCTGAAGTCGGAAGAATTTGTCTGGCCTTTGAGCTCTAGAAAGCCGGGATCGACTTACCTGTTAGTTTTGATCTAGCGGTCTTTGTCTAAGGTTTGTGTTCTAAGCTATCAGATATAGTTAAGGCTTATGTTCAAGAGAAAATATTTTAGATTATTTTTTGCTGGTAACTTAACTATTTATTGGTATTTATTTATGTTATAAGCTAATCATTTTTAAATGAAAGAAACATTAAGAAAATTGTGTCTGTTCATAGTTAGTTTATATTTATAGAAACCACAAACTTTTTACATTGTTTTGAGAACAATCTTGGAATCCTTATGTTGTTTATAACCGGAGATTATTATATTATATTAAATTCTTAAGCTAAGTGATCTATTTACCTTAAAGGTATAGTCATTTTCTATTTGTAGATTTTTATATTCACTTATCCTTTACTTTTATTATTTATTTCTTATTTTATTTTCAAAAAATGTAAGTTATTCATTGACTAACCTGGTTTTTTTGTCATTGTTTATGTTATAGTTTTTATAAAAACTTCTCTTTAAGCTGTTCTACACTTTTGTTTATTATAAAAAAAGCTGCACTCAATGTTATTATTAGTTTGTAAAACTTGTTTCTTTTGAATGTCAGATTTCGCGCGCGTTTAAATTTGACTGATGCGATTTAGCCGGACGTGTCCTGTGGCACATTTCTAAGCCAACTAAGCGCTGTCCGTGGCAGGACGCGTCCTTTTATAGCCACAGAGACATACGGGTGCGCACTTGGGACTTGTAGCACTGCGCACGGACGCGGACTCGGACTCGCCGGCGGCACGGAAGAATCATTGGACAAGGCGCCGTCGCCGCCGCCGTCTGAAGCGAGCTTGCGAGTGGAGTCCGCCTTGGACGCCGACGCCACTCGTCCGCGTCCCGACATCTGACTCATTGTCAGTGTAGTCTCCACTCCGGCCATTCATGCAACCAAACTGGCAAACTGGCACTGGCACTACTGGCACATGCATATGTATGGCTGGTTATCCGAGTTTATTGTCTTTCCCCGGTTTGCTTTTTGTGTGGGGCACATTAGTTGTTTGGGTTTTTGTTTGTTTTGGTTTTTGGCTACCGGAGCTGGCGGCATCTTGGAATTGAGTTATAATGTTTTTTCAATAATTTGATACTTCATTATGGAATTTATTTGGGTTTCGGGCATACTCTTTTTAGGTTTTATTGGATATAAACTAAATTAAAGAGGGTATTTATTACAATTATAAGTTTAATAACACATTAACTTATTTATTTGAATATGTAATTATTTATTTTAGTTGGTATCTTCGTCAATTGTTTATAATTCCAAGTGATCTTTTCCTTATTAGTTAGTTTATATATATTAAAAGGTTATATTTCTAGATATTATGTATAATATCTTTAGTTTAATCTGTTAAATATATATCCGCAGTAATACAGTCTACACAAGTCATAAAAGATTAATATATTCCTATCAGTCAGTAGGTTAAATTCCACTTCTAACCAAATCTCCCTGCGATTATCTTGATTAATAAATGTCTTGTTAAGAGCCCCCATACATATGTACTTATAAATGAAATAAGGATAAGGAATCCCGATTAAATTAAAAGAAATTGAGGGACTGCAAAAAGCATAGCGGAGCAAGTACATAAATTTTTAGTTGGCGTCACTAGGCGTCTAGTCTAGTCGTAGTCGTAGTTGTAGTCGTAGTCGCAGTGGTGTCTAAGCCGAAACCAATCTGCGCGCCATTTCGTTTTTCAAATGCTGGCGCTGCCGGCGTCTGACGATGGCGACTGGCGGCCCAAGTTGGCCTAAACCGCACAGCAAGCCCTAGTCCCAAATGGTTAGGGGAAAGTTTACACTTCCCTCCTTCCCCTGCGCACAAAGAAGACCCATTGCCAATTGGCGGAGGAGAAATCCAAACAGTGACTCTCATTAACCGGCAATTAAGCTGTTAAATCAAATATAACCAGGTCGAACGTCGAAGTTAATCAGGGCTTTATTCGGACAGGTCTTTAATATGCATTTGTAATGGAGGAGAGGATGGGGATCTTAAAAGTTAAGTACAGTGGATGTTTGGTGAAGTAAACTAGCATAAAATGTGATCTGTAAAACTATATACATACATGTTATTTGCATTTATTATTGTTATTTATTTATTTATTAATCTAAAGCTAACAAATAGTTCTAAACTAAGAGCTAACTAGGGGCTAAGAGCCATAGCAGCTAAGGCCTTCTTCTCAATTATTGTTATTTATTTATTTGTATTATAGATAAGTAAGAAGCTGATATACTGAAAATTAGTATACAAAATATTTATCAAAATATATTATATTTTACAGTTATTTAAGTTTAACATATATTAGAATAAGAGAAATAATGTTTATAAAGATTTTAGGCTTCTAAATCACTTGTCTGTTTTATAAATATAAATAAATATATATTTAATAAACTATTTTTCATCAGTTAGTATGGAATAAGATCTACATTTGTGTAAAATGTTTGTAAAATTTAAATGAACCAAATAGTTAGTCTTTGTTTACCTTTAAAAATGTATTTAAATTTAAAAATATATTTATATTGATAGATAATATAAATACTAATAAAATTATTATATTATTAAAATTATTATCCCTATTTAATACTTTTTATTTATATTAAAAGTACAGTTTTACATCCAATAAAGCAGATGGAATGATCATTCCAAGTCCCTGGTTCACCCACATTTTAATGTGGCCATAATGTGCTCTTGTAAAAGGGAGACATCCCCATCTTTCTGGCCCCCCCCCCCATCCTTCGTGCGCCTCGGCGGTGTCGTCAACAAAAACAACGACCAGATAGACGCGACAATAACTCGTCATCATCGACGCGCCGGCTATTTTCGCATCTAATTGTGAGAGCAGCGGCGTTTGGCGCGCCAATGGTGGCAATAATAACGGCGCCCAGTGGCGCACACTTGGCCCGTTCGCAAATCAAAGTTCTGCGTATCCGCATCCGCCAGTGTCCTGTCCCGTCCGGGGCTGTTCTGTGCGCTATTCTGTGTACTATTCTGGCCAGAACTGCGGCACTGTCTGCTCCACTCCGCTCCACTCCTCGGCAGCGTCCTGTCGCGTGTTGTCGTCGTCGTGGCATTGTCGGTGTCGCCGAAGGAGCATCGCCGGGCGACTGGTCGCCGCAATCGTCTGTCTAAGTCTAGCCTTTGGGTGCACTTAAAGAAAATGGTGGGGAATCCAAGGATAACGTAATACTTTTGGCGCCAAAGTGAGGTGGCTTGCGGGTAGTAACTTATGACACATTTTTTTTTATAGTTCTATGACATTATTTCAGGTTTTAAATATTGTTTATAATAGCTGCCAAATTTTCCTCTTTTAAAACATCTTTATTTCGTTAGAAAACTATTTTAAACATCTCTAGCTGTTTCTTTTAACAATTCCTATTAAATATTCAGTGTTTTTTAACGTTTCTACAAATATAAATATAAATTATTGATTGTTAATTACACTTTCTCAAATATTTAATGATTGTTTCTAAGTATTTTAAAAGTATTTCAAGGTTGCAATGTGATCCCATCTTTGCCATTTGTAATTCCACATTATTCATGTAAGTATTTGAATTAAAAACCTCTTTTGCTGTTAAACTTTGGCCAGAAATTAAATAACAACAAAGACCCAAACTTAAGCTCCTTCCTTTTTCTGAGTGTACAAAATGCTGGCTGCTTGGGGTGGGCATGGGTGCGTGGGCTTCGCATCCCTTCGCGCCGGGCGCTGGGTACTGGCACTGCTGCCGACAAGTTGTCGTCTTGGTGACCGTCGCCGTGCCGCCGTGGTTTGGCGACGCCGACTCAGAAATTTGCAACAATTCTCGAGCGCGCCGCCGCCACTTGTTACGCACTTTGGCGCCTCCGCACAACAAAATGTCCCTTACGGGACGACGGGCCAACTGCCGACTGCCGACTGCCGACACTTCGACGCTTGATTCTGCGCCAAAAACAAAACGCAGACAGACACAAAGCACGGTCTGTCACCGCTCTCCATTGATGCGATGGAGCTGCGGGCTCCCTTGGCCCCCCCAGCGAAGCTAAGCATGATGAGCGGTCGTTCGCAATTGTTCATATGGATGTAATTGTAATTATTATTACCGAAAGTATATATAGTAGTTCTAGAAATGTCTCAAGAAGTTCGACTTCTAAGGCTTCTATTTAAATATAACAATTATTCGAAAATCTTTGTAGATAGAACAAACTATAGATGCATATATTGAAAGTATACTTATAAATAGGAAGTTGAGGATATAAGGCAATAATTCATTAACAAGATCAAGGCTCTGGTCTGATATTACGGATTATCTTAGTTCGTTATGTATTCGTTTTAATAGAAAAACAAAATGAAATCTTCCAAAACTATCATAAATATTTCAAAAACCTTTTTTTCCCAAACTAAAGTAACCCCAATTCAGTGATCTTAACTCCCATATTAAAGACATTGCTGGGTTTCGGTGTGTTCTGTGAAATGGTATGCTTTATTTATTATACTCCTCGAAATCAAATGAATTTTAAAAGTTTGTTTCTTTTTCAATCTGCAAACATATTATAGTTAAAAAAGTTGTAGGTGTTTTTTTTCCCGGGTGATAAATACAATTTAATCTACAATAATTATTGTATATGCTTTTACGTTCTTAAACAGCTATCGTTTTTTGACTCTTGACTTGCTTGCGACAAGCATCGTTATCTTGCGCCATCGAATGGTATTACCATTGTAGATACAAACATGAATGCAATTTTAAAAAAATAGACTTAAGCACAAAAAAGAAAGGCAAAAGTGTCGAATCAACTAAATTTAAACGAAATTAAAATGCTCCACAACGGATTCTTACAACAAATATCTATCCGTTGCGTTACAAGAGGTTTACGAGAATTGCGGTTATTTATATTTTTTTTTTCGTTTTTTTTTTCTATTATTTCTCGTTTTCCGTTTACGTTAAAAAGTCAAAATGTATCACAATTTTGATCATTTTGTTTCAATAAACAAGTTGTTTTTTTCTTTCTTTTGTTTGCGGCTGCACCACTCACAGTGCTAATTATTTAGTACACATTTATGCTGAATGTCTCTCGATTATGATTAGGGCGGGTCTTAAATTTGATTCAATGAAACCCAAAGTGTATTATTATAAGTATAGGAGAAAAGTTCATAAAACCGATATTTACAAATACCAGAAAGTAAGTGGCTATTAATGGTTGCCCGTTTAGGTGAGTATGCATAGGAGGCGTAAAGTTTATAAACGTAGTTATTATAGTTCCCTCGCTCGTCCGAGGGTTACAAATTCTGGTGATAGCCCTTTTTAGTTATTGTTTTGATTCGATGACAGAAGTAAGAAAATGATCAGAATGTTAATTTACACATTATATAGGGGGAGAGAGGGGATTTGGATTATCATTTATAAATCTCTAAATAAAATGCCGGAAAAAGTACTCCTTATCAGATACGAAATGATATAAGTATGTACAATGAGCAAAACCTACCATTCGATATATATTTATAAAACATTTTATCTTTGTCTTCCTAATTCTCTTATACAGTTTGTGTGTGGTGTGTGTGTGTGCACATAATTTCGGATAAAAGAACATTTCTAACAAACTATTATCGCCGAGTACTCTCTCTTAGTTTCCGTGCGAGATTTGTATACTCTGTAGCAGCAATATGTTTTCTGTAGTATATGCGTAAAAGTAAACACGATCGTACATATCGGTACATACATATGTAAGTATTGGATACATAATTTATACAAACATATGCGTAATTGAGTAAAGCAAAGATGAACTTGACTACATCAATTTTACAGTTGACTGAATCATCGTCCCGATCAAGTGAAATGAAGAGCTTCTTGCTTGAAACGCACCCCTAATCGATTTGATGCCTCGCCTCGGTTATTAATGCGAGAAGGGCGTCCAATTTGAGGTCCTTAAACCGCTTAAAGTGATCCATTAGCGGCTGAATCGCATCCGACTCGATGGCCGCCGAGATGGTCTGGTTCTGAATAGTGCGATTGAGGCAGGACGCCACCTGTGCCAAAAACTCCCGCCACCTCTGCCAATTCTCCTCGCTGAGGGTGGCGTCCGTTCGTGGGACATATATCTCCTCAGCACGCAATACGAGGGCAACCAGCGACAGGATTCCAAACTACGAGGAAAGCAATCAGTTTCGTATTGTCTTAGCTACTCGAAAGTGGGGCATAACTTACGCGACTGCAGAAGATTCCGGTCAGCTTCTTGTCGTTCATCGTGATGGCTGCCGAAATGCTCACAAGGTTCTCGAAACTGGCCTTGTTGATGTGCTTCTTAAATTCTGGATAGAGTGCGTATAGGAGTCCCTCAACATCGTCCTTGTCCTTTTTCACCACGGTCTGCAGTGAGCAGAAGACACCGCTCCAAACGGTCCAGCAAACGCTGTGATCCGCTATGAAGGGCATAATGCGACGGAGTAGGATCTGCAAGAATAAAAGTTTTGTTGTTAATGAGATGTTAAGGCATGTAAGCTAATACGGCTCGTTCAGGGGTAAATTCTTTGGCGATGAAACGCTAAAATGCGAAAGGAAAAATGAAGGGGATAAAGTACGAATAAGAACTGGGAAGCAAACTGTCGGAGAAGGAAGGGGAGCTACGTTTGTGGACAGCGACAGATGCATACGATCCATAACGGAAATACAATCACGAGTATATTTATATATTATTTCTATCATAGTTAATATTATAATTATCATATATCAAACCCTATCAATCGAATACCAACTCACCTTTCCCTTGCGCACATTCATCATGGACACCACCTTGTCAAAGGCCAGGCCAGCCTTCAATTTATTGACCAGAGCCGCATTTGTCTCCACCTCGTAGTTGAACTTGTTCTTTAGCTGCGGATTCATGGTCTGCGGATTTGCTGCCTCGGCGGCCCGCTCTTCGGGCGTCTTATTCGCCATCTCCAGCTGTTCCAGGGCCGCGATACGCTCGGCCTCCTTTTTCTTTTTCAGCTCTATGGTGGCCATGACCTCGGGACTCTCCAAATCCTCCAGCTTTAGCAGATAGCGGTACAGTGTCTCGATTAGCAGCAAGATGTGACGTGACTTGCGCATGCTGCTCGGATTCATTTCGGTACTTGCAGCGGGCAGCAGTGGTGTCCCGGCGTTCGACTTGGCGTTCGTGCTGGCTGAGGATGTGGCGTTGGGATCGCTGCCAGTGCTCGATTCACCGCCCATTATGTCGGCGTCTATGATTTTGCGCGGCGCCGTCACACTGCCGTACTGCAGTTTGCCCAGCGAGTTCTCAAACTTCAGTGGCGAGAAGATGTAGCCTGTCAGGTTGGTGTTGTTGCCACCGTTGTTTGTGCTGCCGCCTCCCGTGCTGCTGGTATTCTCCGAGTTTCGGCGCTCGCGTCCATGGCCATTGCGAGTCCCGTTCTTATTGCCCAGCTGGACGAGGATAAGCTGCGCATGGCCACGCGGCTGGGTGAGCGGATGGTTTAGCTGGTTGTCCTTGTGCGCCTGGCTGTTGCGCATCTGGCCGGTCTGCTTGGCCTTGCGCTCCCTGTGCACCGTGTAGTAGTAGTCGTCGATGTACGGCGTCTCTGTGTTCAGCTGCGACAGCTGGATGCCGATCAGCCAGTGCTTGTCGCGGGTGCTCATCAGGTTGGCATACTCATCGTACTCTTCAAGCGGATAGTTCCCGTCCGGACGCCGACCGAGCTGCTGCTGTTGCTGTTGCATCTGGTTCTTTTGGCGGTCGCTGGCCACGGAGCCGGCACGGCTCTGTTGCATCTGTCGGGCCACGGCGGCCTGCTGGAGCAGCGGATGATTCTGCTGGATCTCCTGCACCAGCCGCATATTAAACATGTTGTACATGGAGTTCGGTTGCTGACCGAGCAGACTGTTTGCCGACTGCAGCGGATGCGGCGGCATTCGCGGCTGTTGCATCTGATGGGGATGGGTGGGCGCCATGAAGGCCGCGGGATGTATGCCAGCGGCGCGCATGGCATTGAAGCTAGGATGCATGGCAAAGTTGTTCAGGGCCGTAGGCAGGGCGTGCAGTGGACGCTGGTTGCCGCCGGGCAACGGAAAGTTGGGCGGCGAGTACTGAAGCATGGGCGGATGCTGCGGCAGCTGGGGGATATTGCCAGGCATGCCCGGCGTATAGATAAACCCAGGCGGCGCACGATTGCCGCCCATGCCGTTCAGTTGCTGATGCGACGGCGGTGTCGGAAGCAGCTGCTCGGGCAGTTGATGGGGACCCGGGAAGCCCAAATTTGGCCTGGGTGGAGAGGTCTGCGGCGTACCCAAGAAGCCAGGAGGCGCTGCAACAAATTGATTATTATTTTATTTCCATTTGAAAGGGATCCTTCGCTGCTAACATAAATATGTAATCGAAGATTAATGTTTATGTTATCCACAAAATACGGACGAACTCGTAATGATTGAGACATAATTCTTGAAAGGTGATAAGCGGACGAGACTGAAAATTGATATGTGGTTTCATAGCTTTTTTCCTAATAAAGTACACAAACTTCTGCCCATTCGATACCCTGCCTGCTTACCCTTGTGTTGCGGCTGTTGTGGTGCCTGCTGCTGCGGGGGCTGCTTTTGTTGTTGCTGCTGCTGTTGTTGTTGTTGGTGGTGCATCATGGTTGGTGTGGCCACCTGCTGCCTGTTGCCCAGGCTAAAGTCATCGAACATCTTTCGTTCCGGTGGCTGCTGGTGCTGATGAATATGATGATGCTGCTGCTGCTGTTGTTGCTGCTGCTGCTGCTGTTGCAGCGGCTGCTGCTTTGGCATTGCCTGCTGGATAATCATATTGCGTTCAATGTCCTCGAGGGTGGTGATCTTCAGCCCAGACTGCTGCGATGGTGGCGGCGGTAAGTGATGCAGCGGGAAGTTGGCATTGGCCTCGGGCGGAGGCTTCATCTGGTGCTGCTGCTGGTGCGGTTGCTGCGGCTTGAAGGCGCTGCGCAGCGGCTCTCGAAAGAGTGGCTGGTTGTTCGGAAATGGCTGCGACGCCCAGACAGCAGAGTCCAGATTGATCCGATTGCTCAGACCACCTGACTCGCTGTCGGTAAACGTGGAGAGGTCCATGTCGTCCAGCTTCATCGAGGAGAGGTTCAGCTCGAGGTCCGAGTCGCCGATGTGACGCGACTGCCGGAAGGGGGCATTGAACGGGGCCGGTGTAGAGCCACTGGACGACGGAGCGGACGACAGCAGGTTCGGATGGTGTCGGAAGGCTCCATTGCCGTGATCGGGAAAGTCTACATCCGCACTTCCGCCGGCAGACGCGTCCGCGGCCCGCTTGCGCACCCGCTCGCCATTGCCGCCGAGGCGGACCATCGTCTCGTGGGCCTCCTCCCAGTCGCCATTTATAGCCGAGCCGAAGGTTTCGTCGTTCAGCGCATCATATTCCTCCTCCGCAATGCGCCCGTCGCCACCGTCCTCGTCCTTCGAATGCAATTGATACAAATACATTAAATTCACGCTCAGCCACACGGCCCCCGCTGGCCTTCGATTGCCCCTTTTTGCTAAAACTTCTCCGGAGGTGAAAAGCGAACACGAAGAGGCTGTTTCAAAGGAAAATCCACTAGCAAATATCGGTCCCGCCCGGCCAAGTTTCTCCGCCATAATACAACACCCGTGGGGGCGGCCATTGCTTACCGGTATATTTGTATCGAAGCCGAAAAACGAGTCATCCATGGCGAAAAACTATTGCTTTAAAAAAAATTATCATGACTTGTCAGTGACAAGTTGTCACCAGTGTGACCTAGCGATGGCCGGGCGGGCAGCACTTTTCCACTATCGATAATAGTATCGAAAAAACAGCTATCGATTGCAGATTTAAATGTTTTGAATTTGTATTACATAAAATAACGTAATTAACCAATTAATTTTTTAATTTTAAAATTCATATTGTGGAGAATGAAATATATTTAGTTTTTCTAAAAAATGTTGTGTATAAGCATGTTGCATTTAAATTTGTATGTTATAATTTTTGTGATCTATGTTTTTGTAATTGAAATGTTTTCAATAATTTTAGTAATTAAGAGTTTGTTTAAGTATTGTTATTATAAATGAAATAAAAATAACTCTCCAATAAATTTAATATTACCGGCACTTGAGCCGGTGCAACGAACGCCTTGCAGCTCACACCAACATCCTAAAAAGAAATTGTCTTTATCATCTTATTCTCGTGCCTTTAATTTTTAAGAAGACAACTAATAATTGAGCCATAAGCTATAAAGTCAAAATAAATCGAGCATGGCCAGCGAAGAGATCTCATATGAAGTCGTCGGCGGGACGCCACTTAATTAAAGGATGTAAACTTTAAGTCCGTCCGCTGAAGTTTTTCGCCCCAGAGTCAGAGCCATTAAATATACGGATAAGCTCTTAGACCGACTTTGGGTGCGATACAAATGGATATGAAATTGATTGTCGTTTATTGCAACTGCAATAAATACCCCATACATTCAACGGAGAAGTTGGTAGTTTGAACCAGTTCCGAACCGTCGGTTAATTTGCGGCCAGCACATCTCTAAATAACTAGTTCATTTAAGAAATTCATCGGACGCAACGGAGAGACGACCGTATTTTCCAAAACAACTTATTTAATCCGTGGAAGAGGCCCAAATGAAGCGAAAAACCAGCGAGATTTGGTGTTTTTTCCGCGCTGTGGACGACACCTTTGCGCTGTGCAACATCTGCAAGGCGAAGTTGTCCTACAAAACGACCACCACCAACCTCAGCAAGCATATGAACAGGATGCATCCAACGTCTGCCATGTCGCAGAACAACAAGTACAAGTACCAGACGACGGCTAGCGCCCTGGACCGGAACAAGGGAAAGCCGCGGAACTCGACCCAGGAGGTGATCCTGCTGGATTTTGTGAAGAAGCATCCGCGCCTGCTGCAAAACCCGACTTGGGAGACGCGGAGTAACTTGGAAGCGTTGTGGGAGCAGCTCACATCGGACCTGAATCGCCATGGACCGCCGCGGAAGGACGTGGCCACCTGGAAGAAAGTAAGGCATTATTTGCCGCAGTATAACATTCAAATTTTAATACATTCGCTTATTCGCAGGCCTTGAAGGACTGGAAAAGGTTTATCCTGAAGAAGGTGGAGAAGAATGAGTTGCACAACGTCCCCTTCGGCACCAGTCTCAGCTCGTCGGAGGAAACAATAGCCACGTTATGTCGTCTCAACGAGGATGTTAGCCAAATTATAATGAAGGTTTCCGATGACGACGAAATGAACTCCACCACCGAATTCGACGTGGACGAAGTCGAGGATGTAGTACCAGAGGATGATAGCGGCGCCCTAAACACCTCTACCGATTTCGTTTACGAGCCTGAGGAAACCAAAGCCGACCTAGACCCCCTTTATCTGCAGTCCAGCAAACGAGTAGCGTTGGCCGCCAGTCGATCCGTGGACGAGGACACGCTGCTGGAAAAGATTAGCAGCAACATTGGCATGGTTAACGATGCCACGAACAGCGCACATCTGGCACTTAACGAGTTCTGTGTCCTGTACAAGCAGAAGCTATACGAGGACAAGCGGCATCACCTGGCCATCGAGCAACTGATGTCCGAGAAAATCGAATTGAAAAAGAAACTCTTAGAAATCGAACAGCGGAAGCTGATGATGACATGACAGAATTAACGAGCAATCAAATAATTTAGTGTTAATATCTAAGTAAGCATCTAAGTACATTGCATAAACTAAGTGTTTTCCAAAAAATCTGTTGTTTAATTTTCCATTTTAGGCAAAAAAGACTAAGGCAGTGATGCCCTACAGATAGACTCGCAAGTCTAGTAGTTTTTCTAGCTCTGCTCACACCGACATTGTACATTGTAAGGGTTCGTTCGTATGCCATCGGCAAAGACAGCACAACTGCACTAAGGTTACCTACTCAAAAAACCTCATTGAAATATATTTAAGTCATATTTTATTGTACAAACTTAGCTTATTTGTTCGTCATAGACCTCTTTTATGATTTCCTTGAATTCCAAAGGATAAAATGCATCACTCATAACTGCATCGTAGGCATATTGCACATCCTGTGGGATTAAACAATTAATAACAAATACACAAAACACAAGAACCTGCCTTTCTCACCGCCTTTGTATCTTCTGCAGTTCTTAGTTCATCCTCAGGGGTATCGCTTAGGCCGCCTAAATCTCCGCAAGCGATAAAGGGCACCAGGCGACGATTGGCCTCGGATCCTGTCTTTTGTGCCAGCACTCTGATATCATCGCGAGCCGTGTTAATTACCTGGGGAATGTAGCCGGCAGGCAGGCAGAACTCGGAGCACACCACAAACGCTTCTATGCTCGATGGACGCGAGCTGGGCGGCTTGTAAATGTCAAACTTCTTGAAGAATATCTGCATCTGGGAACTGAGCAGCCAGGTGGCATTGCCCTTGAAGATTTTGGCCACAAAGGTGCCTCCAGTTTCCAGCACACAGGTGGCAATACTGAGGGCTGCCACCAAGAGTTGGTGCTGCATGTACTCGTCCATCTCGTGGACACCGGTGACATCCGGAGCTCCGTCACAGACCACGAGTTGCGCCTTCTCCTCGTTGTTCCCACCAAAGTGACCGATTATAGCTTCGGCAGTGGACTGCTTGGTGATGTCTCCCTGTAGTTGGATGACTCCCCGGATGGGAGCCATGGCCTGCAAGTCCACGGCAATGATCTTCACGGCGGCCTTCTCGTCGTCAGTTTGGCAGGGATCGTACAGTTTCCTGGACAGCACCTGAGACCAGCTGCCAGGAGCGGCACACAGATCCACCGCCCGCTGGACGCCTGTTTTGAAAGTTTATCAAATATTAATAGCCGAAAGAAGCTGGAAAGCATGTTAGACTTACCATCTAGTATGCCATAGGCTTCGTCCACGTGAAGTAGCTTAAAAGCACTCCTGGCACGCCAGCCTTCCTCCTTCGCCTGTCGGTAATAAATATCCCTTTTATCCTTATTGGTTTTGCCCATCTTCAAAGATTTTATTTATTAAAGGTACATATCTCCCATGCTGGGGTTGAAATAATAGTGATGGTCCATAATAGAACTAGTTCGTGTTATAATACCAAAAAGGTATGGCCTTTCCAATTTAGATACTACCACAATGCAATCTGAGTCATTTATAAGTATAAGATAGTACTTAATCCTCTTATCATTACTTTAGTAGACATAAAGAATATGTAAATATTAAAACGGATCATGGAACTCATATACCTGAAGTCGATTTAATTAACTTATACTAAAACTTTATGTTTTTCGCCTTACATTCGTAGATATTAAGAATATGTTATTAAAAATCAGTTATCGAATTCAAAAATTAAATAAAAAAACAATTTTAGACAGTCTAAAGGCTTAGTAGATATGGCTGCCTTAGTTTTATCTTGAGCATTAGCTTTTAACTTTTATTTTGAAATGGAATTAAATAATTTATATATTAGGGTATTTAATAAATATCAGAGGATTAAAATATCAAAGTTTCTAGAAATAGCGGTAAGAAGTAGAAGCCTGCATTTTAATCGCTCTCTGATTCGGTCACACTTTCTAGCGCTAGAGCTTGAAAATTGCAAGTTCTCGTGAAATTTCTAAATTAGTGGAAATAATGCGCAGGATACCGTTATATATGAGAGGAGACCCTTCTCCAGAGAACTCCGAATATGTTACTATGGGCATTATTATGTGTCCGCGCAACCTGATGTAAGTAAGAATGTTTTTCGCTTTGCGCCACAGCGTCCTATGCCATGATATGGACAAATTTTTTTTTGTTTATTATTCATTCGGCGTTGAATTTCAACTAATGTTTACTGATATTACACTTCCAGAGAGTGCGAACTGTTCCTCAACATCTTGCGTAAGGAAACCGATGTGGTGTTTAAGGATTTTGCTGACAACGCTGAAAGTTGCCTGGCGATTTCCAAGGAGTGCCTAAAAATCAAAGACACAAATGTGCTGAAACAGGTCTGTTGTGGTTTCCTTTAACCGGCAATTGTTTATAAAATATTATTTATCGTGCCTTGCTTTTAGACCTTGCTAAATCTGAACGAAATCATCTGCCGGGGTCCCAACGACTCGACTTCCTTCGTGGATGCGATCTTGGCCAGAAGTGTGGTCTACATTAAGAACTCGGAACATGCGGTAAACAATATTTACTATCTGCGAATCGAATCAATGATTAATCATGTAATTATACATCCCTAGATCGCCTGCTATGACCTGCAGTATTACGAATCTTTGCCGGTCGGCCTCAAGACAACGGAGGGAACCATAGTCTCTGAGATCCTATTGTGCATTTGCCTGTACATGGTGCGGAAATACCAATCGTCGAGGGATAAGTTGGCTTTTGTAAAGAAGCTGATAGGTACACAAACACCTACCTAATATATATGTACATCTATATATAGTATATACCAAATTATGTTCTTACAGATATAGCCTGCATGCCTGATAACAGTGGTGAGTTCATCGCGTGTTCAAAAGGTTATCCTATATTGCACTGCTAAACCTAAAACCATAATTTAATATTTATATATCTCTACTTTGATCCAAGAAATCGAAAAATTCACATCGCTTCTAAATCAATACGAGGAGAAAATCAATCAGGCATCCAGGAATGTCGAGATTTCCAAGAACTCGGTACGGAAGGTCTTTAAGCCGTTTCTCGGCTACAGGTTCTGCAGGCAAATTCCCTTCGCCAGCAAGGCCTGCAAATATGTGTAAGTTTAATTTAGATAAGACGTTCCTTACCTAAAAACGCATGTATTTTAGCCCAAAGTCTGCTGACAATTCCGCAACAGTTGTTGCAACGAGTGATATTCCCAAAGAAGAACTAGTCCTGGTGGAGGATCCCGCCTACTTTCAGTTCAGTGCTCCGTTCCTAAACTGCGACCTGTGTGAATCCCACCAGGAATTACTTTATACCTGTGTGGACTGTCGCTATAAGGCATACTGTTCCAAGTCATGCTTCGATGCCGATGCTGGAATGCATGAATATGAGTGTCTTGGCTATAAAATTGGCATAATACCTATGCTTGAGGCCACAATATTATTTCGATTGTTTCTTAAGGCCGCCAACTACTTATTTCCGGCTATACTCGACTTTTCGATGGAGGGCGGGTAAGCTTTGACATAAAATATAAATATTTAATTATCATTAACGTTTGCCAATCCGATTTTAGAGTAATAAACAATCCACGCGACGCGTGGAACTTCTTTTTGGAGCATGCTCAGGAAGAAGATAAAACCTACCAGATTGTAGGTGATTTTCTCGCCACAAGGCCAGATTACAGCCGGCTCAGTACGGAGCAGTATCGCGATCTGGTGACAACCGCATTTCGCCTGTCGGTCTTCATATATACCGACACCGACCTTATAAAAAAGTACTTTAATATGCTCAACCTTGAGAAGATCGACATGATCAATTTGATTTCCGCCGTACTTTTGCGCCTGGGCGCACACATTCACTTAGGTTCCCAGCGCCAAGAGATGTGGCATCCGAAACGGGGCGAATTCCTGAACGGAGCGCGCGTAGAGTTCGCAAAAACGTACCCCCTACCGATGCCATCTGAACGTATATCCGCTAACGCGTTCAGATATTACAGAATCAATCCTCTGACCGCTTTCATGAAATGCTACAATAACATAAAAAAGACGCCGGCAAATGCCGGCAACAATAGTGACGCGCAGAACGCGTCAAGCGAAAGTCCATTACTTCAGTTCGAAAGTAAGCTATACTCATTGTGCCTGAAAAATCGTGATGTCGAGTGTATCGAGGATATTTTGAATGAGGAAATCATACCCAAACATATAGTTGAGAAAATAATTGAGGACTTTAACACGTCCAAGCGCTGTCAGTTGCTAAAGAATTTTGCAAATAAATTCCAACAATACGTCCATCAGTACTTTAACAAGAAGTGTGTTAATAATCGTATCTATCAAGTGAAAACCTCGCTGTGTGCCACCTTAAAGGCCTTCAAGCATTGCTGTAAGACTGAGAATGTGAAAGTGATGTATGATTGTGCACTAACCTCATCCTTATGTTCCTAAAGTCCATATAATCCTTTTAGAATGCTGCCATGTGGGCAAATTTTGGGCGTGACAACGGAGCAAGTCAATGCCGGCGTTGAGTTGGTGTTATGCTGTAAGCCAATAAATCAACGTGATGAGAACTTGACCTCAGAGAGGGCACAATTTCAGGATTTTAAGTTTCCTTCGTTTATTAATAATGAACACTTGATGGTAAGTTAGCCATTATGTTTATAAATATTTATAATTAAGTCTTTATTATCGATTTCAGTTCGAAAAATTTCCTAAAAAGTCATCGGAGTTATTGCGATACCACAAGTTAATTGTAAATCAAATAAACACCAAGGTATCTGCTCTAAAGAGTTCCCAAAGAGGTTAGTTCGTTAAATATTATTCGTGAGAACTACACACTTTATTCTTGTTGAAATTATTTCAGATTTAAATGTTCAATACGATCTAATGATTTTATTTGGAACGTACATCAGCTTTCATTCCATTTATTTGCCCGAAACCCATGAAATGTGTTTGCTGGGAGTGCTTAAGTTTTCCCTTTTCATGGCCACGAATGGTAAAGTTAATTGCTTATTGTTTTGGAACATTTTTTCCAGATATACTCTTATAGGTTTCCTAGAACATGCCAGTGATAATATTTTACACGTGATTGAGCTGTTAGACCAGAAAGATATATTTTTTAAAGATATAGGCCTCTACCGACAAGTTTTCTGTGTTATTCAGATGGTTATGGAGCAATATATTGACATAATGTAAGGTTTCCAACAATTAGAAAAGAGTTTGTTAATTAATACGACCTATTGCAGGCTCGATGATCAGGAGCTAGGATCGGAATATCCCGAACTGTTGCTGCTGAGCTGTGCGTGCCTTTTAAAGAGACTGATGCGTCATATCGGTAAGTTACTTGACGATGAAGAGGCATCCCGCTTATACATGGAATTCAGTACCTATCACATCAAATGGATGACAATACTTAACTCTTATATACTAATGCCGCCGGACCTAAGGAAATATTTGCTGGACTCGAAATAGTTAGACCCCAGTTACACCTGTTAACGTGTACCTATGAAACCGAAGATAGGCATATGCAGAAGTTCACATCATATGCCAACATTTCTTTAAGTTTATTTATCATACATTCCAGTCAATGCACATGCCATCTACAAGAATATGTTTCGTTTTTATTTATTTACGCAAATGTTATATATTTCTAAAGTTCGTTTGAATGAAAGTTACTTAACCAATAAACCAGAATAAGACAAGAAGTGATAACACCAGAAGAATGTTGCTTTCATTGTGGAATGCTGACTAAAAATCGGGGCAAAATATATATATATCTCTTGTAGATATTAGCTGCTTGATAAGTTCATTTATTAAGAACTTGCCCAGCATTATTTCCGAACGGAAAACACGTTCCGGTCGCCTTTATTTGGCTATGCACTCGCCCACAGCTGGTCGCAGACGAATATTGGACATTATGCTCGCATATTTCTGCACGTTCTTCTATCTTGGCGATCTTACCAAGAATTTCGCGTTGCATTATCACGTCTCCGGAGCGCAAAGATCGTGCGGGTCAGCGTCTGCCGTAGTCTCGTATATATGGGCGCCGCTTCTGTGGGGCTTCATTGCGTTTCGAGGTGTCGTCGGTGCGATGAAAGTGTTTCTGTTGGTTTCAAGTCTGCTGGCTGTGGCGGTGGCCACCCAGTGTCCGTTTGCATCAATGGATCTGGTATCCAGGACGAAGCGGAATGCTTACGACATTCGTCCGGGGGCCGTCAGTGATGGCAGCTTGGATGCTCTGATCAAGGACTTCCTGCCGAAGTTCGAGTCGAATGCTGCCCACAACAGTTGGGCGCCGTCTTCTGGTCCTCAGCGGCCCCTGCGGTGTGGGGTTCCGCCTCCAAGCTGTCTGAATGATACGCGCAACCTGCAGTACCGCACCATCGACGGATCCTGCAACAATCTGCTGTATCCGGATTATGGCATCGCCGTTTCACGGTACCGTCGCCTGCTGCCACCCCGACAAGTGGTGCAGGCCCCAAACGCACGGCTGATCTCCCTTTCTGTGTACGGCGAACAGACCAGCAACGACAGATTCCGAACCATGGCCGCCATGCAATGGGGTCAGATTGTGGCCCACGATCTCAGCCAGCTGACTACGCAAGGAGCTCCCCAGGATTGCTGTGCCGAGCCGCGTAATCCCCGCTGCCAGGTTATCAGCCTGCCGCGTGGAGGACCAATCGCTTATCACACGGGCAAGACCTGTCTGCCCTTCGCCCGCAGTGTGTCCGAAGCGGATGCCATTTGCCCCAGGAGTGATGCCCCCTATCCCGAGAAGCTGTCAGTGGCCACGGCCTACTTGGATCTGTCCTCGGTGTATGGCAATACGCACTCGCAGAACCGAAAAGTGCGCCTCTTCAAGGGCGGTCTGCTGCGGACGAGCTACATCAATGGCCAGCATTGGCTGCCAGTGAGCCAGAATCTTGAAGGGGAGTGCGGCACTCAGAGTGAGTGCTACGACGTGGCGGACAAGCGGAATCGCTTCCAGCCCACCGTCGCCGTGCTGCATACGTTGCTGGTTCGGGAGCACAATCGCCTGGCCGAGAACCTGGCGCTGCTAAACTCCGACTACGATGACGAGCGCATCTTCCAGGAGGCGCGCAAGATCAACATTGCTCAGTACCAGAAGATCACCTACAACGACTGGCTGCCCCTGTTCGTGGGACGCACTTACACTTATCTCAATGGCCTGGTGTATCCGGTGGAGCCCACTGAATATGTCAACGACTACGACGAAACAGTTAACCCAGCTCCCTATGCGGAGTTCTCGTCCGCTGCGTTGCGCTATGCCCACACCCAGGTGCCCGGCTGGTTCTCGTGAGTATTCCGCTATATGTTTCCTAGATTCCTCATAGCTCATTGCCATAATTATCCCTTTTAGATTGGTGGCCCCCAATCGCAGCTCCAACAAGACGATGCGCTTGAGCGACTATTTCAATCGAGTGGAGACCATCTCTCTGCTGAACAAGTACGACAATTTCGATGCCTTGCTGAGGGGCCTGGCCACGCAGCTGCACAAGCGATCGGATGGGAACATTGATCGCGAGATCAAGCACTACTTCAACCGCAAGGAGTTCGAGGAATACGGATCGGATCTGAAGGCTATAGACATCCAAAGGGGTCGTGACTTTGCCCTGGCCTCCTACAACGATGTGCGTGAATTTTGTGGACTGCGTCGGGCTGTGGACTGGGCGGACTTTGCTCACGAGATCCAGGCTGAGGTAGAAATGGGTTAAGTCCTCTTTAAATCTGATATTTAATTGTGTTGTATTTATAGAAAATCTCTCTGCTGCGTCGCCTGTACGCCACTCCCGACGATGTGGAGCTGAGCGTGGGCGCTACCCTGGAATTCCACATTCCCGAGGCTCTATTCGGACCTACTTTATTGTGTATAGTTGGCAAGCAGTTCCACAACACCAGGCGTGCCGATAGATTCTTCTTTGAGCGCGAACATCCTGCAGGTTTTACGAGGGGTAAGTGCTCTTATAACATTATACGAGAATCGGTAGCAAATCCTTCTTCATAGATCAACTGGCGGAGATTCGCAGGGTCAGCTTGGCCAGCTTGTTCTGCAACAATGCCCAATATCTGCACACCATCCAGCCGAATGTATTCGTGTTTCCCAATTCACAGTGAGTTTTCAAATATTTCCTCTGCTAAGTTTCAGCTATAAACTGAATTTATTCCTAGAAATCTGCTCATTAACTGCCAGGACGTACCGCAAATCGATCTGAGCAAGTGGCAGGATCTCAGGCCCCAACTTGTGCATTAGTAGCACTAAGGGTACAGTGTATCTGATACATATTGGTTGGTCCAATTTGTTTATTCAGTTACGAGCCTATTTATATTCACAATTTTATTATTCTACATGCTACATCAATATTCCACAAAGAAAGTATTTGAAAGCATTCAAATATTGAATTTAGGAACTTTTAGATTATAGCATTTACCTCTTATGTACGTTATGCAACAAGTTTGATGCCAATAAAAAAGGATTGTTAACAAATCATTAACAAAGCTTTAGTATTAGTAATAAAAAAATCATGACACAAAATATTTTGTATTTTTCTTTATTTAAATTAACATTTGTCAGACTCTAACTCTTGCCAGATTCACATTGGAATCTGTAGTTTCTAAGGCTTCAGGTGAAGATTAAATTAATATGGACACCGGGATACCAAATCCAGATTCGGGAGCTACAGAAGTGATATTATCTTCTTGTTGAACAGTGGTATTTATTGAGGTTGTTGACTCCGTGGTCTCTGGTTCTTCGGTTGTTGTGGCTATTGTTTCTGATTCTCTATCATCAGAACCACTCTCACTGGCTATTATAATAGCTTCCGTTGCTTGAGTATTATCTGTTTGATTGGTCACTGGGTTATCTGTACTTGATGATGGTTCCAACGTAGTAAAATTATATATATTCTCATCTTCGGTAAAATTATCATTTATAGTAGTGGCTTCTTCCGGAGATTCAGTAGAGATGTTGTCCGATTTATCTGTGGTTGGTTCTGTCGTTTGGATATCATCTTCTTCTACCTCAATCTTTACAGTTGAAGTATCAATACCATTAGTAGGAGTTGTATCTTGTTCAGGTTCTTGAATTTCCTCTACTAATTCATTTTCTGTTGGCTGAGTAACTTCTTCATGTGAGAAATCTGTCGAGCTTTCTTTTATAATTAATTCTGGTTCGGTTTTCGCTGAATTATTTTCGATTATCTCATCTTTCTTGGTAGTTAAATCCATATTTAATTCATTTTCATTAACTAAAATATGTATGGTGGGCTGGGTAATACTTTCAAGTGGCGAATCTTTTACGGTTGAAGTTGTAAAATCTTGTAGTAAATCTGATTTCGTTGTGTCAGCACTAACCTCGATTATCACCTTGGTTGTAAGATCATTGAACTCTTGGTTATCTTTAACCATTTCATTAATTGTAGGTTGAGTAGTGCTTTCAAGAGAAGGTGTAGTGGTCTCTGAAGTATTTGTAATTATCTCAGATTCTATACTCGAACTTTGATCATTAATCTCTTTATTTGTATCTACTATCTGACTAATTGTAGGCTGAGTTATACTTTCTAGTAGATAATCTTTCAAGGTTGAAATTGACTCTAAATGATCAATAATTACCTCTATTCCTTGATTTGTTTGTACTTTTGTTATTTTGGGACTTTCATTGTTTGTAGGAGTGCTTTCAGGCAAATCATTTTGTGGTTTTGTTGTCTCTGAGTTATTTGTATTTACCTCTGATTCTGTTGTCATTATATTAGTTTTAACTATTGTATTTTTGTCTTCATTTGTTTTATTAATCTCCTGATTTGTAGCTGGTATCTCATTAATTGTAGGCTGAGAATCTTTCTCGGTTGAAATTGACTCTATATTATTTTGGACTAACTCTATTTCTTGATCTGTTTGTACTTTAGTTATTTTTTCATAAGGCATTTCATCTATTACTATATCTTGCTTTTCTTTATGTGGAGTTGATAGATTTACATCTTCAATGATTTTGTCATTAATCTCTGGATTTGTATCTGCTATCTTATTAATTGTAGGATTAGTTATACCTTCTAGTATGGCTTCTTTCTCGGTTGAAGTTGACACAAAATTATTAAAAACTACCTCCTTTTCATGATTTGTTTGTAGCTTTGTTATTTTTTCATAAGGAAATTCATATTTAACTGTATCTTGCTTGTGTTCATGTTGAGTTGTAAGATTTAATGAGACGCTAGCTTTTATATCTTCAATGATTTTGTCTTTCTTTTTGGCAGATGTGACTTTACTGATACCCAAATC
Organism: Drosophila kanapiae; assembly: GCA_008042475.1. Lineage (NCBI taxonomy): Eukaryota > Metazoa > Arthropoda > Insecta > Diptera > Drosophilidae > Drosophila > Drosophila kanapiae. The sequence continues at coordinate 256,393 of VNJM01001497.1, forward strand.
TGTTCTAGTTTTATTTGAACTTGCCAAACTTGGTTTCTCGATGAGATTAGTTACCTTGTTTTTGGTTGGAGATGGCCGGCGATTTGAATTGCTCGAATTAGTTTGATTAGTTGTACTTGTAGTTTTAATTACCTTTCGTTTAGTGCTTTGTTGATTTGTTCTATGTTTTTGGGAACTGGACATTGGCCTGGCAGCGGTTTTCCTGTTCTTTTGATTCGAGCTTATCTTGTGGCTCTGATGGATTCTCTTGCGATTGGAAAGTACGGAAGCCGTTGGTCTTCTACGACTCGGCTTCTTGTGGTTTTGGGTCAGCTGTGGCCTGGCAATTTTAACTTTAATTTTGTCGGAATGTGCCTTAGAGGGCTGTGGTTCCTTGGGTTTATTCGTTTGTTTAATGGGAGGGCTGCTATCGGGTTTTGTTGGCGGTCTGTCATTGCTTGAGCTGGCCTTCGCCGGTAAATAAACAATGGTGGGCCCCTGTCGATGATGGTTTGAACCTTTTCCTGGGGGGCCTGGTAGACCAGGCGGGCCTGGGGGCCCAATGGGTCCCGGAAATCCAACATAGCCTGGCTTGCCCCTCTTACCACGCTCTCCCTTCTCTCCCCGTTCGCCGCGATCTCCTTTCTCTCCGGCGGGTCCATCTTCACCTGGCAATCCTGGTATACCTGGGGGCCCAGGAGCGCCCGGAGGTCCTGGCTTGCACTCGCAATGGGAATGATAAGGAGGAGCTATATGGCCATAGTTATAGGCAGGAGGAGGAGGCGGAGGAGGAGGCGGTCTGTAATAGTACACGTCATAGTTCTCATAGTTTGGCTTCTTTTCCTTCGGTTGAGACTCTCTTCTAACCGGCCGAATCGCGCTCAAAGTCCACTTTCCCTCACAGAAAGTGGAAGCCGCTGAGAACAAAAAAAAAAAAAAGAAATAAGACTAAAAAACACAATAAGATCTTAATTTCGCTCACCTGATAATAGGAGAACCGCGAGCAGCCTCATGCTGAGGCCCAATCTTCGAGAGTGTGCACCTGGCCGCCCTAGAAGACGTCTTATATAGCCCAGGTGGGACCTATAATGGGTTAATTAGAATCACGTAAAATTCAAATCGCAGATCACCGATTTTGCAGCCCGCTAAACGGTCCCGCATAAATTTAAGCCCTGACTTGGACTGGATTTAGAGAGAATAATTCATTGATCTGGGAATTGCATTAAAATCAAAACTTACTGACCCAATAAACAAAAAATTAAAACATTTATTATTACTCTGATAAAATATCCAAATTTAATGCTATATATATTTTTATTAGGCTACTCAAATGTATATATTTATTGCACTCACGTGAGTTTTTAACGGGCTCTGCTCTCTATTTCGTCGTCTTTTGTTTTCTATATTCTAGGACAATAAAAAAAGAGATTCCGCAAAAATGGAACGATCTGCCTTATCCGCTTTTTATGGATTTTAACGTTTTTCTTTTTATATGGTGCTCATACAAATTGATATTAAGTAGCGAAATCCGATATGACACAAGCTAAATTCTGGTAGGTAATAAAGTAGTGGATCAATCAGATGCACGGACTCGTTAGCTGTCTCAGAATGATGTAGTTTTCAAAATTAGGCTATTTATAATTTAATAATTTCGAATTTAAATATTGGGTTAATGTATTTTCTACATATCTGTGCAAATATGCTTTCGGTACTTTTAGGACGAAGAATATCAAGGGTAGATCATCGGATGTATCGGTATCAAAAGCACTTTTACTTGCTTTGTTAATATATCGCAGCATAAGTTTTGACAATATCCCTTTGTATTATGAAAGACGATGTTAAATTGACAAACAAAGATCGTGCGTCATTGATTCTATTGTTTTATTTCTTTGTGATTTCACTTTTCACATGCCTTTCTTTATTGTTAACTTATAGAAAAGCTTACAAAGCCGAACTAATTTCTAAGATCAACGGAACTATCGTGTTAACAATAAGCGCGCTTACCACTAATTTATTTAAACTGTTTCTAAGCAAATTTGCTAGGATGATTTAATTAATAAATTTGATAAATGCAAAGGGGTTTATTGTTTTTTTTGGCTATTCCGTGGCTTCATTTCTGACACAAAATATAGAACAATATTTGTTGAATAGCTTTTTTTAAAATGTGTTTTAACGATAGATCATAAGAAGCCCAACCATAGGGGACTTTTTCTGAAATATTTTATAGTATTGGGTATTCTTTAACCATGACATCATGCTGTGTTATTTATAATTAAAAAATGTTATAAAATAAAACAAATCAAGGCAAAAATTACATATTTAAATCAGTTTATTTTCGTGTTTCATTGGCAAGACTAGGACTTATACTGTTCATAGGCATAAATGTGAAAGGGATTTCTTGGCGTTCCAATGGCCAGGATTATTGGCCGCCCTTTGTTGGTTCGCTGCTCGATCGGATCAACTTCGTAGGATTGGTTCTCCTCCATTTCCGGTTCAAAGTCCAGTTGTTCCTCCACAACGGGCTCTTCTTCCATGGGTTCTTCTTCTTCTGCCATCTCCATGTTGTTCTCTGCACTCACATTTGGATCCTCCTCAATGGCTTCTTCAACGGATGCATTCGGTTCGACCTTGTCTAGGGTATTATCAATATAGGTGACATAGCCAGTGTCCTCGGGCCCCTCCGGCTCGAAATCAGCGGTATCGTATGGCATCTCTTCCTCATTCTCAGGGACTTCATTCTCGTCGACTAGATTTTCAACGATCTCCACATCGGAATCCAGTAATTCCAGATCATCGCGCGGTACTTGTTCGCCATTATCATTGGGCTTTACGGGAACAGGAGGAGTACCTTTAGGGTCTCCATTATGTCCCCCTCCGTTGTGGCTTCCTCCGTTGTGGCCACCTCCGTTGTGGCCACCTCCATTGTGTCCGCCTCCGTTGTGGCCACCTCCGTTTTGGCCACCTCCGTTGTGGCCACCTCCGTTGTGGCCACCTCCGTTGTGGCCACCTCCGTTGTGTCCTCCTCCATTGTGGCCACCCTTGTGCTCTCCCTTATGCCCACCATTTCCGTGATGCGAGGGTGGATGGTGGCTGTGTCCTCCATTCCCGTGGTGCCCATCATTTCCATGGTGCCCACCATTTCCATGGTGCCCGTCGTGTCCTCCATGATTATGGGACGGATGATGGTGGTTATGCCCATCGTTTCCATGATTGTGAGAAGGATGGTGATTGTGGGAGGGATGATGGTGATGTCCCTTGTCTCCATCGTGTGGATAGTGTGGATGATGCGGCGGCGGGTATCCGCCATGGTGAGGTGGATATGGCTGGTGTCCTCCCTTATCGTGGCCGGGTGGATAGTAATGGTGATGGTGTCCACCCTTGTCGCCCTTGTTATGTCCTTTGTCACCCTTGTGACCCTTCGATGGCCATGGCACTGGCACAGGGAACGGAACTGGGAAGGGAAGTTGCGAGCCCGGTCCTGGCCCCGGCGGTGGATATGGCGGCGGATATGGATAGGGATATGGGTATGGTGGATAAGCGGGTGGTGGAGGCGGCGGTGGTGGTGGTGGTGGTGGATAATTTGTATTGCCTGGAGGTCCTGGTGGTCCCGGAGGTCCCGATCCTGTAAGCAAACAAAACAAATAATTAGTTCAATGAGATTGGGGGACTAACTTTGCACACCTTTTCAAAGATTGGATTTAAACTCTAAGTTGTACATTTTTGACGACACAAAAAGACATTACAAGGACTTTAGACATTTTATATTAAAAGAGAAGTAGTTCAAGGCCGGATGGACCATGAGATATGCCCTGTTTTTAACGAGCTTAGTCGGAAATAATTGCAGTTACTCCCTTGTCGGGAATCGTGTTGAACGGATAATCGTCCTTTCTTAAAAAAGTATTCTATATCCATTCTATTCAGTCTTTTGATGGCTGATTAGCTGCTGACAGCATCTGTTACTTACCGGGTGGACCTGGCGGACCAGGAGCTCCCTTTGATCCTTTGTGGTGATGATGGCCACCGCCCTTCGATGGCGAGGGAATTGGTATGGGAATGATCACAGGCGGAGGAGGTGGTGGGGGAGGAGGAGGCGGAGGTGGGGGCGGAGGCGGAGGCGGCGGGTAATGATGATGTGGGTGGTGATGATGATGTGGAGGTGGTGGTGGTGGTGGTGGTGGTGGAGGTGGCGGCGGCGGCGGCGGAGGGGGTGGAGGTGGAGGTGGTGGTGGTGGTGGCGGAGGAGGTGGCGGCGAATGATGATGATGATGATGATCGTGGTGCCCATGATCATGATCATGGTTACCGTGATCATGATGATCATCACGGCCCTTGTGACCAGGGGGACCAGGAAGTCCCGGGGGCCCAATGGGACCCGGGAATCCGGGAAGACCTGGAGGGCCACGGTGTCCGCGTTCCCCTTTCTCGCCGCGTTCGCCCTTGTCCCCCTTAGAACCCTTCGATCCTTGCTGGCCCGGTGTTCCGGGTATACCAGGCGGTCCTGGTGGACCCGGTGGCCCAGGCGGGCAGTTGCAGTGATGCGGATGCGGCTGCGGTGGAGGCGGTGGCGGTGGCGGTGGATAGTAGTGCTGCGGCGGCAGCTTATAGATTACACTTTGTGGCGGCGATGGAGCCGGAGCGGCTTGGAGCGAGGCAATCAGACGGGCGGTCTCTGGAGCCGGCTTCTTGGCACTCGCCTGGCCCAGGGCCCAGCCTGGTGAAAAATAAGTCAATCAAAATCAAAATCCGTTTAGAAAGCGCCTCAAATCCGTCTTAAGACAGATCCATCGCGGAAATCCCTTACCTAGCCAGACGATCACTGCGAACAGTTTCATGGCGAAATGGCATCTGCTGCCTTTCGCCGGCGGATGGATCACTTTTATACCGCATTATGAACTGTTAATCTCGTATGCACACTTTGTTCAGATCACTTTCATTAATCTAGATTCACCAGAACCGTTATATCATGTCCATTCAGAAATCCGCACGGCGAATCTCTCGGAAAATATGCAAACCTGGTCGGTCGATGATGATATCTTTCAATGTTCTCCCAAAACTCATGCAAATTTATGCCAAAAAATCAAAATAAGTGGACCGCCTCTGAAGTATTAATATGCTGATTCGTCCATATGAATGCCGTCGTTGATGTTAGCCAAGAAGAACAAATTCTTTGTTGGCGATTGTCTCGTTTACGACTTGGACCGACAATGCCACAAAGATGGCAGAAAAAGAGCGTTTTGTCTCTTAATTGGCCGTTTCTATCAAGTTGTTCACACCTCGGAGTCGCGCGCCTCCATATGATTAACTCTGATTGTACGGCTCGAACCCAAAGTCAACGAAAGTGTAAAGGTTTTCAAATCACCATTCGGCATTATTCATTATCTGATCGAGCGAGCGTCTTACGTAAGAAGTGGGCGTTGTCGTTGTTATCATTCGGTTCAATCGGCGGCACTAATCTGTTCCTTAATGGCCTTGACTTTGGTGATATTCAGGCCTGGCTTTCAGACTTATTCTAATTAATAAGCCATTGGGCCATAAAGCAGGGGATTATGTCCAGTTCGATCTAATCAGTGGTAATCTGTGTGTGATCTTGCCATAAAATCGTGTCTTGACTAATCCTCATTATAATTATATCTTCTGTAGATAACACAAAATATATTCTATAATTCCCCGGAGGATATTCATTGTTGAGTCCCTTTAAACTTTTTACCAAGGGGTCCTTGCTTCTTCCCCCTAATTTCTGGCTTGAAATGGTTATCATTTACCAGTGTTCCCAATGTTAATTCAACGTAATTCAACTAAATGGTAAAGGCTTTTTATTTCTGTACATAAAATTGGGATTTTGGGGGAATTATCATACAAGGGGGAGTGGGTAGCGTTTGAATTAATATTTATGTTACTGATTAAGCTAAAGGTATTTTGTATTCAACTAGTTAATAATAGATCGCATGGCGAAGTGCCTGGGATCACTTCTTTCCGAAATGAGCGGACGGATCTACAGCGGCATATGGCTTTTGGTCAATCCACTTGGTGAGGTCAACTTGTGGAATATTCGAGCACGACACGATGGGATTCCTGGAATAAAAGATATATATAAAAAAGTGTAATTTATACTTCTTCAAAGCTGAAACTTACGAATGGGAGACAGTTCGGAAAGCCTCGGGCTGCATGGATGTAATGTGATTGCCATTATCGCACAGAAGACGGGCCATACTCGACTTTTTCAGCTCGGAAAGTTGGTCTAAATTATAGAATTTAAGATATTAATGTATTTTTTTCATATTGAGAGGGAAAGGGTGGGAATTACCTGGGGTAAATCCAGTAAGCTTGTCTCCGTTCTCGAAGAAGAACCGATCGCCGACTCGAGTGCGGTAGAACTGCTCGGTGAGGATGCACAGGAAGGTGGGTCCGGCCAGAGCACCCGCCACATGGGCCTCCAAGGAGGCTCCCACAGTCAGGTCCACGTCCTCGTGGCTCTCGTACAGCGACTTGAGCTTGTCCAGAATCGGGGGACTGATCAGATCGCCGTATCCTTCCCACGAGTGGGCTCGCCTCAGGCCACAGAACTCACGCATGTCATTGTAGGTGGCCAGGCCGTGATCGCGATTACGCTGAATGTCCAGGGATCGCAGATCCGAGCCGAAGGGCATGTTTCTCCTGAACAGGAAGTGCTTGATCTGCGCAGGAAAAGTTAACAGTGAGCTGAGCCAGGTAGCCAAGGAACCAGGGGGTTGCATACCTGTCTGTCGAAGTTGATATCCGTCAGCTCCTCCGGCTGTGTGGCATGTCCTCTGGTCAGGGAGTCGAAGTTATCGCCGACCTCGATAATGCCGGGGCGGTTGAACCAGTCGCTGAGGGTCAGGGATCCAAGAACTTGACGCAGCTCCGACAACAGGCTGGAGGTATTTTAAGAATGGTTATTAATTGTTTTATTTCTTTAGGAAATATTTAAATCTTGTTGGAATCTTTTTATAATATTTTTATGGGAGCTTAATAAGCTAAAAAGCACTTACTCCAAACGGCCTTCGATCTGCGAGTGGAAGTATCTGAAGGCGGCGGTCGCGTGCTCGTTGAGAACCGCCGGATCGATATGGGTATCAAAATCGTTGATGAAGCTTCCCGGCGGGGCCTTGTAGATCAGCCGGTTCTTCAGCATGTTCTCGCCGCCCAGGAAGATGGGCAGCCACTCGTAGTAGCTGATCTGCTGGTACTGGGCAATGTTGATCTTGCGCGCCTCCTGGAACAGCGTCCGGTCGTCGTAGTGTGGATTCAGGGCGGCCAGGTGGTCGGCAATGCGGTTATGCTCGCGCAGCAGGACCGTCTGGAGGATGGCCAGACCCGGGTTCTGGTTCACTCTCACATCGCCAGCCCGATAGCACACCTCGTTGGCATCCACAGCATCACAGTCGCCGGTAACATTCCTCGAAAGCGGCATCCACTTGGCTCCGTTTCGCTCCTCCACAATCATCCGACCGCCCTGGAACTCTCGAATGTCGCTGTTCTGCTGAATGGAATTGCCGTAGACCAGCGACAGATCCAAATACGAGGTGACTACCGTCAGCTGCTCAGCCGGCCCGCCGCGGTACTGACAGTTCGAGTCCCGATCCGTGAGGGTGCGCACAAAATTAAGGCATTCGGTGCCCACCTGGGAGTAGGCGGGATCGTGGGGCGGCACAATGATAGCGAAGCATGTCTTGTGGGCAGTGTCTAGGCCAATTAGCCGGCCATCATCCGTGCAGCAGCGAGTTGGATGTTTCTCTGTGGTAGGAAATAAATAAATAAAAATATTTAAATCAGAGTTAGTGATCTTCACGCTCAGATTTGCATGAAAGTGAATGAACTAACTCGACTGAGTGCCTCCCGCCTGCATGCTCATGTCGTGCGTCATGATCTGGCCCCACTGCATGTTGTGCAGCGTGAACTCTGGATCGGGCACATCCTGCTCTCCGAAGGCTACTAGAGACACCAGACGGGCACTGGGCAGCTCGTCTCCGGTCACAGATCTGGTGGGTGCCGAGATGCCGTCGGCATACTTTGGTGTCAGCAGGCGACCATATCTGTAAGGGACACGACTTAGAACCGACAGGAAACGTAGGTAATTTTCTTGATTATCACCTGGCGTTGGCCACTCCGAGCTCCGGTCGCTCCAGGTGGTTGCAGGAGCCATCGAGCGTGCGGTAGGCAGTCTTCTCACACGCAGCCGGCGGAGCAGCACAGGCCACCTGACCAGCAGTGGGAAAACTGTAGCCGTAGGCAGTCAAGGGAGTGCTGGCAGGCGCTGAAAAGGGATGCTGGGGGGCCGGAGAAGTAGGCAGGCTATTTCTAAAATATTAAATATTAAAGATTATTTCTCTATCTTGAAATCCAAGAGTTAACTTACCCCACAACAAAGTGAGATGGAGCCGATCCCTGGAGGTACCTATAGCCATGGAAATTGGGATAGGACGCCGGCTGGTTATGCACTATGTGGTAGCCCGTGGATACTTTTAGGCCAAGTGCACTGGCCATCAGTCCCAAGAGGGCTAAGAACAGAAAATCTCTGGCCCGGATCATCTGAAATTGAAAAGAATATGACAGTTTTAAGAGCAAATTAACCTAATTAATTTAAGATACAAGGAACGTTGCTAGCTAACCGGAGTTACCCTGTTAAAATGCTGTCTCTCTTTAATGTTTGGTTTCCAGGAAACATAAATGATTTTTTCCATAAATGTATGCCCCTCTTAATCACCCATTAAGCCCCGGTTTCTCTATTAAATACCATTAAAACTGATAATAGCTTGGAAAGATCGATTAAGTAAAAATGGCAACAAAACCAACTGGTTTTCAGATCGACTTTTAGGCCATTTTTCGTTTCAACACACTTAATGGGAATTTAATTTAAATGTACATAATCCAAAGAATGCTGATTAAGCGGTCACAGTAATGTTGTTTTCGGGAAATATGGAATTCAAGACAAATTCATCGTGTGTGTACTCTGTGTAGTCCAAGGTCTGCGCCATTTATGGATACACCGTCGACAATCCATTCATATTGCATCCTGAACTACATGGGAAAAGCTGTTAGCACTCCTAACACATTCGGCAATTTATGCGGCGGTGCTGGCTGGTATGGTAACCCACATAAAGATCTGCGGTTTTTTCTTTTTTGCAGAGCCAAAAGAGCATGTGAGGCCTGTGGTGGCTGCCAAGCCGTTTTGGCCACTGGAAGCCAACGCCGACGACTTGGACATGTCGGACACATTGGACACATTTCATGTTCGACGGAGCAAGTGAACTACAACTGGAACGTTTTGCATTTTTTTCTGTCTTTGCCCGGCTCCGATCGATCTGGACTCGACGAATCCGAGACGAAGTCCAATCTGGACTCCTTTGGCTGGCATATGGTCACAACAGGTTTCATCACCGTTTTGGTGCGCATTCATTATTATTTATTGCGACATTTTAGTACGAACATGTTCATTGCTCAGACCCGATTCGCGGGGTATTATGTGTGGCATTATATGGTATTGGCCCAAGCCCCGGCCAAAAGCCGCAGGCCTCCTCCGGCTAAAAATCTGAGCACAATGAAGCCGATTCAGATTCGTGTGCGAGCGTGAAAAGTCTCATAATTGTTTTATGGCCAATTTGCAGGCTACTTATGTAAACAGACCGAATCGACAGTAATGGTTAGCTTTACATAATGAATTTGTTGTCGGCTGTGGCGGCCCCGTTCTGTGGCACCCAAAACCCATTCCGCTTGCCAACAACCTTTACCACAAAAGGCCAGCTGCTGCTGCTGCTGCCGCTGCATGCAAATCCGCATCCACATCCAAATCCCAATCCAAGTGCTCAGCTAATGCTCGTGGCAGAAACCAGCCAAGGAAAACTAAGAAAAACAAAGGCTTAGTCTGCCTCTGTCAATGTTTTAATTGCATGCCGTGCAGAACAATGGACCAGACAACAATTCGAGTTCGTGCCATGAGTCTTACACTTTCTTGGACCTGGACTTTACAGCCACCGCCGCACTCTGGTCTTCAATCCGATTGGAAATCGCCCTCTCCAGGAAACCCACGCCTGCACTCGCACAAAAGGATTAAAAGTATTATATTTAGTATACATTAAAATAAAAGAAGCTGACTGGTCTCTGAAAAACATTTGCCCTTTGGAAGATGTTCTACTATTTTAGCCGGAAAAAGTATTGGTTAGTAATCTTATTAATTTCTCTCGAGCTACTCTTCTCCTTAAATTAATAATAAGTATTGATATTTTTCCAAGTGCATCTACAGAGTTTCTTAATTCAAATAGGGTCAGCGAGTGATTGGTACCGATGATTGGCCGGATTTGAAAACCGCAACGCCAACGTCGCCGCTTGTCAATAATACAAAAAAGAGAGCCTGCACTCGAATCTCAAGCTTAGTCTGTGTCTCCGAGCTTCAATTGCTGTCTCAAGTCTCATTTTCTGGCGGACACGCCAAGGCAATCCATATGCAAACTTAAACTCAATTCAACGGCAGCCGTTGGTCAGGGCCGTCATCTACATTGTCGGGTCTTAATGAGCTCCAACTTGGCCCAAGCCAAGCACGAATGACGGGGACATACAAATATCAGAATATCTATCAAAGAAATCAGCAAAACAGAACACTGTAATTCTGAAAGATCTAAGCGATATTCGATTAGATGCAGTTGTCACGGCTATAATGTAATGGATACCATGAATTGTGCTGAACGGTCTTAGGGATCTTAAAAGAACCGCTAATAGTCCCTTTCTAAAAACTTAAAATATGCAAGAATTTGTAGCGACCACATGTTACCCAAGCGATGGCATAGCAATCAAGAACATTTATCTATTTTATGAACAATAAATTAAAGTACATAAAGGGCTGAAATCTGCAATTTAAATTCTATCTTTTAAATTCAGTTGTATTTTATAAAAAATTTTGTTTTACTTTCTACCAACATTCAAAGGGCTTGCTTTTTGTTTAGTCAACAGATCGAGTATAAAGATTTCCTAAGGGATGCTAATGACACCTATAAAATCTACTGTTGACAGCCCTAAGTTTTGTGTATTTATAAATAAATTATATTATTTATATCCGCGCGCAAGTTTGTAAGTTAAAGCTACTTTCAATAACAAAGCTAATTTGTTACAGCCCAATTTCTACAGGCCCTGATTTATGACTTATTTTAATGCATTTTGACTATAAGTTAAGAAAAAAAAAAACAACCAAATAGTGAGTCAGTAATTTACAACAATTATGTATATTAAAAATAATTTCCGAAACGTGACTAAAAACGTTCGAAGACCAAAATAATGACCATTTGAAAGCTTAAAAGAATAGTAACGTATTAGTAACCATTCAAAACTGTATAAACTATATTTATAGGTTAAACATTGTTTTTAATGATTAATGTAAAGTCGACACGCCTTGATTTATGAGGTATTTTGATTGACTTTCGCCCCTTAACACCCAATAATGAGTTATGCCAAAATAAATCGATTGTGGAAAACGCAAACAAGTTACGCAATCGTGGCGGCAAGGGCTCACTCTATTCTACCCACTTTTTCTGTTATATTTTTCTTAATTTTATGATTGACATAGACCATACGTAATAACCGGCGATGCACTTACATACATGTCCAGCCACTACGCCCCATATGTGGGCAGACCATTGTGGGTCCAGCTTCCAGCGAAGGCGTGGTCAACTTGGCCGGGTCCACGGATCCCAAATTGGACAACGCGAGCAAATTTTTTACAACTTTAACGACTTCTAATTAAAAACGAATTCATATCCCGAGCTATTTGGTGATCATTAAAGTGTAAAATAGTGGCTGGGCCGAGGGCGCCGGTGAGCGCGGAGTGACGCCGTGATTGATTTATTGGCTGACTATGGTCCGAATCCCCGGCCATATAAGCCATGTACCATATGCTATACGAGGAGAGCGACAACATCATCGCAATCGGATGAAAAACGCGCCGGGGCCTACGTGGCGTGCACACAAATCGAGGACATTCCGATTTGTCCGACCGATACAGTAACAAGCACTAATTGAAATGGCCATTTAAAAGGAAAGTGTCCCAAGCGTCGGGCACCTAAAAGTGCACCCCACCGGCGGCACCCGATCTCGGACGGTTCGAATTGGAATCGGAGCGGATTGGGAGCCATCAGAAGCTGTCACTGCTCTGGTATTTTTTTCTTTGCCGAATGACACATTTCGCAACATTTTGGAGAAACGCGCGCGTTAATTACAAAATATGTACGCTGCTCGAAATCAAAAATTTATGCAAGGCAATGGCAGCTTTTTGTCAAAACGCCGTCAATATGCAATTTTATAGCCAAAAGTCTCAGGTGATTTGCGCAACCAGTTGGGTTAGAGCACATGCTCGCCACCGGAGATCTCGATCTCAATTTGGATTTTGATCTCGTGCCCAGGCCCACGCCGCTGGGCCCACGATCTCCGGTTCGGATTGGTCACTGCCAGCGAATTTTTGGTCGTTTGCCGAAACTGGCAGCCATTTGGATATTTTCACACATGCCGAGAGTGCAATTTGCAATCGCCTTAGATGCGACTCACTAATTGATTCTTAACTGTCTTGCGCCAATTTCGGTGCACCGTTTCTATTCGTTCCAAAGTGGTCACTATTTTTGGTTGACAATTATTTTTTATGTTTTCGATCGCAAAGGCAGCATTTTTCGTCGCTTTGAATGAATTTTTATGACTTCTCATTAACATACATATCTCTCCGTTGAAAACTTAACGTTGCACACTTATTTTTATCTCGTGGTGCAAGCCGCATTATTTATGCTTTTTGGATTGCGTTCAAAGAGGCGAAAATGCAGAGTTTCGTGGTAATTATGAAAAACGAGTTCACATCAACAGCTATTGAAGCAGTTAATTTTATTACATGAATCAAGAAATTCATTTTTTCTAAACTAGTTTCCAGCTATGAAGTTATGTTTAATAAATGTCTCAACAACACTGATCTAGTTTTTTGTTATTTCCCATCTTATGGCTAGCTTAAATTGGCAATACTATTTATACATATATATTGCCTCCCTGCACTACTTTAGTAATTTTTCCATTGCTTTTTGCATTAGTTATTTCGTTTTAACAATTACTACTAACCACTGGAAACCATTTAAAACAGCACCTTGACTTGAGTTGGTTTTAAAATAGATTTCATCGCCTTTTCAAAAGCCATTAAAAGTTATTAGCTTTGACTTCAAGAGGTCGGTTCAGTTTAATTGAATAAACACTTTAAAGTAAGTGTATTTATGGCTAATATTTAGAGGTAGTGTTTATAAAGAAATGAAGAACTAGTGCTATATAGAATTACCTGTATTCTTTTAAAGACCACTTAACTATAAAGACTTTTAATTTATAATTATGCATAGTTCTGCAATTTGCATTGCTTGTTAACTAGGTCCGCAAATCTGTTGTTATATAAACAATTACCTCGAACGAGTGATTTGCGTTATAATACATTAATTATATATTGATAAAGCGGATACATATTATATTTGCAGATACTTAATAGGCGTAATAATTAAGAAATGGTTTAAAAGGTTAAGGGGCTACGAGTCTAAAAGTATTATTTTTATTTTAATATCGTTATTTCACCTTCAAAATATATTTTATAATGTTTTGATAACGGTCTAGTTTCAAAACCCAAACTAGTATCTTTTAGTATGCAAATCCAGCGGTATATTTTCAAACCCATTGCTGTGGTCACACTGCCAGCCGGCCATGTGAGAAGTTCTCATTAAGCAACAGTTGTTTTCCGCTCTTCGTCGGCAATTGTGTCTAATTACCTCCCCAGCTGCTAATTACCGCGTAGAGTGCAATATTCCCAAGATGGCCAGCAACTACGAGGGCTATAAGTCGCCGCTAAGCACCCGCTATGCCAGCAAGGAGATGCAGTTCCTGTTCAGCGACCAGAACAAGTTCTCCACCTGGCGCCGGCTGTGGGTATGGCTGGCGAGAGCGGAGCGCACGCTGGGACTGGAGATCAGCGAGGCACAGATCGCGGAGATGGAGCGCGAGATCAGCAACATCGACTTCGAGGCGGCGGCCGCCGAGGAGAAGCTCACGCGGCACGATGTCATGGCCCATGTCCATGTCTTCGCCAAGCAGTGCCCGACGGCAGCGCCGGTTATCCATCTGGGAGCCACCTCGTGTTACGTGGGCGACAATACGGATTTAATTGTGTTGCGAGATGCCCTGCAACTGCTGTTGCCGCGGGTGGCCAGCGTTATAGCCCGGCTCTCGCAGTTCGCCCAGACCTACAAGGATCAGCCCACGCTGGGCTTCACCCACCTGCAGCCGGCTCAGCTCACCACTGTGGGCAAGCGAGCCTGCCTGTGGATCCAGGACCTGATCATGGACGAGCGTGCCCTGTCTCGCTGCCTGCAGGATCTGCGCTTCCGGGGAGTCAAGGGAACCACCGGCACCCAGGCTTCCTTCATGCAACTTTTCAATGGCGACGGCGAGAAGGTGAAGCGCCTGGATGGTCTAGTAACCGAACTGGCTGGTTTTAAGAAGGCTTACGCCGTGACGGGGCAAACCTACTCCCGGAAAGTGGACGTGGAGATTGTGGGAGCTCTGGCCAGTCTGGGAACCACCATACACAAGATGTGCACCGATCTGCGCATTCTGGCCTCACGCAAGGAGCTGGAGGAGCCCTTCGAGAGCACCCAGATCGGATCCTCGGCAATGGCCTACAAGCGGAATCCCATGCGCTCGGAACGCTGCTGCTCTCTGGCTCGACATCTCATCACCTTGTTCAGCAGTGCGGCCAATACCCATGCCACGCAGTGGCTGGAACGCACGCTCGACGACTCGGCCAACCGAAGGTTGACTCTGTCCGAGGCCTTCCTGGCTGCCGACGCCACGCTGCTTACACTACTTAACATCTCGCAGGGATTGGTGGTCTACCCGAAGGTGATTGAGCGGCACATTGCCCAGGAGCTGCCCTTCATGTCCACGGAGAACATAATCATGGCCATGGTAAAGGCGGGCGGTGATCGGCAGGTGTGCCACGAGAAGATTCGCGTTCTGTCCCAAGAGGCTGGCGCCCAGGTGAAGCAGCACGGCAAGGACAACGATCTGGTGGATCGAGTGCGCAAAGATCCCTACTTTTCGCCTATTCTGGAGCATCTGGACACCATACTGGATGCCAGGACGTTCACAGGACGAGCCAGTGAACAGGTTGACGACTTTGTGGAAGAAGAGGTGGCACCCGTGCTGGCACGCTACTCGGAGGCCCTGAAGAACGTACAGGACGTCAAGCTGAGCATCTAGAACCCATTATGTTGTACCGCATTAATCCCCCAGTAGTTTGATTTTGTAAAAAAAAAATACAGCACATTCGCACCTAATCAACGACGTCAGCCGCCGCGACGACGATGCAGTCGAGAGATTATCGCCATGGACTCAATGGGGTCGTTGGCTGTGTCAGACCCCCGACGAGATCTGTTGTCGGGTCGGTCTCAACTGTTTTTGTTTTTGTTTTGCCAGCTTATTTACAATTAAAAGCCACAAGCCTCGAATCGAACTCGAGAGCTGACGTTCTTGATCCGAGTAAACATATTTTGCCGCCTTTTTGCCTTTGCCTTTCGCCACTCGGTCTGACATATCACGACTCCAATGCTGCTGCACAGTAGGTCTCTGGGTCTGCTGTCTCGTGGAACCCCAAGTCGCAGCCGATTTACTTTTAATTATACAACATATAACATCTAGCCATATGCTGAGAATTTTCTCGGCAGTTGCATTTCTTGAAGATTTGTAACTAGCTGCTGGTTAAAAACCAGAAAATTAGCAGTTTATACAATGGCATTTTATGCCCCTATTTCCATATTTTATATTGCTTTCAAGTATACGATTTAATTGTAATAAAATGTGTAATAAAAGCACTTCGCCCGGAGGTCGTCTAACTTTGCTGTTGTTAAATGGATTATCACATTTAATTGAGTTGATTTGCATTCACGTTCTATAAAAATAATAAGTTGGATTTTGCCTTTCTGTGGGTTTAAAACAATTTTAACAAAATCATTGTGTCTTTCCTTCAAGTAAACACTTTGATAATTTCATTAAATTTCAATCTGCACTACAGAAAAACCTCTGTTAAATTCCGGAAAATTAAACAAAAAGACGTATGTGTTTATTAGCTGTTAATAGATTTGCTTGTGGAGAGTATTTAGCCATAACATTTTAATCAGCCCCACGACAGACGGACGGCATTCAAGTTTCCTTTTCAGGCCGTTGAGTGATGGCTGCGAAATGATGATCCGAACGTGCTGCACTCTCGTGTGAACGACGTCAGACAAACCACAAAACACTATTAATTAGGCCCAGTGTCATGTCATGTAAACCCAAGAAATAAATACAAGAGACAGAGTTTTGTGATCCGCCGCTACCTGGTTGAATATTGAATCGACTTTACTGGCTGGCGGCTGCAATTAAAACTAATGTAATTACGTTGGTCCGGTTAACACGCAAAATACGGCAGTGACAATGCCAACCAGAGCAGATCCAGCTCCAGTACGGATATATGTACATATGTTAAGACTATTGCAATAAGTCATACGAAAACGGAAGCATCCAAAGACACGCGAAATATAATTTCTTCATTATTATAAAAAAGTAAAGATACAGTGGCATTTGCAATGCAATGTCGGCGCGTTTTTCTGGCTATGCTTTCACGCAATCCCCATGTCGAATGGAATCGCAGAGGCCGACCGCCCTTATTTAATTGCATTCCCAACACCGACCTTCATGGATGGGATTATGTTGGCTTCGAAGGTAATCTTGTAAAAAAATATCTAACTTACTTTCCCAAGAAAGTGTCACCCTAAGAGTCTATATATTTATTCAAAATTCAGCCACCTTTGGTGCCGCTTTGGATAACGCTCGCAAGGTGTACTATCTTTATTCTTTTAATCAGCTGATTTGATTTTATTTGTGTGGCACAGGAAACCGTAGACGACACGCCGAGAGATAATCACTCTCAAGTTTGCTGGTATCTCGGGTTTCATTAACAAGTCGTGCCGCCAACGACAGACGCCCCATGAATCAGCTAACCGACGAGCGGTTACGGACTAACTGAAGTAGTAATGGGGGCCAATTATGGACGGACCATGTTGCCAGTTGTTGTCTGCCACTTGCCGTTTGCTGCCGTTGACCGTTGCAATAGCGCCTGGCTTTTTGGGGACGGAGACCTTGACTTTGAAACCGATACCGAGACCGATGTCTCGTAAGCCGGGAAATGGAAGTGAAATTGGCAAAACAGGTTCGACATGAATCGAAAACCCCAAATCACTTTCTTCGGCCTGCATTTAGACTGTCATGGATTGCAAGGAGTTCGCCGACTGCAATTGGGATTAAGTCATATCAATTGTCTCACATTAACGTTCACAACCTAGACTTAAATTCGATATGGAAATGGATTTAATAACGGATTTTAAAGCGTGAAAAAGCCTATAATAAATGGCATATAAAAGTAGATTAAACTATAACTAATCTTTCATTGAATATTCATGTGAAATGGTATTAGGTTTATTGTTTAATCAAGAGCAATGTGAAAGCAGAAACTTTTACACACAATAAAGAAAATGAATTATATTAATCAGTAAATCATTTAATTTAATAATATTTTCGATATCATTCACGCGTTTGATGGTTCCCCGCCTCTTTCGAAAGTCTATGGTCATCAACCACATTCCACAAACGCCTTAGCTAATTAATTATGCAATTATTTAATTCGCTAAAGTAATTGCATTAATTGGCAGCACTTCTGGGGTGTTTTGGCTTTGGTTGCTGTGGTTCTTGAGCGGGCCCGTCTAACCATTAGCCACCACCACCACCTGCCATGTGCGGAGTGCGCACGCGCCGCTCTGTCTGTCATGAAAATGCCCAATGCGATTTCAGGCAGCGCCTTCGCTTCGATACAATTTGGTAAGCTCAGGTGTAACGCCCACAGCTCTGCACAGAGAAAAACAAAAACATAATAATTTACGATAACAAATTCTCGTACTCATTCGCACCTTGTATCGAAAGCATTGCAGTTAAAGTGTAGTAAAAGTTGTCTAGTTTAATAATTTGTTTGCATGTAGCCTTGTTGTATTTCTCAAGTTAGTTTCAGTTATTTTTAGCCATTAAAATGCGTATTTAGTGGCCCAACTGTCCGCACACGCCATTCTGGAGCGGACCGACCAGGCAATACGTAACTGCAATGGCCTAATTAGCCGCCTGGCTTAATTGAACACCAGAAGTGAATTATGCATATTCGTGTCACTAAGCCAATTATGTGCAACTAAACTAAGTTGCACAGCAGCCTGTTTTTCTTCTTTCACGGGTGGGTTTATTAGTTCCCAAAACTAATCCCTACTGCCATTGTTGCAGGTGTCGTGTCTCCCGGGGCGTAGGTCCCATTATTATAGTTCCTATACAGCTATTTAATTTTATGTGAGATCGAGCAAACAGAGACGGATATGCTCAACACCTGCCCAGATTTACATACGTCTGCGTCCCAAAGATCGGGCGGTAAATGACTTCTGGGTTTAAAGCTAAATGGCAGCTCGGATCAGGTGAATGGCAACTCGTCAAATGCAGCCGCACAATCTTACAGATACAAATATGAAAGTGTGTACGCGCTTGCATAACAGGCTTAAGATTCCAATCGAGAGAGAGAGAGAAAGTAAAGCGTCATAAGCCCAAGTTGGACCACTCAATGGGCACTCTCAATCCATAGTAAACCAGATCCAGGTGATGGATTTAAATGTTCTAGATGAATAATTAGCTAATGGCCCGACGAAAGGAAAAGCAAATGTCGATCATATATCACAGCTGTCAGAGTCCGATACGTGATCCGTTCCGATCAGATTCAAGATTTATATCAAAGTCTAATGCCGAATCCAAAGACACCGAACTCGGACTGAGAATGCATTATATAGAAATCAATTTGTGGCACTCCAAAGGCCGATCTGTGATTGGCGATCAGCGGGTGCTGTTCGATGTGGTTTTTGGTATTTTCGGTCTTTCGCTTCTTTTGGTTTCTTTGGCGGAATGGAAACCTTTTGGCGGCAGCTGAAGGTCACTTGCATTGGATCTCAAAATAATTGTCTTGGTTGTAATTAAAACATTTGTTACTTTCAACGCACTGTGCGCTGCTCTGTTGTTTACCGCTTCGAGCGGCTGTTTTTTAAAAACCGCTTTTGAGCGTAATTTTTATTAAAATGTGTAATTTAGAGCAGTCTTGCAAACCGGTATGTGCTTTAAAATACGTGCAGCTATTGAGCTTCATAATTGGTCATTAATTAAAGAAAACTCATATTATTTCAAAATCAAATCCATTAACAGATATAGGCAATTGTAATGTCGTTTTTTTTTTTATCACTCGGGTGTCCCTAATTTTATTTAAATACAATTCGAGTCACTGCCACCTTTGATGTAAAAAATAACAGATTGCAAATAAAGTAACACTAAACAAATCATTAAACTGCAAAAACGAAATGGGCAAGACGACCTTTAAGCGAATTTCTGTTATTATCTATTTTTTGCAGCTTTAGGTATAAAATTATATGAAAATTGAATCCAATTTGAGGTCTCTGCAACAAATAATCGAATTCCATCAAGTGAAACAAATAATGTTGAACTATTTCTTACATTTCTTACAATTTATTTGTCTTATTTATCCACCCTAATCTTTAAATTATAAACAAATCAGGGTGCAACTTTTGTGGTCACTGATTTTAGGCCTGCAGATAAAACTAATTAACATTTGATGCAAATCTTAATGATTAAAGCAAATCATTGCGAAATTTTGATATAAAAACAAAACCAATTTGATGCGAATCTATGGTTTTCGTAATTTAAATAGTTGGTGTCTTTTTTAATGTAATTAAATTAAGAGATAAAGGTTTCCAATTATTTATTAAGTGCCCTTATTTATTTGCTCACAAACCTAATTATATTTAAAACATTAAAATCGTTGAAAGCTTTTTAATGTGATTTTATCAAACCGAAGTTATTATTTTTCTTAATTTCTGTTTATTTAACACAAACACAAAAATGTTAACTTGATTTTCAATGTTAAAATTATTTTAAAAAAACCTTAATTTTAAGTAATAAAGTTATACAAACACTGTGCCTTTCTAATACTACATAGTACATGCCTTTTTGATGTATTTTTATGGGGGGTTTTTATTGAGCATTTTCACCATTTAAGTACGATTTTGTTGTCCGATTTTTTGTAGATGATAAAATTGCCATGCGTATTCGCTGCTATTAAATTTCGTTACCGCATTTTTACCCTCAAATCATACTCACTGTAGCTCCAAGCGAATATCCTTTCTCCCGTCGATTAATCAACAGTTTGTTGCCGAAGACAATGCTATTCTTTCACTTTTATTGCAAACGTTTTTTTTTTTTCTTTCGGTGAAGGGGCTCGGAGGGGACTGAGCGAATACTCCCTAGAGATAGAGATACTCGGGCACCGTATTTTCAATCCACCAATTTCGAGTGCGCAATCGCGAATTCCACGCTGAGGTGAGCAAATTGCTCTGAATTATGTTGGTTTTCGCGATTACTGGGCGGCGAGTCCGAAATCAATTCACAGTTTAATTAGTCGCTGCTTTGCACACCTGCCCACCAAATTGAGGGCTTAGCCTGGCGCTAATCCGTGGATTATATTGGATATATATACAGTCGTGGCTAGATCGGATTGGATTACTGGTTAACTGTGGCAAGGCCCAAGGCGAACTAACTGCGCTGCCGCTGATTTTGGGCCTTTTATAACGAGTCCGCATCCGAATCCGCTGGAGCGCAGGCGCCAGCAGCGACGCCGCCGTTGGACGTTGGAGCATGGAGCACGGAGGAGCCGGTTCGCGGCTCGGCTTGGTTCCACGCTGCTCGTACTTACTCGCTGCGGCGAGTGTGTAAATCAAATGTCTGCTCAGCCTGGGTTTTTTTTTTTTAAGCCCAACCAACTCAGCTCCGCTCGGATCTGCGCTCTGCTCCAGTTTAAAAGCGCTATTGAAAATAGCAGCGCTGCCTGCCTTATGCTTTATGTAATTTATGTTCGGACAGTTGACGTTTTTGGCTAGGACTCGCATATCTGATGGGGACTCCACTCCGCGCTCAACGTGTGCCTAATGTTATTGGTTATTGGTCTTTACCATTCAGGAGGCAATCGTAATCGTGCAACCCGCCGACCTTTTTAAGTGCCCAACACTTGTGTCAGTGACTAGCGGGGACGCAGCTGTGACCTAGAAAGCTTTTCTTTCGAAAATGTATTTTTTCGGGGATTTCGAAACCAACTCTGAAACTTGTATTGTCTTCTGTGTGTGTCACTGGCTCTGCGTGACCGTCGTTATGGCTAATTGTTTTCATTAATTAAACACTGGGGCCGTCCTAGAGCAATATAATGTAATGGACAAAATTGGGGACATACCGGGGTCTACCATGGCGCCCCACATATCTTTAATGGGAATGCAAAAAATTACCAAATGCAGTGCCATCTTAAATAGAAAAGCAGCCAAGGAATTGCTAAAAGTAGTCAGCATTAACTTAATACTTTCAGTTTATAAAGCAAAATATTACATATTTTGTATTATATATGTGCATATGTTAAAGACCTTTCTCTTTACCTTTACTGCCTCGATATTTCAAACCCCGCGAACATCCAGATTAATTTGTTTCTCGCGAGCAATTATTTTCAAACAAAACATGAACTTGAATCGTAAATTTATACCCAATAGATACGATCAGCAAGAAATTAAATATGTTTATATAGAAGGCCGTGTTAAGAAAGCCGCATTAATAAATCCAGCTAATATATATAGCTCTACTGTTATTATATATATTTATTTACTCCCGGATAAGTCACCCATCAATATGGGATAGATTGACAAACACAAAAACAGCACCTAAGCCAAAACGAGCGAAGCATTTAATGTATTTTTTTGTTTGGTTGTTTGAGGAATGTTTGCCGCTGTCTAAATCAATCGCATTTCCAAATCGCTAAACAGTTTGTAATTATCTGACAACATTAACTGTCAGCTAAAATGTTTGGGCAACATAGTTGCAAGGCAAAAACTAAAGGTGGCCACTAACATAGATACAATATTATCTGTCGGATCGATCGATTAAAAGTCCTATTCGTACGAAAGGAAGACAAAAAATCAAGTATCACTCATAACTTGTTTCTTTTTCGTGTTTTTTTTTTCTGTTTGATTTGCGAATAATTGTTTTGATTTGACCGTCTATTAAACCCAAATAACCTGCGGACCTGTTTTGTGCGTGGCGCGTAATTGCAAAAATTAATTCGTTCTAATTGGCAAAACTGCCGCAGAAAGCGAAACAATTGGACAGTCGGACAGGCGACTGGACAAACACGAAAAATCAAAAATTCCGAATCAAAATCCGTAACAAAATCCGAATTCGAATCCCTGTAACTTGATGAATGCTGATTTTTAAATGTCCAAAGCGAGTGGGGGTACACGTGAACGGGTACATTTTGTACGAACATGTGTCCACGAGACCGGTTGGAGCCTGGCTACATGTGACTTCACAGATCCGAATTATTGGGTGAACATGCGCGTGACTTACATTTTCAAACGACTTTTCCCAAACGAAATAAATAAAAGAGTCACAAGACGAGTTACGCCCTTACCGGTTTCCAACTCCCACATCAGACATTAGGATGCCTTTTGAGATTTATGTAGAATTTATGAAGATTACCACTTACAGTCTCGGCATTATTACGAGCAAAGTTGAGTGGTCCTAAACGTTGCACTTCTTCATATCTCATCATGGCAAATTCTTGATCAATTCGATTGGAATATTGTGCAACTAACAGCCTTTGATATATGTGTATGCTTGTTGTTATTAAAGTTAGACAGAAAAGGTAACTGGGTTAAACATTAACATTGCATTACAGTTCCGTAACCAGTTTTTTATAAGGTTCCTGCTGAGATACAAAAGTATATTCTTGCTTAATTAATCATGCCAGAGTTTTGAATGTGGTAATTATGCAAACACTTGAACGAATGTATTTTCAATTGAAAGCAATTCTTGTTTGAGAACAGGAAGTAACGAAGATATTGGTTGGCAACAGTTTGAGGGCTGGATTGTTTGGGAAAACTAATTTAATTTCTAAAAGGTCGTTCGATAAACATGAATATTAGTAAGTTGTTGGAATTAAAATAAAGCTAGTTTAGGATTTACTTAATAATTACTTCTGAGGATAATTAAAAACAATGCAGTTGTTGTCTTTTTGTCTTTAATGTATACGTATGAACACGGTTTAACATAAATGAAGGAATATTACACATAAATAAATAAATGGCATAAAACTTAGCGCGTCCGGGAGCGATGGTATGAGCCCAGTTTTCAGAAGTCGCTATGCATCCGGAACAAGATCCTTTGGGTATCTTAGAAGACCTCGTTCGGATCGCCATTGGACTGATCCGCCTTTTGCCTGGCCTTGGCCAACTTGGCTGACAGTTCCGAAGAGCGAATGGTTTTGTACTGCAAGTACAGGGATATTATTATTAGCATTATTACTATTATTACTATTAGTTGAGTTACATACCTCGCAGAAGTTCTTTTGCAGCACGATCTGGGAGATGAGGCGACGACTCTCCCGCTGGCCAAAGTAGCTCTCGATGGTGTGCGGGGACAGGGCGAATATCTCCTCGCCGCTGAGCGTGTGCAGCCTCTTGATGATAGCATCCGAGAAGCCCTTGCCGCGCAGCCATTCCTCCACCTCGCGCGGCTTCGAGTTCTGTGTGATGAAGATCTCCGGCGTCTTCAGGATTTCGAGATCCTTGCGCTTCTGTCGCTGCTGCAGCATCACTCGCAGCTCGTCATTAACATCGTCTTGCAGATAGTAGGCCTCGTCATCGGCATCGCAATCATTGCGGGCTCGCATTGCTAAGGAAATGGAAAATAAGATAAATATTAAGGAGTTTATAGAAATAAGAGAAAAATGATTTGAGAAATTCCACGGTCATTCCATTTGTGGTTTCCCTTTGGTAAACAGTGGCCTTTATCTGAACTACATAAGGTCACAAATATCTATGATAGTGGCAAAGATAAAAACCAGATATGATAACCGACTTCGTATCAGGCGAGTCCAAACTTTCTAACAAAAAATTAAAGACTTTGCTGCAGGTTGGCTTAGAAGGGAATTTGTTATCTTTGGAAGGGTTTAAGAAATGTAAGTGGGGATTGCAAAAACTACAAGTATCTTGACTACTTTCCTTGAAGACTTCATTTGAACTTAATAAATATATTCTTAAATTAAAAAAAAAAAGGAAACTTGTCTCACCTGCCAAAGCCCCTGCCGCCGCCATGTTCCGCTTGAGGGTGCCGCTTGGCGTCGGCGGCTGGCTGTCACTTGGCGGCGGCATCGGTGGCGGAACGGGAACATTGGGCATCGAATAGGAGCGCGGCATGGCCTTGCCGTTGGTCACTGGCTCCACGGGAGCCGTGTACATGGCCATAGTGTTGCGATACAGCGGGTTATTGGCATCCCCGAACTCGGCGCCATTCTCCACCAGAGCCAGCGAGGCCAAGGATTCCGTGTCCCGGCCATTTACTCCGGGCTCAAAGTTGTACGGCGTGAGCACGGTGTGCGGCACGTAGCCAATGCTGCCGTAAGAGTTACGAGCCTTCCACCAGTTGCGGGAGTCGTCGATAATCTAAGATTAGGCGAATATAAATAGAGCGCAAGATATGTTAAATATAGGTTAGGGAAATCGTATATCTTTATAAGCTTTCTTATCAAGGTGAGAGATAAGGCCCAGATTTGATAAGATTATTATAAAACAAATCTGTATGTAAAGTCAATAGAAATACAAGTCTTTGAGATATGTTAAAATAAAGTTTAAAATATGAAGATTAAAAGATATCGTGGTATAACATTTTCTGGACATGGAAAGGGATTTAAATATTCACCCGGTAAGTTGAATAGCAAAGTAGACATAAGGAAAATCTATAGTTTTGGTATTAAATTATTAACTTTAGCTTCCATTAAAGTTTAATTACTGAAAATGCGGTAATTTCCCAAATTAGAAATGGCTGAATCACATCGAATAATCTACGAAATCATTATCTTTATATGGGGCCTGCTTTATCTAACATTATTATTGGGGATATACTTTATAAACTTTGAGATTTCTGTTATCATTAAAAAGACCACACTAGGGACTTCAAATTGTAAAATAACAAAAGTATTATTATGTGTTTTATGGGCCAATATCTAAGCTGGAATTTACTGACACATTTCAATCTCTAATCCAGTTAAGTCAAGTGCACTTAAATATTAAATAAACAACTCTAATTCGAAATGATCTCAATACCAATTATTTACAAGTCATTTATCTCGTTTTCAAAATCTCAAAACAATTATTTAATACCTCATTCCTTTTTTAAGTGTATTTTTACATTTACTGTTTTAATATCCAACTCGTGCTTGACTTTATTCCAGTTTCGGCTTTGCTTTCATTTAACTGCGTTATTAAGTGTCTGTATTTTACAGTGAATTTATGTGGGCTGATCAAGCAGCATTGAATTTATTGCAGCTAATGTTCACTTACCTCCAAATACTCCCCCTTGGTGACCTTCAGCTCCTTATCGTTGGTCGCCTGCTTGTTGTAGGCCACCTCGGCGATCTTGACATTCCGGCTCTCGAGGCGATTCAACCAGGTGCGATTGCCGTTTTCCGGACTCGGAGGAATGGGTATCGGCACTGCCACCGGCGAGGGTGTATTGGTCTTCTTCAGGGCGGGAGCCAGATACTGGACCTCCTCGTCCACCACCCAATCGGGGGACCAGTCATCGTAGAAGATGGGATGATACGAGCTCTTGTGATCCTTGAACTGATCCTTCGGAACCGTCCAGTTGGGACCGAGACTCTGCCACAGCTGCTTCTCATTGGAGTCCAGGGTGCCATTGAGAAAGGCAATCGTCTCCCGGCGCAGAAGAGGATTGACCACTGCCTCCGGCAGACCCGCGTCCACGTAGATGTCATTGCAGACAGTGACGATGGTGTTCAGCGAGATGAAGACATTGTGCACCGGATCGGTGGACTTGCTGAAGTGATTCTGCAGTCGCACAGAGTAGATCAGTGCCAGCTTCACCTTGGCCAGGATGTCGTGGAACTCGCTCTCGATGGGCGGCCGGGATCGCAGGACCAGCAGGCCTTCGCCATGGGGATTGTGCTGCTCCTTGCGCAGCTTTAGCTCGTTGAGGGCCTCGGCCGCATAATGGAGCCGGGCCATAAACCGTTCGATGTCCTCGAAGCAGTGATTGATCACCTGGACAGCACGCTCCGTCTGCTCCTTGTCCAGGGCATTCTTTTCCGCTGCTATTCCGGCCACTGCCGCCGCAATGCCATACTGATCCTTAGCCTGATGGTTGTGACTTCTGTCTGGCTTGGGCAGCAGGATGGGCGTCTTGTTGCGGTCCACTGTGATGGGAGTGCCTTTGCTTAGCTGAAAAATATGACAACTTTCTTAATGGCAAGTCTTAAAATAAACTACTATCAGTGACTAGATTTCTTATAATCTTTAAATAAATATTTTTCTTTATGTATATATGGATTACTCACCGTTTTTAGATCCTCCACCAGATGCACTGAACTGACGTCGGCCACCTGTGACGTTTCAAGATAAGATTATGAGTTCAAATTAGCGACACATTAAATCTTAGATGTGGAAACTCACCTGAAAGATGTGCATCTCGGTGTTGCCTAGGGAAATCCCCGGCACCGAAAAGATCAGGATGTTGTTGTAAGCCTCCTTGGGATCCTCGCTAATGAAGGCCGTGGGCTCTGTGATCAGGCTGCCCGGGAAGTTTTCGATCTCCTTCATCGCGCTGTCGAGCATCACCAGCCACTGTCCGTTGAAGCTCATGAACATCTTGTGCGGCCAGATGCCACCGGTCTTGTCCAACTCGATCAGCAGCTTCATCTTCTCCTTGGGCTGCTTGATCTCGGCCTCGTTCTTCAGCTTGAAGGTGGCCAGATGCTCCAGGGCATAGGTGGGTTTGATCTCGTCATAGTGCCCATTGGCGGCCGGATTGCCGTTTGGGATTCCATTTTCGTAGCCGGTACGTGGCATCCTACAGAAACATTTATATATTTTGTATGTATATTCCAACCCAGACATAGTTTTTGGTATCAATTGTTTGCACAAGGAAAAGGAAAATAAACTGCGCACTTCTTCGCCATTTCATTGTCAGGTCTATTTGCTTTCTATTTATTCCATTAACGATAACACTACCTATGAACAAATGCATGTAAACAACAGCAATGGTCAAAAAGCTATTACATTGTTTGCCTTAAAGACTTCCAGGAAAATATTATATATTTCTATGACTTCAAAGAAGGGGAAAATACCGGGAAATTGTAGACAAAAGCTACATTTTACATTTAGACTTAAACTTAACAGCATAAAGATTTCTCAATTAAGATGTGCAAATTTCCAAGGACTCTGGCCTGTACTCGAAAAGATACAATACATACGAAATGGAATCCTCTGTAAATATCAGGATTTTCAGTTCCACTTTAAAATGACTCATCGTGCCATAAAGTTTGCCATTTAAATACCAAATCCTGCACTTTGTACGACTATCTATTCCAATATAGACTATAGCTTCCTGTCTGGATAACATATTTACCCATTTATAACCGCAATGGGTCGAAAGTATCTCAAGGTCCTATTGCCAGCTTTGACCATTCTGATTGAAGCGTTGCGACGCCTAAGCCTTCTGGGAAACTATTGATTCCCTAGTCCCGAGTGGACATTGGGATGGACGCTAGTTGACAAAGATTCACACCTGTGCAATGTACTACATATTGGCTATTATTGTATATGTACAATTGTTCTTTCACCTGTGTGTGGTAGCTACCTGCCCGATTAGATAAACGCAATTAGGGGCTGACTTTGCGATTGCCTTTGCTTCACTGCTTTTGCACCTTGCTTTTGCAGTTATCACAAAGCCAGGAAATTCTTGGCACATGAAGCAATCATTAGTGGAAGGCTCATTACATAAAGAGCCGAACGGTGGTATCCGTATTTTTGGCCATGATTAGCGCACGACTGAGATTCATTTGTTGCTTTCGCTGGCATGACATCAGATCCGGAGATACCACATATCTTTAGGATCTTGATTTACGATCTTAGATCGGTCCGAGCGTTGGCTGGTTACCTTGCTGTTCACACGGTGGCCCACTGTGATGGTTATTTGGTTTGGCAGTAAGTGTATAGTATTATTTATTTATTTATAATTGTCTTTAAAGATGGCCCGAACTCGCACTCTCGACCCGCTGCGAATCAAATTCGAACTCCAACTAACCGCCGACAGTGGGCCCAAAGGGAATTGGCCATATCAGCTGGCTCCTCATTAATTGATTGCCTGAAATTGTTACTCTTTTTTTTTTGTTCGTTCTGGCTGGCTGGCCTTATCGCAAAAGCAAAAGTGTGCCTTATCTCTCACTGTTCTGCGATTGTGCATCGTATCGCTAGATACGATACCCATTGGCACTTCTGGCAATCTTATCGCTGCGCGGAGAATAACAGAACAAATGCCGAGTGAGAGAGAGAGGTTCGCCTGGCGCTGGGTCTGTTTCTTGTATATCAGCGACAGAAGGTGATCGCATCAAATGGTCAGCAGCTGACCCTGGGGCCACCAACAAGTATTCCCTATCAGCGATAGGCAGGTGTACTATAGGTGTACCATAGGAATTTCGGAGAGTTTCCCCGCCGCAAACATGCCATTTTCCACATTGCTGGCATATTTGCGCCGAACGACAACTTAAGCCGGGAATTTCTACTACAGTGTCTTGTGCCTGTAAACCTTTATTTATTCGTCTGATAGATATAATGTGAATAATATCTAAAAATATATTAAAATATGAATCATTTTAGGTACTTAGAGATGGCAGAAAGAGTGGCTATCTATCTATAAGCTATCCTTCTTATGGATTTATTTAAATTATGCGTTAGATATTCTCTAACTTTTGCTCTGAGGGGTTTTTGCTTAATTATAACTCATAAATTATCAATCCATTATATGTAAATATATACGTACATTTATGTATAACGTTTGATAGGTATAATTTGAATAATATCTAAATATATATTTAAATATGAATCATATCACAAACATAAAGATGACAATAACAAAGGGTAGCTTTCTATGAAACTCCTGCTCAAAGATTTCTTTAAATTTATATAAAATAGTCATCTTTTTATGTATTATTATATATTCACAATTATCAATCAGTTGAAGTCATCCATTATTTAAATTATCTACATTCCAAAGTTCTCTCCCTCTCTCTGTGCAATTTTTGTTTAATTATAACTTATAAATTACCGATCCATAATAGTAGGTTAAAAGGTAATTTCCTGGTGAACCATCAATAATATTTTCCTTTAATAACTAACTTCCCATTAATGTATCATTTTTCTTTAACAATAAATGTTTTAGAAACTACAAATTTACATATGAATCACTCTCTTAATTAAAAAAAAACCTCTCTTTATGACAGCAACGATTGCTTCTAAAGGTCTGGGGTAACATTTTTATTCGTTTGTTGGCCAATAACTTTTATTGGTGCTAATTGTGACATTCTTGCCTTTTATTTGGTGCCCGCAAACTAATTCACGTAATATCAGGAGAGAAAAAAAGCGACCCTCATTACAGATCAAAATGGGAATTGTTGAAAATGGCAATACACGTATCACACTTGCCGCAACACTTTCTGTAACGACTGTGATTACAGCCATATGGCGTGTCTCTAACGATTCAGCTTCTGAATTGAGTATTATAATTTCTGTAGGTAAACATTATTTTGTTTATTTGTCAATTTTCCCCAGTAATCTTTATGCATTAACAACTAGAATGTATGGTTTTGAGGTATTTATTGAGCTCTAAATCTGATTTTCTTGGGACTTAGGAACATAATAATCTAAAATCGGTTTCTTGGGTATAGGAGACTTCCTCGTATCTTTTGAATTGCTTAGACCACATCGTCGCAGGCGACCAGTTGATTGCTGTAAGGAAACACCGAATGAAAAACATCATTATGCTTGTAGATAATTGCTGTTTGCCGGGCTTATCACTCCGGTACTCAGGTTAATATCAAATGGGAATCTCATTTTCTACCATGTTGAGTCACAGAACCAGACAACCGGTGACAGGTTATCTATTGCGGGGTAATGATTGAATGGCAAAACCAGTACATACCTGGCGGATGGCAACTGAAAGATATTCTGGGGAACAGCTCTGACATCGGAGTTCAGGCACAGGAGCTTGGAGCCATTGAAATACCGATACTCGTTCAGGAGAGAGTCGTGCTTGTGGTCCGACTGTTCCCGATGATGCTGGTGCACATTCCAAAATTGTTCACCTAAAATATGCAAGTTATTTAATGATAAAAATACAATTATTTTTAAGGGAAAAGCTTACCAAGTATGCAGCTGAATGTGCGACCGATAGCTCCACTTACAGGACGCTCTGAAATTCCACCCACAATCAAATCGATATCTGACCAGTTTGAGTAAATGGTTTTAAGCTTGTCCAAAACCTATTTAAGAGATAAAATGTGTACAAATAATTAAATTCAGTATACAATTCAGCTTAATAAATTGTTAGAGCTGTAAAAAATGGCTGAAAACAATTAAAAAGGAATTACATTTCATCTTTAGAGTAAACTAACTGACAAACAACACATTTTTGTTTTAATTTATGTTAATTTATAAAGAATTAAAAAATGGCACTGACTAAAAGAAATTAACTCTCTCTACCTTTTGAAATCTACAAATAACATTATAATCTTTATGGCGCTATTAAAAAGCTTTTAAAAACATGCTAA
This sequence comes from Drosophila kanapiae, assembly GCA_008042475.1. NCBI lineage: Eukaryota > Metazoa > Arthropoda > Insecta > Diptera > Drosophilidae > Drosophila > Drosophila kanapiae. Next base: position 287,228 of record VNJM01001497.1, read on the forward strand.
AACTGTTGCTATTTAGAAGTAGTATAATCAAGTGCAGTTTGTTATCAGATACAAATGCCATTAAAGAACCCGAACCTACATCATTGGGAATAAAGCCTTCAAAGTCTTTCCAACTAGTCACGGGTCTGAGTAGGCTGCAGGTTTCAAAGTATTTGTGGTAAGGTTGCAGGCCATGATCCCTGCCTCGTTGAATGTCGAAGGCCAGGATATCGGCATGCGTGGGCTTGGTGTCCTTGTGCCAGACGACCTGGAATAAAGTTCCTTAATGTTTTTTCTCCAAATTTCTAGGGAAGATCGGACTTACATCACCAGCATAGGCAGCATCCATTTTCATGGTACGCTGATTGAGCAAACTCTCAAGGATCTCGTTCAGTTTCTGAGTTGTGTATTGCAGTCGGGGCTTATAGATCTCTTCCTTGAGTTCAAACAGGTTTGTGGTCGGTAGGTTTTTCCTAAAATAAATATTACAATTACATAGAACATTATCGATATATAAATTAGCAAGCTTACGTATCCAGATCGTTTTCCTTGACCAGATTTCGCAGCTCATTGGGCAGCATTGAGAAGTAGAACCTCATGGCCGCCACTCCGAACTCGTTGGAGATCTCCTGGGCGCGGCTATTTCCGCTCTGAGCCTCGGCGGCCAATTTCTCGCCCAGAACCTCGGGCAGCCACTCATCTATGACCACGCGCCTATAGACATCCACATTCACCGCCTTGGCCGCCTGGAAGAGCTGCTCATCGTTCCACTGGGGCTTCCTGTCACTTAACTCTCTGGCCAGTCGATTGTGGTTCCGCATGAAGATCGTGTAGATCAGAATGGAGAAGGGACTGCTGTTCACCCGAGAATCGCCGGCCGCAAAGCAGGTGGCATTGCCAGTGGCACCCCAGGCGCAGAAGGAGTGTCCCAGGTCCTTGGTATCCGTGGTCATGGGCAGCAGGACATGATGTCGCTGGCCAATGGATGTGGATTTTAAAAGGCCACCCCTTAACAATCTCATCTTCTGCTCCGCAGCTGAGGTGAAGCCGTACAGCTGGGACAGGTCCAAGGAGGCAGTGGCCTGGTTGAGCTGGAAAAACAAAACGTTTTTAATATTTCTAAATTCCCATGATCTAGTACTTACCTGCTCGGCGCCACCGAAATTGCAATCGGCCACGGCCAGAGCACTCCGCACATAGTTGAGGCAGCTGGGCACGTCGTATTTCCCACTGGGCTGGTACAGAATTGGAGCACATGCCGGGTGGTGGTGGCGGGGCTGAAGGTTGTTTTGGTCACGGCTGCAGCACTCGATGGGAGCTCCGGTGCCTTGGGAAAACATTATTCAATTATTGAATTTATTAAGTAAATAGAGCCCGCCTTAATTAATCGATTTGTGCCGAAAGAATAAGTAGTATAAGCTTACTCATCGACTGCGAAACGGGCTTGCTAAGATCGTGCTCCACAAACTGAGCCCACTGAGCCAGGCCCAGATTCAAATGGGATTTCTCCTCGGAGATAAGTTGTTTAGCCTTCTGGATGGTATCCGGTTCGTAGAGGGCCTTACTTATGGACCAGGCAGGCGGCAGGCTGCCGAGGCGACCGGATTCGGGAAACATCTGCAAGGATTTGGTATGTGAAACTTGAATATCTTAAAGAAATATCTCAAAAAATCAATCCTACCTCATGGAAGCCGTTCCTGTAGTGGGGCTCCAGCAACCGCCGGAATGCGTGGTGACCTTCCCTGTTGCCAGAAAGTAAGTTTTGGCACTCCTCACGCAAACTGCTGCCCTCGGGCAGGGGTTTATCTTCCAGATAATTCCGGCACTCATCTCCATCGATGTCGTGGGTCAAACATTGGCTATTGTACACGTACAGGCTAGACTTCAGGATCTTCAGGGCTATCTCACAGTCCTCCTTCGAGGCGCCATTGGGCAATGTGTCCAGAAGTTGCACGTGCGAAATAGTGCCGTTCTTGACAGTAATATCGGATTTTAACAGATTTTCCTCCAGTCTACAAAATGTTTAATTAATTAAATAATAGCTTAAAAGAATATTTTAGAATAAATTAACAAACCGTTTTTGTCTGTTCAGAGAGTCAAGTCCAGAGTTAACAAACTCCACCCATTTCGCCGAAGGAATGCCATTTAAGTACGATTTAACTTCACTCCTTATATCAGTTCTAGCTAAAAATATTAAAAGAAGTACGCAGATTATTACAATAGATATAGTTTATATTTGTAAGAGTACAATAAATGATGATGGAAGAAACCTAGGAAAAGTTTCCATGCGTTTTGTATTCTAATAAACCTAAATGACGTGGGAAAATCTTTTTAGACTCAATTAAAATACGTTTTACCTATTAAGAAGGCATGATTTATAGAGCTGGAATATTCCACAAGTGAAGCGCTGTCAACACTTTAATTAAGACGACTTTAAAGTTATATTATATTACAAAGGTCAGTGCAGTTCGACAAAGCGAGTCAATAAATAAAGATGGATTTTTGGGGGGTTTTTCTTTATCTATCTGATCATTATTAAAAAGAGTAGGTATATTCCCGCTTCAATACACAGACTTGCTAACAAATGTTAATGGGAATGCATTGATTGCTATTGCCACGCCTTCGAAAATCTATTTGGAGCTGATTGTAAACATTGGCTTATTATTATTTTTAAGTGATAAGAAAAAACACTTCTGTGTGAATTTTCTAGGCGTTTATTTAGGAATTCCCACTAAGTTCATAATGGGTCAATTAGCAGGAAATTTATATATTTTTGACTCTAGGAACTAACGTTAAAGGGAAAAAGTGCAGTCATTCATGGTGACATAACACGTGAGCTTCGACAAAAAATATAGAAAGGCTACTCTTTGCTTTGCTGCACTATAAAACCAATCAAAATGTAAATATAAAATAATTATATAACAGTTTATACTATTTAAACTATCAATAAATAACATAATTAATATTCAACGGCTTACTGGTAATCCCAGAAATATATGCTTGTAAGCCATTGACACTTTTATTGATGTGAAACAAGCTATAAATGAATAGTCATTAATACAACCTATTAGATTCACCGCATTCAGGTTTATTGTTGTTTATTTTCCCTGCTCTCTCATATGATATCTGAATAGAAAAGTTTTTCATTAACAACACCGGTACGCGGCGATACAAATAGAATTTGTATTTAAAACTCTATTATTCGATTAATAAATAATATATGGAAAACTTCATTATTGCTTATTAGATGATATTCTTTGTTTATAAATAAATATAGCTCTCTTTAGAATTTTCTGTGATCCGACTTACGATTTGGGAAGGAAAAACTGGTGGCATCGCATATTGAGGGCAGTATCGATGCTGCTATTATAAAAGCCAGCAGGCAGATGCACTTGTCGCCAGCCATTGCACTGTTCTTTGTCCCAGAATATAATTTCTCAGGGCAAACACATGGGCTCCCGTTTCTGATTCACAAGCCCCGGCCAAGCCGAGCGTCGGGCCCACGTCAATAAAATTTAAGTCACGTCGCCAGCGACTGATAAGGAAGTAATTCGAACTGCGACTCTGGCTGAGCTCCCCGTGCTTTTTCGTCGATCCGTACCGTTCCAATAAGCCGTGTCGATGGCTCAGCAACTCATAGACTACTGAAATGCGGTCCGATCTCGCCGGAATCACAGCCGCTCAGTCAGATCATTATCACGCATAATGAAGCTCATCATCTGACTTGGGAGCGTGTTCTCTCGGCGGAGCAAAAAATCGAAAAAGCGTAAACAAATCTTATTGTTGTTATTTGGCGCGGTGAATCAATACGTGTGAGTGTTCTTCCCCAACAAAAAGTCGATCAAACACCAATGTAATATGTAAATGATGACCACACCTGAAAAGTACATTCATATATACATACATACATATATTGAGTACTTCTGTCCTTGCTTTCATCGTACAGCAATGGAAATAATACCCACAAAGTTTACAAACACACTTTGAAGGTGGCAGTGCAGTGTAATTTTAAACGAAGCGCCGATAATTGATTGAAGCGAACCACTGTTATCGATAACTTCAACAAGGGGTGAATCAGTGGGTTTCCGGTTGTCTAGTTCCCGGTTGAGAAAAAGTTCCACAACATGCTAAAAATAAAACTTAAGCACTTAAAAATAAAAAAACCTATTGTTTGTTGTAAACACCTTTAATTTATTGTTACAAAATACGCTAACAAATATAAATATTTCTACTTATAAAAAATATGTCAAATACCCTAGGAAAAAATCTATATATTTTTGTATTATAACGTTTATATCTCTCAAATATTAATTACATTAAACATTTTAGAATTGAAATATGAAATATTTGAAGTAAATCCTCAATAGCTTGTGCTAATATTACATCGTGACTGAACCCATCTCTATGTTTGCTTATTAGATAGTTCTATCGATTATTTTATATCGTAATCGATTTTATTTCCACCTCTAGCTAGAGGTCTACCAAACAAGCGTTTTCCGAAAAAGAAATTAAATTTAATCAATAAAAGCAAGATATTACAGCAGCAATGCCAGCCTTAGACGCGGAAGTCAACGAGGATCAGTTCAACAATGAACAGTCCAAGTCAATGTCTGGGCCAATCGTCGGCATCATCTATCCGCCGCCGGAAGTTAGAAGCATCCTTTGCCAAATATACCGAAAAATGTTTACCCATTATATATTTTAAAATACTAATCAAAGTTACAGGTTTAATGCGTTTTCCAATGCTCAGTAAGCAATGTTTTAACTAACAGATATCGTTGACAAGACCGCGAGCTTTGTGGCCCGCAATGGACCGGAGTTCGAGGCCCGAATCCGGCAGAACGAGTTGGGCAACCCGAAGTTTAATTTCCTGAATGGAGGCGATCCCTACCACGCCTACTACAGACACAAGGTCAACGAGTTTCGCGAGGGCAATGGTGAGTTTTGATTATTATCCAAGGAATAGCTTCTCAATCATATCCCATCCGAAATAGATGCCGGAATCACGGCCATAGCCGGTATGAAGCAGTTGGCGGTGACCAGTGCCGCCCAGCAGCGCCAGCAGGAGCTCTTAAAGCAGGTGGTAGAGCAGCAGTTCGTGCCCAAGGAACCGCCGCCGGAATTCGAGTTCATTGCCGATCCGCCATCGATTTCGGCTCTGGATTTGTAAGTTCCTCTTGTCCAGTCACCTCCACAGTTAATCGTTATTGTTCACCTTTCCAAATCAGGGACATTGTGAAGCTGACAGCTCAGTTTGTGGCCCGTAATGGCCGCCAGTTCCTCACCAATCTGATGAGCCGCGAACAGCGCAACTTCCAGTTTGATTTCCTGCGTCCGCAGCACTCGCTCTTTCAATACTTCACCAAGCTGCTGGAACAGTACACCAAGGTGCTGATCCCGCCCAAGGACCTGCTGGGCAAGCTGCGGTCGGAGAGTGCTCCGGGCAGGGCCAGCATGAACCAGGTGCTGGAGCACGTCAAGTACCGCGCCAATTGGCAGCGCCACCAAGAGGCGCAGCGTCGCCGCGAGGAAGAGAAGATCGAGCGGGAACGCGTAGCCTACGCCCAGATCGATTGGCACGACTTTGTGGTGGTGGAGACGGTGGACTATCAGCCCTTCGAGTCGGGCAACTTCCCGCCGCCCACGAATCCCGACGAGGTGGGCGCCCGTGTGCTCATGGAGGAGCGTCTGATGGAGGAGGAGGGCGACACCGAGATGCAGATCGAATCGGACGACGAGGACGACTCCCATGTGACCAGCCACTTGGAGAGCGGCCTTAAGCTTTCGCAGATGGAGAACCGTGTGGGCATTCAGATGAAAAACGTGTCCTCCTACAGTCATCCGGCGGGCGCCAAGCGCGACAATACCCAAGTGCAGGACATGGACGAGGCCTCCAGCGACGAGGACACTCCGACGACCAAGCTGCAGCCCTCGGTGGCGCCCATGCAGCCGCCCACTCACGACAAGGTGGTTGTCAAGAAGTACGATCCCAAGGCGACGCAACCCAAGGCGGCGCCGATGCCCACGGACGAGTACCTCATCTCACCGATCACGGGCGAGAAGATCCCGGCCTCCAAGGTCTCGGAGCATATGCGTATCGGTCTGCTCGATCCACGCTGGGTGGAACAGCGCGACAAGCACACCGTGGAGAAGATCAACCAAGACAACGTCTTCGCCGCGGGAACGGCAATCGAGGCGAGTCTCAAACAGTTGGCCGAGCGTCGTACCGATATCTTCGGTGTGGGCGACGAGGAGACAGTCATTGGCAAGAAGCTGGGAGAGGAGGAGACCAAGAAGGACGATCGCGTGACCTGGGACGGGCATACGTCCAGTGTGGAGGCTGCAACGCGTGCGGCCAGAGCGAATATTACGCTGGAAGAGCAGATCCATCAAATCCACAAGGTCAAGGGTCTGCTGCCGGACGAGGAGAAGGAGAAGATCGGGCCCAAGCCGGTGGGCAACAAGGCCACACTCTCGGCTCCTCCCCAGCCATCAACCAGGTCGCAGTCGAGTCACTCCAATCAGAGCCAACACCATCAAGGTAGCGGTGGAGGCGGCGGCGGAAGTGGTCAGCATTGCCACCACACCTTGCACCATCATCATTTGTCGCAGCAGCATCAGCAGGCGCCGCAGCATCCGCCGCACCATCATCCGCAGCAGCCACCGCAGCCTGTAATGGCACTCATGCAACTGCGTCCACCCATGTTGCGTAAGTTATAGTTGATAGTTCTCTTACCCATTCAAGGATTAATTGGATTATTACCTTGGCAGAACCCTTTGGATCTGGCAATCCGGGCTACATGAACATGCAGTCGGGCGGACCACCCCAGCAGCTGGCACCAGCTCCGCCTGTTGAGCTAGAGGATGAGCCGCCTGCCAAAAAGTTGCGCTCCGAGGATAACCTTATACCAGAGGCCGAGTTTATTGCCGCGCACAAGGTGGATCAAAGCTAATATTACTTCTGAATTATTTAGATATCTAATTTATTGTGTGTTTGTAGAGCCCCGTAACCATTCAGGTTCAAGTGCCGAACTCCGACAAATCCGAATGGAAGCTGAATGGCCAAATGATAGCCGTAACCATGGCCCTTTCCGAGCCTATAACCAACCTCAAGACGAAGCTCCAGGATGAAACCGGTATGCCGCCGGCCAAGCAGAAGATCTTCTACGAGGTAAGCGATTTTTGTCGATGTTAATATTAGAATTAACGCAAATCTAACATTTTAACTCTTTCCAGGGCATGTTCTTCAAAGACAGCAACACGATGGCTTTCTACAATCTCGTAAACGGAACCACAGTGCATTTACAGGTCAAGGAGCGTGGCGGCCGCAAGAAGTAGACCCGGAAATCAATTACAAAACCAGGCCACCCATTTTGGAATGCTTCATATGTAGACATTTATTTGTATATGGGTTCTTGCATAAATTTGTAATAAATCGTCAATCACAGAGTCAAGTTAATTGCACTTTTAGTTCTTTCAATTTCCGGTGGCGTTAAAAATTGGAGTGTGAATTTTTTGGGGGGGAATGCAAGGAGTATAAAAAAGGAATGTTACGTCTAAGCGTCTTTGTTGGCCAGAATGCGCGCCATATCGCGATATCGCAGCAGCATGGGCGCGTAAATATCCTCGCTGTCCTTGTGTGGCTCGCAGACGAGCTGCAGCTTGTTGGGCGTCAGACTTAGGACATAGTCACGATAGCTGAGCGGTGTTGCCGTTGTCCCTTCAGCCAGTTCGTGTCTGTAGATAGCATAGGCGGCTCTGAAGGCAGCTCCCATCAGGGCGGCCTCACTCTCAGTCTGTAAAGTAAGTTAAGGTTTGGGTTAAAGGTAAAGTTAAAGTTAAGAATAAATAAAAGCAAGCCAGATAAGTAACCCACCTGAATATGGACGGGGGCATTGAACACATCGGCTATTGTTTGCAGGATTGATTTGTTAACGGATGCACCGCCGGTGGCAAGGATTTGAGTCTCGTTTCCAAAATGGAAGCCCATGTCTTCGGCAACTGCGCGATGGTGCAACATCTGTCCCTCAATTAAGGCACGAATTTCAATTTGAGGCGAGCTGAATCTGTTGATAATAACAAAATATTGTTATAATTAATTGTTTTTCTGACACTTTTAATAGCTATAATAACTCACTTTATAACGCCCTTGGAGGCGTCCGGCGAGCTGGGCACGCTATCCTTATTCCATCGGAGTGTGCCCTTCGCCTTGGGAATAATCTCCATTTCGTTAAAGTGCACTGCCATGTTGCCAAAGTTTCCACGCGGCGTGGATTCGAGAAGTTCGTTGAATTTTTGCCAATCTCCGCCGGCCTCTGTCTTGTTCAAGCCTTCGCGCACCAGGGAACCATTTCTAAAACTAAAAGAAGGAAATACGCATACAAAGTTTATTTCATTCGATTAAAAACTTACCATAGCAGGCCCATGTACTCTTCCGTCTCGGTTGGGTGGCACAACACGTGGCCCTCCACCCAGTTGAGGGGCTCCTTCATGCTCATCATCAGCGTGTCGCTGGTGCCAAGGGAAACACTGAGCCAATTGCTGTCCACCAGCATGCCAGCCAGAGCCGAGGGATTGTCACCCGTGCAGGCAATCACTTTGCAGTCGGCCGGAAAGCAGAAGCGCTTCACAAAGTACTCGGAAATGGTGCCCACAATCGTATTGGGACTGACCGGATGACCTAAACGCTCGTCCAGATCGGGAGCACACGCATTCAGGCAGGCCTTGGACCAGCTCTTCTGGCGAATATCCAGCAGATTCATTCCAGAGCCATCGCTGAAGTCGATGGGAGCCACCGAGCCCAGAAAGAGCGAAGCCAGAAAGCTGCTGACCAGTGAGATTCGATGGGCGTCCTCGTAGGCGTGCGTGCGCTGCTGGTAGATCTTGCGGATCTGTGGTCCCGTGAAGCGTTCATAGCACTTGGAGCCCGTTAGCTCCACCATGTCGAGATGGCCCCCAATGGCCGTTTCCATTTCCAGGCACTGGTTCGTGGTAGAGGCGTCCATCCATATGGGAGTCCGGTTCACGACAAAAGCGGAGTCATCGATTTGTGAGTGCAGGAACTTGTCGGGATCGAGGTTCTGCAGGGAGGCAATGCCGTGCTTGGACCAGTACAAGGATCCGTGTTGCTGTCCAGAGCCACTGATTGCCGCCACGGTGCTCAGGTCAGCTTCCTGCATCACCAGGCGATCCAGGACAATGTCCATAGCCTTTACCCACATCACGGGCTGCACAAAGAATCTGAATGGAGAGAGAAAAGTAGATTTTTAATTGATAAATCAACTTAGTGGTAGGACTCTCCTTTACTTACTCATTCTTGTTGGGTCCTGGATTGGCTCCGCCCACTGTCCGGAATTCTGGCAAATCGGTGTCGAATTTCACTTCCGCCGAGGCCACCACCTCCAGGCTGGAGTTCAGCAGGATGGCTTTGAGCTGGAAAGGAAAAATGGGGCAGCGTATAGAGATACGGAGGCAGACACACCTTAAAAGTAACGATCAAACACAGAGGGCAACTAGGAGTCACCGCTGGCGTCATTGCGGAATTGTGAAAGTTATTGGGGTGGTTAAGATAATGCGGTGGGGGCCAATCCGCCGAACGTGAATTGTAATAATCAAACGTTAATAGTTAAATTATTGTGTGTGCGCATGGGCTTAGCAGATAAGCGAGCATCGAGCCCCGGCAATGGGCCACTGATAAGCTTTGTGTGTTGTGTCGTTCTAGGGAAACAGGTTCCATTGCGAGGCTGCGAGTTCCGCAAGAGATGACCTTTTTAATAACCCCATTCCCACGCAGCGAGATGGAAATGGTAATGAGGGGGACGCCTTCACATCTCGCAGATACAAAGATACTACGTAGGCAGCTACTGTTCTGGGGGCTTTAGTCACCTTTTGGGTGCTCAAGTCGAAGCCTAGGAAGGCGCGTTTCAGCTGCTGCGGTCCCATGATAACTCTGCTTCCGGTTCGCTTGAATGCCTGCTGTAGTCTGTCAGTCGGATCTCCCTCATGCGGAGCTAGTCTCTCCGATTCTACGGGTTAAATAGCCGGAATTGCTGAGAGACTTTAGCTTTTGTTGACAAATTCGGACGGAATGGTGTGACCGTTGCTTGTTATTACAAAAACCTAAACCTCAACGGATTCCCATGGCAACGCACTGAAAAAAATTCAATTGCCGAGCTGCGGTTTAAATTTAATAAAAAAGGGAACAAGTATTTCTCTGTTGAGAAGTAAACTACCGAATTTAATATACTTTTTCTCAAAATTATACTTAAATTTACGAGCAATCTATTATCAATTATAAAAACCTGAGGGCCTGGAGCATTTCATTTTATTTTCATTTATTTCTGTTACATCTACTTGTAAGGTATATTAATTATAAATATTAAATTTTGTAGGCATCAGGGCCATATAATTTGGTTTTACTTTCATTTATTTCTGATTCAACTACATGAGTGGTATATTTCGTTTTATCAATTTCCAATTTGTACATATTTTAGATTTTAGCTTCGGTTCATCGTAATCTATCTGGGGAACCAGTTCGTGTCCCGTATTTGGCTCACCATTCATCGATAGCTGGACAGCTTGCCTTGCTCAATATTAGCAATAACAATAACACAGATTAAACAGAATAAATTGAATGTGAATAAAAGAATTGATCAGCACGTGGTCTATTTCTATAATATATTCTTTATTTATAAAAAACATGATTAAATCAGACATGGAAAAACATCGCTGTTTGTTTCCGATATATCGATGGGACATCCTAAACCTTTTCGATATGATGATATTTATATATATTTTTCACATCCCTAGATCAGCCCTGAAAGGAAATTGCTAATAATTGAAAAAATTAAGTTTAATACAAGTGTTAAATAGGTTCGCTAAGGAGAACATGTCGCTAAACTACGAGGAGATGAGCTGGTCGGGTAAGTTTTCCGCTTTCACCGGCTCCGCAGTATGCGGGCCCACGTCAGTAATCCAATTGGCATGTGGAGCAAGAAAATGGGAGCAGACCATGAATGAAAAGTGGACGACCCTAATCCGTAACCCCTTTGCAGATGTGCGGGATCAGTTCAGGAAGTGGCGCGAGGAGACCGGCCGCCACAGCGAGGAGGTGGTCCAGCTGTGGGTGGCGGTGCTGGAGGACAAAGTGCACAAGACCGGCAACGAGCGCCACCTTATCTTGGAGCAGGTGATCATCGCAGCATTGGACACTGCCCGTTTCGGCATCGCCGCCGATTGCACCAAGCAGCTGGCATTGGAGTTTCCGGGCAGCCTGCGCGTGATGAAGTTCAAGGCGATGCGGTACGAGGCGCTGGAGCAGTACGACGATGCGGATGAGGTGTTAGATCTCATAATTGCCAAGGACGAGACCAATGCCGCGCCCAGAAAGCGAAAAATTGCCATTCTCAAGGCCCGAGGTCGTCGGGTGGAGGCCATCAAGGAGCTCAACGAATATCTGAAAAAGTAATAAGTGTGAGACTCGACTCCCAGGATTACCCACTACAATATGTATATTTCTACAGGTTTATGTCCGATCAGGAGGCTTGGCATGAGCTGTGCACCTTGTACCTGGCTGAAGGCGAATTCGGGAAGGCGGCATTTTGCATGGAAGAGGTTCTGCTGCACAATCCCCACAGTCATCTGATACACCAACGGTTGGCGGAAATCCGCTACACAATGGTGACTTGGCAGTTCGAATATCCATGAATATCTTTTACTAACATCTTTATCTGTCAGGGCGGCGTCGAGAATGTGGAATCAGCTCGCACTTACTACTCGCAGGCCCTGAAGCTAAACCCTCACAACTTGCGTGCCTTGTATGGGATTTACTTGTGCTGCAACTACTTGGCCAACTCCAGGTCTGCTAGCTCCAAGCGCAAGGAACTGCAGAAGCTGGCACAATGGGCGCTGGAGCAAGTATCGGAGCACACGACCAAACAATCCACAATCAAAAACAACGACAAACTGATTCTGTCATTGGAGGCTGCCTTAGGAAACCTGGAAATCAAATCGAATTGACCAACCAAAGCACTTATGGAGTTCACACCGTTCGTGCAATAATAGATGCCAGAAAGTAATGATTCCAAATATTCTCAGAAATGGGTTTTCAGTTTGTGTTTCTTAAGCAAAACAATGAAATAACATATAGATAAACATTAAAAGAAGCGGGAGTTAACACATATTTTATTGTCAGTGCATCCGAGATAGTATTTTTTGATGTTCAAGAATCGGTGACGGCTTAGAACTCGGATTTATAGCCTTGAATATATCGGGTATGCAAAAATAGTTCTGTAATAAATTTAGAAAAATTAATTATCCGAAATTTGTGACTTTCCTTGTGTATTTCCTTAAGATTCCATGAAAATCTGGCATTGTTTTCTTTTCTTAATTTACTGCTTACTTTATTTTATATCTTTTTGGGTGACCTCCATTTCAGAAACAAGAGCACACTTAATCAGTCGCGCAAATTGACGCAACATTAAACGGACATTGAACGGCACTCACAATGCTGTTTAAAACGAGCACAATATTTACTGAGAAGATAGGTGCCATTATGCTATATAACCTACTGTTAATCATCCCATGAGTCCATTGACTCTCGCTTTATTGTAAAAATTGCTTTAATGCACTAGATTAATTCTCACTAGGCTCGTGCATGTCCAACATCGTCATACATTTACATATGCACGTACATGGGCGCTCGGTTCATGGCATCTGTGTGTATATATTTCCATACATCGCACTGTAGGTGCAATCGACGACTGCAGGGCATCCGAGGGCAGCGCTGATAGTCCAGCGGACGGCTAAAAATAGTCCAACAATGGGACAGAATGCAATCTACAGAATAGCCCCTCCCCACCCACATCATCCATCGCCAGTGGACTTCAGTTTGTGGAGGAGCCGTTGCCGTAGGTCCGTCCACTGTGCGATTTCCTTGAATGTTTCGCTCTAAAGAAATCCTTGAAGGTGAGGGCGGGCGCCGAAAGGGGCTTCTCTGAATTGCTGGTGGAGTCCTGGCCGTGTCCCTGCGAAGAGGAGAGCGCAGTGTGCGCTCCACTCCCGCTATCTAGGCAAACCGGCAGGCCGTCGAGGTATTTTAGTTGAGGCAGGACCTGCAGGGTATAGTCACGAGGACCCTGGCTCCCAAAGACGGTGCGGATACCAGGATTGCCCATGCAAGAGAGCTGCTCCAGCGCCGGACACTGGCGCTCGATGCGGTGAATCCAGTCGGTTATGTTGGCAATATCGCAGTTGTTGATCCTGAAATAGAGACGAAGTGTAATGGCAACTGGAAGATTAAGTAAAAATCAACTGAATCACCACAGGATCCTTAAGCTCGGCAAGTAGGGAAATGTGTTGAGGTCCAGGTTCACATTGCGGTCCAAGATCAGCGTGTCCAAGTCCTCGAAAAATGATAAAAACTTTAGATTTCGGAAATCGTTGTGACTCAGATCGAGGAACTTGGTCTGTGCCGCAAACTTGTCGGCCAGTCGCCTTGGAATGGTCTTCAGGTTCTCATAGGCCAGCGATATCCGTCCATTGTCCTCGAGAATGCTCTCCGTGAAGGACACATCTTCGCTGGGACAGCTGCTGGTGGAGATGTTCCCGCTGAAGGAGTACGGATTCGGCGAGATCATTTTTCCCTCACTGGGTGTGGTCAGGTAGACGTCGTTATACTCGTAGTTGAGGCTCTCCAGCGACTGGATGTTGGCACAGGTCCTGAGCACCTCCGTCAGGCAGGGATTCGATGGGCTGGCACACCAATTTGACCAAATAAATGCAGATACTTTGCTGTGGCAGGCCGTGTTCTCACCTGTCTTCGGAGTTCGAGCGTTCGGAGGTGGATGTCCCAGACATCCTCATAGCTAGTGGGCAATCGTCGTGTCGCCTCGGAATACTCCAATTTGGATTGGGTTGGTCTGCTGCCTGTCGGAGGCCGTCTGATTGTCTTTATTTTGGTTCAACGTCAGTGGCCGACTGAGGACTGAGGAAAAAGTGACACTTGATTCTCGCTCCGCGAAGATTATCTCAGACTTTTCGCTCTCCATGCAAAGAAGTCTACGAGTGTGTGTGTGTATTGAAACAATTGTCATCTCAGTGGTCACAATTACCAAGCGCACTCGAAGTACACTGCGATAAATAATGTATGGGTACATATTAGGAATAATAAAGAATCTTTGTACTAGTTTATAATAGAGATTCAAAATTAATAACTGTTTCAAGAGGAAATAATTAATGTTTTTGTAAGAATAATGTTCTTAAGTATGCACTGGAACAACAAAAACTCCTATCTATTGTTTCAGTGTACAAAGATTAGTAAGTAGAATGCACACACACATGTTAAACAAAGGTTTAAAACAACAAAACAAAGTACTAGGAACTGTATTCTATTGTGTTCTCTTTGTTGATGCTGATACCCTGCACTGGCATTATCTAGTGACGTGGCATGTTAATTCGTTTGCATGTTTGGAGTACAAATTAAGAGCCCACTTGACAAGTGTCTTACCTTATGTTAAGTACCTTCAGCGAGGGTGTGAAAGTGTTACTGCTTATCTCAGGCTTCTCCTCCACTTGATACCAGGCGTTGTCTGCTCAGTATTATTATCAGATGAACTTCGTATTAGTGATAAGCTTGTATGCTATTATTATGAATTTTCTTACACTTACGTGGCCGAAAAGGGGAATATTTAAAGGGGTGTCACAACGTCGATGTTTTTATTTTGCGCCATTATTTACAGTAATTCTCCACTTACTATATTACATATTTACATCTAAATGTTGTTTACGCTCTGAAAGCATGGAATTGATTTGTTTATATGGGCTCGTAGTGCTGCCGGATGGATTGTCATGCCGATTGCAGCCGGAAAAAATAAAGAAAACGTGAAAATATGTTGAGTATGTGAGATTTTGCTAGTTTTAAAGCTTTGCACCATTCACATGAGCTCTGATTTCTTACTCTTGTTTTGGTTTCTTAGCAAGTAAGATATGTGAGATATGTGATACAAAAATGTAACAAATGGCACAATTTAATCTTAACTGGCATCTACAATTACAACGACTTACTTATGCGGGATGTACTTAATTAATAAGACTTGATGTGTGATCTTTAGCAAAGTAAAAAATGTTATATAAATCTTTTTAATTTATATTTATATTTATATCTGATAAGTAAGTAAGTATAACAACACTTATTATTGACATTCTAGTCTCGAATTTAAGTTTATTTATTTATTTGTAAACTGAAGACTTAATTTTAAAAACTTAGACAGAAGAGTGACAGGCATAGCTGCTAGAAAACCGAAAAGCATTTAGGTATTAATTAAATAATTAAAAATAATATTGTATCCAACCACAATATACTCAAATTGAGTAATAATTTAATGTAATTGTTACTGCAATATAAAATAAAGAAGAGCTGCAATATGTTTGTTATACAATTTACTAGAGGCTTTGACTTATAGTTGAATAAGAGGTTCGAGTTACGGAGGCCCCCCTGTAAAACTGATTAGTGATCTGAGATGTCCAAGCTGATGTGCCAACCCCCTTCTCACTCATTCATTCACTTAATTTGCCTATGAGCACTCGTAAAGCACTCGAGTCCAGACTCTGGGAGCTATGTCTCTACTATGCCATACTATCATACGATATACAGAGCTGTGTGGTGGCAAGAGCGCCACGAAATATGGGGGCGCGGCGGACTTTCGCTCTCGGCGGTACTACGTCTACAGCTATAGTACCGCTCGCCGAGCTACGGCGACGGGCTGGAGCGTGGCGCTCAGTCGGCTCCCTGCTCTAGACCCCAATAGTTCGGCGCGGCCAACACGCGAAGCTCGCAAGATCGATCCGTAGACGACGAGTCGGAATCCAAATCCGAAACCGATTTTATAGAGAGGTGTGTGTGTGTTTGTGTGTGTGCGGTGCACAGCTGTTGACTAATTCTCAATCGGTGCTTTTGGCCTCGAGGAGTCGCAAGTCGCGTCGAGTCACTTCAAATCAGCAGCGGTAATAACAAAAAAAACACAACAACGACAACGACGAGCTTTACATAAAAGTGCAATTGAACATGCGAGCATAACAAAAACAAAATTGAGTTTGTTATTGATTACTTGGGTTGCCAGTGGCACCATCTCCCCCCAGGCCAGTCGACCCCCACGCTCATAAAATCGATTCTTTATACACAGAGGGGCAAAGTACCCCGCAAATATAGCGATTGTTTCACTTTAAATGGGTCAGAAAGAACATTATATTATTTATATACATATATAAAATAAATTGACTTCTTTGGCTTTTAATTTAAAGATTTTCTATAAATATATTTCCTTCAAATACCATCAGATACTCTTAATTGATATAAAATCAAATTTTCCCTCAAATAAAAATTAACTAAAAGTAGTACTGAATAATAGTTAGTTATACAAAGGCTAAAACTTAATAAAATCTACATTTTCTGACAGTGATTGAACCCCCACACCCAACATTGATAGCCCCACATATTTATTTATTGATTAACTGACAACATACGATGTACATTTGTATGTACAGACATACATCATCAATTCACCGAAAGAGGTCTTTCGCTCTTATCTCGCCTTCTGGCGCGTGTTTACCTCCAGTGAATTTTAATGCTGATTTGTCTGAGATTGCGATTCGGATTTGTGAAAACTATTCCACTGTCGTAGTTCAGTGGCTTTACTGTTTGGACAGTAGAGCGTGGAACTTGCGCAATGTATGTGCATATTATAATGGCATTGGCCAAAGCCGGTTTTTTGGCTAAAAAGCTTAAAGTGTCACGGCAATAAGCCAAGACAAGCGCCAACACTTTTCATTAATTGTGAGAGCGGTTATAATTTCAAAATTCTATAAGATAATAACATCTAAAGTTGTATTAATATCGGTGTTATAGATATCTATTAAAATTATATATTATATTATACCCAGAGAACAAAGATCTAGCAATAGCATTTAAATCAATTCAAGGTGAATACCCTGCCAGTTTTCACTGTATCTTGGGCTCAAGTGGAAATGGGCATCTGCGAAACGAGTGAGTTCATTGATTAAAAGTGCTCAGCTGACGTTGGCGTTTCTTTCTTTGTGAATCTTATCAGAGACCGGCGGCGGCAACAAAAATAGGAAAAACCAATTAAAAAACACCAATACATCAGATGGCATGAGTCTTTATGCGATGCAAACGCGTTCGAACCCCAGAGCGTCGTTTTTAATGCAGAATACTTGCGTAGTAGTCCTCCGTTCACAATTGAACAAAGTCCAGTCAAGAAATCACTCTTCGTGTCAATCGTGCCAGCAAATCGTTCAAGTTTAACGTTTATCATTAGCTGGCGAAATGTGCTAAAATCGTGGACTGGCAGGCAAAACCAGACATTGGCTCTACAGTTTAGTATTTCAGCAGTGAGTGGAGGGTAAATATTTATTAGAAAGCAAATAATAGTGACTATATTCACTTGGAATCGGAAGTCCAGAGCGAATGTGGGGAACGGTTGTAACTGTGCGAGAACGGGATTGCTTTTGTAAGCTTTTCAAGGGCAGGCCACAATGCGTGAATGCTAATTTGGCGATGCGACCTTTCGCTGTCTTTTCGGAATACCGAGCACCAAGTAAAATATGCAAAAACCGCATTCAAAACCAATAGGTAACAGCAGCAGAAGCAGCAGCATGTGTTTCGATTTTTCTATACCTCGCAGCCACAGGGGTGTACACTTAATTTTCTGTTTATTTTCTTCAGAAACAGCAGTAGGTTCTAAACGATTCCGTTTTGATTTATTTTATTATCTCAGGCTTGAGAGAAATCTATAAATAATGTGCCAAGTACCGGGTACCTAGCGGTCAGTACAAAAATATATATCTTTTTGTTTGTTGCTTCTTTCATTTCGTTTATTTTTGTTTTCCGTTCGCTTTGCGTCATCCACATTAGGAGTTTTTTTTTCTTTCTTCTGGTATTTCATTAGCACATCTGTATTTTTCATAAAATTATTTCCTACAAACTTATATTATTATTAAGCAAATCACGTAAACTTTAAGATAAGGATAGTGGCAAATAGTTTTGAAGTCCAGAACTTATCTTCTTGGTTTCGTTGACATTGGAGTCGAGCCTATCGCTTGGATATATGATTATAAGCAAGGTTACCATATTTTCGTTTAAAAAGATACTATATTTAATATAGTCAAGGTTCAAGGCATTTGGGTAATTGTAATTTACAAATATATGGAAATTATCTAACTCTATCGAGCTAATGAACTTAATAGATATAATTTTAATTACTGAAACTAAGGATTTTCAAATCTTCTATAGACCTTTATATTATATTATTAGTTTCAAAACAATATTCATAGTATAGAAACATATATTTAAAAGATTAATTTGATTAATAATAAAAACCAAGATGGCATAATAAAAAACTCTAGAACCTTTCCAAAAATACATATTTGATATACCTAATCAATTTTCTGGGGCCCATAAATTTCTTCGCTACTTTGTTATTTGTAAAAATACCGCCGACTCAATATAACGTAGAAATTAGATAAGCCATTCTTCGGTAATTACCTAATAGGGAAATACGATTTCCTGGTCACTTATCGGCATTACAATATATACCCCTATCGGTTATAGTAAATATGGACGTAACGAAGACCTCAGGTAATAAACTTTTCGCCAGCAACAGAACAAAGTGTCAGGTGTGATTGATTTTTGGTTTCTGCCCTCGAGTGTCGTCGCACCACCTTTTCGCATGACAAAAACGGTAAAAAAAAAACTAAATTAAATAAAATCAATGCCAGCAACGTGCGAACAAGGGGAAAAGTAACAAGTCAGGTGGCGTCTTCCCCACCTGTTTGTGTGACAATCCGAGTCCATACGAACTGGAATTTCAGGCGACTCTATAGAGCTCTCAGACTCAAAGTCTATGCCCAACGGCCAGGCGGTACAAAGTATATATAAAATGTATATGGGGAAAATAAAGCTGCGTCCAATTCATTCGCCGCCGGGCGACATTTGAACGGTGGAAGGACAGGGTCAGACACTTAACCGTCGTGTTCCATTTTAATTCCGAATCCCCCCAGCCGGGAAGTGTCAGCTCTGTGTGTAATTGCTCGTGTGCCGCGAATGCTAATTAGTTGGTGATACTTCACCTAGAACTCGTGCTTAGTCAGCACATTTCTCGATAAAAATAACACACAATTAATTAAACGCAATGCTTTTCAATTAATTTATTCAATGATGTGTTTTTTTTGTTGTTCCAGGGTTCCCAGTTTCCAGCGTTCTCCCAAAAAAAGGCACAATGACTGGATCAGGTAAATATTTAAATGAATTCGAAGCTGAAAAACGGCATTTATCCGCTTTGATAGATGCGGCCAGGCCCCGAACAATTGATTCGAAACAACAAGTCTTAAAATTAGTTGTTCTACAGCTTTCATAATATACTAAATGCCACAAAGCGATCGTGACCTATTGTTAAATAATTATAATTTGAAGCACACTTTTAGGAATAAAGGAAAATAAAGTAAAATTTATTTGTACAAAGTGTTAGGAGTATTTGACGTTAAAAATAACCAAAAAAAATATTATTTTTAATTATTATAAAAGTCCCTAAAGCTCTTTACTGAATATTTATATTAGTAATTAATATTATTTGTTGGTTCATTTGGATGTTTTTGACAATACGAACACTTTTTAACATGCTTTGAAAATGATCTACAATTAGTTTTATTAACTAAGTCGTTTAAAGCCTTTATTTATTTTGTAAACAATGTGCTATAACCTTCATTTTGAAATTTAAATAAATATTATTTATGTTTTTAATATCATACTGAATTTATTTTTAATTATCTTGCAGTCCACGATCCGAAATGGAGCTTGGAGCGTCGCGAGTCTTCGGGCCATTTGGTGTGGCGCAAGGATTCCCCCGAGTCGAAGGTCCGCTTCAGATTTGATGTCGAGGTCCTGGAGTTCGAGAAGCATCCACACGAGGAGCTGGACGAGAAGGAGGAACACTTCTCCATCACCAGCCTCTCGGCAACGGTGGCCATGTGCGCCACCTGCGTGGCCGTGGTGGCCGCCTCCGTGTTCCTGCCCTGGTATCTCATGGAGAGGGTGGGATCGCTGTGAAGGATCCCGGCATTGGCACAAGCTAGCTTCTTGTATATAGGTACAGCCTTGACGGTATTAAGTAGACTCTTGTACATAAACAAGCGTAGATTTAACTAATTGTAAATAGTACGTACGTTGTAAATAGACTGTGTGGTTTTAAAAGAAAAACAAAAAAATAGGAAGAAGAAAGAGTTTGGAAAACTCGCGGTGCAATAGCTGGGAGAATGTGACTTTGACATATTGGATTGTATTTTAGGATGTGTAAATTCTCATAAGTTTATTCGCATGGTTAATGCTCCTACGAAATATCACAAAGATAGTTTATGGAATAAACGAAATACTTGCCTGTAAAGCCTTGTCTTTTCTTATTTGGAACGAAGGGATCAAAGGCACGATCGAGGGAATTCGAACAGAAGCTGGCATAATAAATGTTTACCACGCACTTCTTGTCGGGATATTACTTGGAATCGAAAGTGACCAATTAGACCCTTGGATGCACACAATGAAGCCTTCAACCCCTGACTCTGGACCAACTCAAGGTAACAATCATCCCCCGCAACGGCACCCTGAACACAATGAACACCCTGAACACCCAGCATCCCTTCCGACGAGGGTGGATGCCGTAATTTCTGTTTCGGTGCCCGTGCCTTGATTAAAATTCTTCCCTTTTTATGGCCACGCTAAAAGCCAACGAAAATCCCATAAAATAGTCTGCAATCAAATCATTGGGCCACGTTGGCGAAAAATGGCCGAATGGCCACGTTAGTATGAATGGCAATAAAGTTGACGACCAACCCCCTGAGCTAGCTGGAAAACTAATTGGAATCTGCTTCTAATTAAGTTTAGTATGAATTAAATATGTAAATTTGACTGGGCTTTAACTAGGATTTTTGCAAAATAATGCTTTAATTATTTTTAATATAAATATATATGTTTATCACATTAAAAATCTTCTTAATCTTCTCCTACTCAACCTTTAATTTCTTGGATGTGAACACGAGAATAGTTTTGTTTTTTTAACATTAATTATTAATGTTTTCAAAAATGAATCCGAAGAATTTATTGGAAAACAAAGTAATAAAAGGTTTTAATATTTAATAAATATATATATTTAATAATTTTATTATAATGTATTTAATACCATTTCATGGTATATTAACTTTAAACAATAGTTTGCAATGTTTATGTACATTTATTTGTCACCAAACGAGTCGATCTAGCCATGTCCGTTTGTCTGTTCGTTATGATGCAAACTAGTCTCTCTGCTTGATTATTGATTGAAACTTTAAGATTAGTTTATAAATAAAATTAATTGCAGTTAGTATATATATAGCAACGGCTTATATCGGATCAATATATCTTATAGCTGCATAAGAAGAATTGGTTCAAATTATATAATTATAGTATTTATTAGAATTAGCTAGTCAGATTGTTAGATTACCAAATATTTGTCTTATTATCGGTTAGGCCAGGTAGCTCCCTATCTTGTTGTTTTTTGTGAAATTGCAATGCAATTCACTTCGCTAATATGATAAACCGATTCAGCTGTAGTAAAATTACAAAGATTAGAATTATCAAGCAAATTATAACTGATAATTTTACCTCAATTATAGCTTCAGTTAATAGATTAAATTTAATGGCAGGCCCACTTTAAAATATGAATTCCCTCGCCACTCATAAAGTGGCATTTCTGCATTTATGAATTCCACTCATCGGCGATGGAACCCTGCCGGCGTCTACGTCAGAGTCCGAAATTGATTTCCGTAATCTGGCATTAAACGCCACAGCCGTAGGGGCTGAGTGAAGTTGGATCATGATAAGTATAGTGTTCTTTGGGGGGGATGAGAGAGAGAGTGAACCCCGGCGATAAGAGCCAGCGGCATGGCAAGATTAGATTCTCGTAAATGTGGCGATCTTTTATTTGAACTCGCTCCGTGGTCTTGTTGTGTTTTCGGTTCTCTGGGTCTCTGTTTTCGTTTTTTACTTGCCGTATTTCTTTATTCCTATACGATCGGACTGCTGCCTCATAAACCCTGGCCCGTGAGTCAGTTTTGTGTTTGCCCCAGTCGAGAGCGGTCGCCTGCTCCGGAGATCTTCGATTCCGCTTACAATACCAATCAACGAACACCGATCTCCGATCTCCGATCGCTGATCGCCCCAGATATAGAAAGAAAACTAACAAAAAAAAAAAGCAGCCCGAGAGAAGGAGATCTTAACGAGATCGAGAGGCGATCTCGTTTGAATTCGCAACGCTGGCCGCTAGTCAGCCGCCTGATCTCCGCCAGAACTGACGTTCCTGCTCCTCGGAACTATAGGAGCTACCTAACTGATACTTTCAAGACTTGCACTGGCCGATTAGAGCTGGTCTCCGGGGTGCACAGAACGTAGGAAATCGAAACCGAATTGAAATAAAAAAAAAACATAAATAAAACCCAACAAAGTCGAGAACCTGTTTCGGTTCGATCTAAATGTAAGTCCCCGAAGGTCGTTCTCTTGCTTTTGAATAATTTCTGGCACTGACGACACTTTTGTTTGTTTTCATTTCAATTGTTGGTTTTAATTTGTATTACTTTGTGTTTTCTGTTTACTGTTCTTAGTGCCTTCAAGATGTCCAAGATGCCGGAGACAACGTTTGCCGACCTGAGTTTGGCCGATAAGGTATTTATTAATCAGCTAACTAACAATGGGAATAATATACGGAATATGCATGAGGTGTGCTGCTGGTTAAAAACGCGTTTCGATCGCTGAACTTGGCGAGTAATCTGAAAACAGCACGTGACAAACTTGACAAACAAACAAAGACGCTCTCCGAACAACAAATAAAGGCGAGACAATCACCTCGAAGCTTTGAATACCCTCCGTGAAAGTGATCGCATGACAAATCCAGTAAAGCTGATTTAATTAGGCTATTCTAAAAGGTGTTAAGGTCGATGCTATAGCGGGGCTATAAATATTTCTCCGAGTTTCATTCAAGACGTTTTTATAACTAGTTCTCTTAGATTTTATTCCTTATAAAATGTGTTAAGATACAGCAATATCTGCGGCCACATTGCCCCCATAAATCATTGTGATAAATCTTAAATTTATTAAGTTAGCTGACTTCCAAGTTGTAATAGAGAGATTTTGAGGAATATCTGCTTATTAAGATCGCAGAGAAGTATATGTAATAATGTTGTGGATACAAGGGCATGTTTATTCCATGTGGCCTGGTCGGTGAAATGTAAACAACAATAGACGCAAATGCACAAGGTATACAACAATCGTAGATTTCATTAATTCTCTGCCTTGTGTTTACATACACTCCCTCTCTGGATTGGATCCATAGATTCGCGTTTTCATAACACATATGTGCATATATATCTCCCTGAATCAATTGGCGCGACGAATTATCGCCGGTATGCTAAACGATGCCAATTAGTGGCCAACTTTTTCCACTTGGCTTTTCTTTGCACTCAAATCTAGATTTCGCTAGAAATGGAAATAAATTATGAGTTTCTCATCTCAGCATCTGATCAGTCCCTAATACTACATATTAAGTACACACTTCAGTGCGAAATCGATTAATCCAAGGGAGATATGTTAATTGGAATGGGAAACAGATTTATGAGATGTGATTTGCTGTTATTAGCTCTGATTGAATGGGATATTATATATTTTTAGCCAGGTTAACTCTTTTTGAGTGGTTTTATTAACAACTGTTTGTTCTTTTAAGCAAACACTTTTAGATTAGATATTGCAAACAAATACTAGTCGTGTGATAATACTATTCTTGGCCTATTAAATTCGATCATTTTGGTAAAAACATTAAGTGACCTCATCCTCTGTTTAAAATTTGGTTAACAACTGTTTGCTTAAATAAGATAAGGCAGAGATTGGTTTCATACCCACACAGACCTTTGTAAATATATTTTATCTAACTTAAATAAACTTTTTTCTCTTTCAGACTGCAGTGAAGAAGTCCAGCATAGAAGCTCGCCGGTTTTCCGACGTCTCCACCTGCTCCTTCAGTTCCAGTGAGTTCAATAAGGAAATTGTATTAATTGTTCGTTAATAATCCTAATTAACTCACCCATCAGCCTGCTTCACTGGCAGCTCCGACGAGGATGAAGTCTCCCCGAAGGACAACCAGCAGCGCAACTCCGCCGGCGGGACCGACTTTCGCGTGAAGAGCATCTCGAAGTGTGCCTTTGGCCGGCGCGAGATTGAGATCGCCGAGTCCGAGATGCCGGGCATCATGACTCTTCGGAAGCGGGCCAAGGAGGAGAAGCCTCTGAAGGGCGCTCACATTGTGGGCTGCACCCACGTGAATGCCCAGTCGGCGGTGCTTATAGAGACCCTGATCCAGCTGGGCGCCACCGTTCGTTGGGCGGCCTGCAACATCTACTCCACGCAGAATGCAGTGGCCGCCGCCTTGGCCGAGGCGGGCATCCCGATCTTTGCCTGGCGCGGCGAAACGGAGGAGGAGTTCTGGTGGTGCCTGGACAAGTGCATTCACTCTGATGGCTGGCAGCCCAATATGATCCTTGATGATGGTGGCGACGCCACCCACTTGATGCTGAAGAAGTATCCCGATTGCTTCAAGACCATCAGGGGCATTGTCGAGGAGAGCGTGACGGGTGTCCATCGGCTGTATATGCTCTCGAAGGGCGGCAAGCTAACAGTTCCTGCCATCAATGTCAACGACTCGGTGACCAAGAACAAGTTCGATACCTTTTACACGTGCCGGGACTCCATTCTGGACAGCCTTAAGCGCACCACGGACATCATGTTTGGCGGCAAGCAGGTGGTGATCTGTGGCTACGGAGATGTGGGCAAGGGCTGTGCCCAGTCGCTGAAGGGTCAGGGCTGCATAGTCTACATCACGGAGGTGGATCCCATCTGCGCCCTGCAGGCGGCCATGGACGGTTTCCGGGTGGTGCGGCTCAGCGAGGTTATCCGTAGCGTGGATGTGGTGGTCACGGCGACGGGGAACAAGAACATTATTACCCGGGACCATATGAATCGCATGAAGAACGGCTGTATCCTCTGCAACATGGGACATTCCTGCTCAGAGATCGATGTGGTAGGGAGTACTGGTCTTACCTTCCCGGTTTTATCTCTCTGATAATTGTCTTTGATTTCAGAATGGGCTGCACACGCCGGAGCTGACGTGGGAACGAGTTCGCTCTCAGGTGGATCATATTATCTGGCCAGATGGCAGGATGATCATCCTGCTGGCCGAGGGCAGGCTGGTAAATCTCTCCTGTTCCACGATTTCCTCGTTCGTGGTCTCGGTCGCCTCCTCCACCCAGGCGCTGGCCCTGATCGAGCTGTTCTCGGCACCTGGCAGATACAAATCGGATGTGTATCTGCTGCCAAAGAAAATGGGTAAGTCAATTGATTTATTTCTACATTTAACCACTTACCAAATATCCTCTCGATTGAGGATATATATCTGTAAGCAGAGCTGTTTAAGTTTCTCTTTTGAATGTTTTCTTTGGGTAGCCCCGAAAAGTAAGCAAAGATTGTCTCCAGTTTTCTTTTTTAGAGTGTTGGGTTCCTCTTTGGATTTATTATTTTAATTTTTCACCCGCTTTCAGATGAGTACGTTGCCAGCTTGCATTTGGCCACCTTCGATGCGCATCTCACGGAGCTGACGGACGAGCAGGCCAAGTTCATGGGCTTAAATAAGGCCGGGCCTTTCAAAGCCAATTACTACAGGTGAGTGAATGTTAGTTTTCCACTAAAATATTTATTTTATTTTTTCCTTTATTTCGCTTTCAGATATTAATCAGTATTTTGTGTTTTATCCTGTTATTTTCGTTCTGTAAATTTGATATTATTTAAAAAAAATATATATATATATATGAAAACTACAAAAATATACAATTAATAAATGAGTTTTATTTGCAAAGTATTGGGTAAACATTTTATAATGCAAATTATAAAGTATTTAAACTTAATTCAAAGATTTAAAAAATACCGTTGTTTTGCTTACAAACATAAGCTACTTGCTATATAGGTGGCGCTTCACAATATGCCAGTTACTACATAGTTCTTAAACTGAACGTACCTACGTATACCAGTCGTGGCGTGTTAGTAGGGTACACTTTACTCTGAAAACAATTTATCTACAAATTCCGGAAATATTCATTATTTTTCGCACAACTCGGTTTTTTGCATACATTTTCAGTGCTGCATTTGAAAACCCTTGCCGAAATTATAATAAACAATACATGTTTTAATTACAAATGCCAAAATGCAGGCTGTTATGGCGGAAATTAAAACGAGGCTGTCCGCTTTGAAGAATGACAGCCAACCATCAGAGGAGCTTCAAATGAGGGTCTGTATGACAAAAACTGTGGAGTTAATGAAGATCCTGAGGAACACGTTCGTTGAGAGCGGGCAGTATAGCGAGGGGGTGATAAGTGACACCTCCAAGGTCCTGGGGAAGTGTAAGTCTGTCGAGAAATCGCCAGGGTTTCCATATAAGAGAGCTGTCTTATCCACAGGTCGCCATCTCATGGGGCTTCTTCTTTGGAATGTGTCACTCAATGCTGTGGGAGGCAAGGTAAATGAGAAGATGACTCTCAGCTTCCATCAGACCATGGATGTCGTCATTGCGGATCTTGACAACGTGATTAAAGATGGTCCAAGCACACAGAAATTATGGCATGCAGATCGCCTGAATGAAGGGCCCAAGGAACTGGGAGGACTGATCCCTGACTCTTTAGAATCCAAGTTCAGTTTCCAGAAAACCAAGCCGAACGAACTTAGTGCTTCCCAAAAATCTGACCTTACTTTAGGAGGTAATAGAGGCGATGGGTGGAATAGAAACCAGCCAAAAGAAACCAAGCTGAAATTGAGAAAAAAGAATATAAATCATTGGAGGCGCAAGAATCCCGATTGGAGGGCTAAGTGGCGGCTGCTCCTGGAATCCTGGCCTAAGAACTCCACTGTGGACCACAAGGAGAAGCCACTCATACCCCTCGAGGCACCTTTGCAGCCGGAGAAAAGCCTAACGAGTTCGACTCCAGAGAGTTCACGGACGGACTCCAATCCATCCGATTTACTAATTAAGGAGTCGGAGAACCAAGAAAGCCAGCCGGGCGTGAACACAGAAAATAAGCATGATCTGAAGGTTTTGTGGAACCAGAAAGACAAGCCCTTGACTCAAACGAGTTCCACTTCTTCCAAATTGTTATTTAAGGACCTTTTTCAGTCGGAAAACCACGACACCCAAACAGCTTCGAGCAATGGGAGTAAGTTGTGGCTGCAGAAAGCCGAGTCCGTGATTCAGGCGAGCATCGATCCGGACCTGCCGCAGTCAAGAAATGATGGAACCCAAACAAGCTTAAAAACTGAAAGCACACAAGATCCGCAGGTTTCGTGGTCCCAGATAGAAAAGCCCATGATTCAGATGACCTCTACAGTCAGTGATCTGCCCCAATCGGAATCCAAAATGTCGTTTGTGGGTGCCATTCAAGTCGATGGTGGCAAAACAAGTCAGGAAACCAAGAGACAAGGAGACTTGCAGGCTTTGTGTGTCCAGAAAGACATGCCCATGACTCAAACGAGCTCCAGTTCTTCTGATTCTATATTCAAGGAAGTGCCACGTCCAGAGAAAATTGAAAGGCAAACAAGTTTGACAACCGAGATGCCGCGAGACACGCCAATAGTTCAAAAGGGCTCCACTTTTTTTGATTTGCTTTACAAAAACCTTCTGCAGTCGGATAACGACGAAAACCAAACGCGTTTGGGTACTGAGAGTCAGTTGATCCACAAAGGCGAGTCCATGATTCAGACGATTCCTAAGCCTTCTGATCCGGTGATCAATAACCTGCTGCAGTCGAAAAACGATGAAACCAAAGCCAGATTGGAGGTTTTCTTGTCCAAGATAGACAAGCCCTTCGTTCCAAAGGCCTCCAAGTGCAAGGATCTGCCGCAATCGAAGTCCAAGGTGTCATTTGTAGGTCCCATTCAGAGCTATGGACGAGAGACAAGAGCGAGTACCGAGAATCTACAAGACTTGGAGGTTTTGTGGGACCAGAAAGACAAGCTCATGATTCAGACGAGCACCAGTTCTTCTGATTTGGTATTCAAGGACCTGCCGCTTACAGAGAAAGTTAGAAGCCAACAAAGTTTGAGCACCGAGAGTACGCAGGTGAGGCCCATGGTTAAGGCGAGCTCGACGTCTTTGGATGCGTTGATCACGGGTCTGCCGCAACCGGAGCCCAAGATCAGGTTTGTCGGTTCAATTCTGAAGGATTTAAGCGCAAGATCGAGACCCAAGAGTCTCAAGGAGCCGCCTCAGCCGGTGGAAAGTGATATCCAAGCCAAAGCTACGACCAAGAATGTGACTGAGCTTCAGCTTTTGTGGGCCGAGATTAATAAGCTGAAAGATGAAAATCAAAAAAGTTTGCAGATGGGGAGTCTCAAAAATCTGATAAACATGAGGGCCCAGATAGACAAGCTTATGGTTAAGGCGACCTCCGCTTCGCCGAAACCGTTAGTGACCCCCAAGAATCCAGTTTCTCACGTTCCGGTGGCCAGTCAACAAGCGACTCCCAAGCGCGTTCAGGCTAATCCGACCGTTAGCTTCTTTTCGGTGGGAAAAACATTTGGGGATCATCGCAAGCGGGTACTGCAATGGTGTCGGGACAGAACAAAGATCTACGGTATCCCCATGTACGAGTTCAGCGAGTCCTGGCGCAGCGGTCGCGCTCTTGTCGCTATCATTCACTCGTACCACTCGAACTTAATTGAAACTGCTTTCCTTTCCCGCAAGCCGCCCTTGGAAACCATTACCTACGGCGCGATTGTCGCCACATCCCTGGGAGTCGTTGGCAAGGATCGCTTTGTCCATGAGTGCCTGCAGAAGAAACCCGACTTCTGCGTGATTTTTAAGTTCGTATGGAATCTGGAGCGATGCCTGGTCCCAAATTTAAATAGGAGTCGTTTTTAGTTTTTATATATTTAAATAAATATATAAATGTTTATTTTTAAAATATTCTCTGTCGATTTTTTTTGAAGGATGAAGGGGAACTCGCTAGGAGACTTTCTTTTGGGAGTCGTTAGTTGGGGACTTAATCTTCGTTTAAGCATCACTTTTCTAATAAATTTGTAACTGAACTTTCGTTCCACATAAATCCTGCAACTGTATTCCAATCGCTAAAATATATAATCTTGCGTCGCTATTACATCACGGGTCTTGTTCATTATGGACGTAGGAGTTGGGCCAGTAGCTCATCATACCGAAAATGATCTTCTGGTTGGCCCGCGGACCAATCATGGGGTTCATTTGCATCAGGAAGGTGATCAGCCAGGCCAAATAGCAGCAGACGGTGGTAGCGATGACGCAGCAGCGGATCACGGAGCGCTCCTGGTAGCGCAGGGCGATCAGGCACCCGATGATGGCGAAGAGCAGCCAGAACACGGTGACTGATATGAGGGCCACATGCTTATCCATTTCCAACGGAGAGTTTGACAGCTGGCTGGTTGTGACAACTTTGACCCCTGGTTCCTGGATCAGCTCGGCCCGGCTCGGCCCTGCTCGGAGAGCTTGCCAATCCCAATTTGGGTACCGGCGTACTCATAAACTTTTATGGCTGCGAACATTTCGATATTTTATGGCCGCCAAGCGGAGGCTGCAGGCGCAGTGGAGCGCAAAGGTTGTAAATGGAAAACTGTAACAGTGCTGCCAGCGACCTATTCCAGGAGCAGGAAAAGCCAACTAAAAGATAAATATATAATATTTATAAAGGTTTATGCTTGAGTTTTAATTTTAAATAATCTTAAATTGCAATATTTAAATGAAAAGAATATTCTGCAGCTTTAATCTTTATTTTTATTAATGTAACATATAATCAAAGATATTTGGCTAAAAATGTCAATAAACTAGTAACTATTTGCAAAATAAAGTCCACAACTACTACTATTTTTAATAAAAGTGTGATAAAATATAAATTATAACATTCTTTTAACGATAAATAAGAAAATATTTTAGGTACTACCTGTAGTTCCTCAATTTTGCCACAAAAACCAAATAGTTCAAGAATGAACCTTTAGGAAAACGCCAAAATCTGTCCGGAAAAAGGATAAATTGTCTGCGCTGAACTGTATACATTTTCCGAGTGCCAGGGCGGCCCATAAAACTGCTGCACGCATCCTGACTAAGCGAAAAAATCCGTTTTACGAGGGCTGCCAGCTCTCCAGCTCTCTACCATCCTTCATCTAGCTTCCTTCGTCCAGGATCCATATCCGTCCCCTTGGCATCCTGATGATGCCATAAGTGCCCAGGCGCGACTCATAAAATGGCGGCTGTGCAATGGCAATGCAATGTGCTTCAGTGTGCCGTTCTGCCTCGGTGGTGGTGGTGGTGATGGTGGTGTGGTGTAATCGAGTTTTCCCAAAGTAGCAATAAATGTTAATGGCGACATCGAATTTTCCATTTTCTCGCCATAAGTATCAAGACGTCCGGTGCCAACCTAACGGTTATTTCGCGGCAATGGCCATCTTTAATTCCATTTTGATGCGGGGGAGCCATCGCCTTATAGAGAATGAAAAACAGTAGCTACTTTCGGTAACAGCCGCGCAGCTCGATTTAAAATAGCAACTAAAAGCATTATTCCGAACTGAGATCTTGCGTAAAAGGTTATTCTTAGTTCATTGGCTCTTAGGAAGATTTAATGACAGTTTTAAACATGTTTATAATACGTTTTATTATAAAAGAAGGGCAGAAATTGCAGATTATAATGTTTGCTATTTGAAACCCAGATTATTCAATAATATCCTTGCAAATTATATTGAATTCCACATTAGAATGTGTATTTCTGTATGATTTCTATTTATTTGTATCCAAATAACATAAAATGTTCGTCGGAAATCAATTTAGAACATAGACTTTAAACAGAAAATATAATATATTTATATTAAATGTTCAAATATGTTACACACGATGGTCAGCTTCTGATGCGATATAAACACACAGATTTTAATGAAATAATTTATTTCTTCCAGCCTTCTAAGTCGGACAAGTAAATAAAATTAAGTTAAACATGTACCGCATTGTTTATTTATTTATAAAATAATTTATTCATTTCTTAAAGACACTTGTAACATGTAATTTCGTGTGTATTTTTGGCTTATGAGCTTGTTGTAAGTTTGTTCCTCATATAAACATACGTTATTATATAGTTAAAATGTACAATGTGGTTTGTTATTTTTCGAGTAGTTGTTTTTAAATACCTAAAACTATTGTAGGCCGCAAGAACAGTAGCTACTTTCGGGATCAACTTCGCACTTCAACTTCAGACGGAAACTAAAAACATGCTCTATGTTTTGGTTCGAGTTTTGCTGTGCCGTGAATCGATTTCGATTTAGGATCGTAAATCACCAGTTGGCCAACGGTGTCTCTCGACTCTGGAGAGTCGCAAGCAAATGCAAATCGGGCCAAAATGTGTGATTTCCCCTTTAGCACGGTCGGCACTTAAGAAGAAGTAGAGTCAAAACCGAACCCAAAACAGAAACCTTAAATTCTGGGGCACTGCACGTTATCGGTTCCGGTGTGGGTTTGCTTGTCACTTCTTTGACGAACCGTCAAAATATTTGAACCGAGGTAAAACATGAGCGTGACTGATTTGTCCTTTAAGTTTCCACAAATCAATATATTTTGTTGTAAAGTATTCTATTAAAGTTGGTTTACATTTTTAAACGGCTAATGTATAAACACAACACATAAAATAATAATAAAATATTCCAATTAAAGAAATACCAGATTGTTGAATGAATAAGGAAGTGACTATCTTTTAATATGCAAATATATCTCAAAACATCAAGACGGGAAAACACCTTAAAACTTTAAGACAAACTGAGAAGTAGTACCTTTAGTTTTATCAGATTTTCGCGTAGTTTGTCTCCTTCGCATAGAAGTGCTGGGTGTGAAGGGGATTTTAACAATTTGGATTAGTCGTACGACTCCAGCACGCGTTGTTTGGGCAGCCACTTAGCGCTTCGCACCGGCTGGGTCTCAAGGAAGTGCCAGCGGTCACAGCGGAGCACAAAGCTTGCAACACATTCCATTTCGCAGGTAAACACCTGGACAGGCGTCGCGTCGGCTCTTTGGGCCGTGGCGCTTTCCCCGCATCCCACATCTAACATCCCGTATAACGGCTTGGAAAAGTGCCGGTTTTCTGTACGGGATTTACCAGGGAACTTGCCTTTGTTGGCTTTTCCATTCACACATATATATTTCTATGCTCACAACGGCCGAGAATTTAGAAAATCGGTAGGACAGAAACTGATTTTATTAGGGGACTTACTTTCAATTTTATATTTACAGCAAGTTTATTTTTAAAGCTTAAGAGTAGTATTCGTTTTTAGATGTTGTTGGAAAGTTTAATATCTTTAATTCTGTCAGTAATAAACCCCTTGTTGAATATATATTGTCAGTAGAAAGAATACCCGAAGTCTCTTATTAAACAAAACTCCTAAACTTAAAGAAATCAACTTGGCAACTTTAATGCAAATTCGCTGTTCAGGGCAAAGTCCTTTAGCTCCTCGCAATTATTATTCCCTTTCATGTGGAGGACTTTCATTTTCATTGAGGGTCAAACCCAATTCGGCAGGTCGTATCTGTTATCTGGACAACATTTGCAAGTTTATGCTCCGCATTATTATACCTAAGAGTGCTGGGAAAGTAAATAAGAATAAGTTATGTACATATATGTGGGCGTCCACCCCAAACGTTGTTGGTTTTTATTAAAACGGAGTCTGCGCACGATAAAATGCATCTGCCGATGGCGATTGATTTTTGGCTTAGCACGAAGCCGCTTCTTGCGCGTATCCGTAACTGGACACTGAAAGAAAAGTCTAGGAAATATGATTAAAGTGTTTAGAATGGATTTTAAATTACGATAGACAAGACAAGTGGCTAGAAAATCAATACTAAATTTATTAACAGCTTTTAAAGATATTACACAAGTACTAAACAATTATTTTAGGTATACACTTTATTTTAAATAAATAAATATAGTTTGTATTTATTCTTCAAGACCATTTCTAACTAATTTCTTGAGCTGTATCTTTAACAAGTGACTGGTACTGCCCTCGGCGCACTGCGCAGCTACAGATACGAACACACAGATACGGATGGATACATGTGGCGGATACGAGGGCGTCAACGGTCGGTGGTTGATTCCTGTCGCTGGCGAATTTATGTATCTGGAACGGGACTGCAACAACCCCCACAAAAATAACCGAAATCGAAGAATATCGAATTCTTTGGGGGTGCGTGTGTGCGGGTGCGGTTCGATATGGAAGATATATGCCCGTCATATATCTCATACCCCGAGCGCTGCTTTATTTATTTGTTTATCTACTATTTATGATCCCCGAGACCGAGACCGAGAACCGAAGGCGGAGTTTTTCACCAGGCCCCCAACCTCCTGCGTTCGTCACGGTCGCCGTTGTTGCCGATTTTCCTGTACACGCAAAGAAACAATTTTAAGTGGTAAGATACCTATATGAAAACGTTTAAGCAAGGATTGCAAAAAGGTCTTCAAACCGAAGGAAATCCTTATGAACTTTGTTTTAAATTCAGTTAAGATTTGCCTTTAAAAAGTTATAAAGTATACAAATTATTTGCCAAAGAAAGACTGCTTATTCTCTTAGTTATTACAAAATTCATGGCTAACTTCTATATATAAATTTTTTTATAAAATTTCTCCTGGTGTAGTACATAGTATGCCATAGAGGTACGTCCATAGAGAGCCCTATTGGCATCGGCATCGGTTTGGGTGACTCTTGGCGTCGGCGTCGTTTGCGTTTTTTGTGTGTGAGCGAACGAGTGTGTGTGGGGTGTGCGAGTGTGCGAGTGTGCCATGCGATTGCGATTCCTGGAAACTAACAGCGATTCACAGACAGCGGACAACTCGCACACCATTCAGTTCAGTGTTCAGCGCTCGGCCGATGACGCTCCGCACCTCGCAGTCACATTCAAAGCTGGCCAACCAACCGCCGGCGCGCTCTTTCACGAAAGTGTTAAAATAATAAACCAACAACAACAATAACAACCTGCGTTAACATTTAACGTTAACAACAAACGAAGAACGGGAACTATAACAATCGTAATTGACAGACTATTGGGCCACAAAGAAAAATTTAATGTGCAATTTTCATAAACGTTCCGCGCCGGCCCAATGACTGTGTGCTTTAAATTATAGCCATCATCAAATCGCAGCTAAATCGAGCCAGACCGGTGGCAAATATATACTTATATCCCGTCATTATCAATTATTGCGCCTAATTGCCAGTTATCCCAGTATAATCGTGATCCCAAATTACCATTCCAATTGGAAGCCGACGGCAAGTGACTTATCCGCAAATTGTGGTCTTCAAATGTTAGCAAATAAAGCCTGATTCACATTTAAATAGCTGTTTGGGTGAGTACATTTTGGAATTGGAATGAAGACGACCTTGAAATTGTGTTTTATTATGGCGAAAGCGCTCCCAATAATTAAAAATATAGCTCTCTGAACATTAAGACGAATTATCTATGTCATTCGGTTTTGTAAAAGAACTATTTTCCCGGAAAGGCGTTGATAACATCTTTGATATTAATTTTCGCTGAATTATACTGCTTAAAATTCTGATAAAAGTTTTCAATTTATTTAAGCTAACTTATTTGTTGTGGGTCCATTCAAGCAATATATCAAACTAAAAAAAAATATATTAAAATCGAAAACTTATTCAATTCAAAGAACATTGGCACATACAAAACTGTTTAAATATTTGGGTTAATGTTTTTATCCGTCGTTAATACCAACAGTAGTTTTAGCTTTATAACTTCAGTATAAAAAATAAATAAAATTAAATACGAATGTGTACATGTGTAAAAAACAACTTCTTAGCCATTTTTGTTAAACTCTTGCAATATATTTTAGAAGCCACCTAACATTTTGTTATCCAACTTATTCCTCTAATGTTTTTCCTATTAAAACAATTTCTAGCTAAATTAATTTGTTATATTTTTGCAGAAATAAATTATAATAATCTGCGTAAAGAGAGAGAGAGAGTTAATAAGAAACGTATATTTAATTATCTTCAAAATATATTTGACTGGTGCATTACTCAATGTTGTTTTTTGTAATATTAAAATTTAATATTAATCTTAATAATAATTTTCCCCCATCGCAGTAGGAGAATTTTCTAACAATATGCTCCGTCTCACATCGGGCGGATCAAGGTAAAGATTTACAACTGGGAAGATAAGTGCAATTTATCATTAGCTACATTTACTGACAATGATTTTTCACTAGATAGCACATGATTACACAAAATTCGTCTAAAGGCTTTATTAATAATAGAATTTATTTCAATATGAAATTTGTTTTTAACCAATAAGAAAATAACGATTCGAAACTCAGTCAATGTTACTTAAGTAGAAATTTACATTCATCCTATGTATATTATTCATTGAACTACCTGCCTTTCGGGTTGAATCTGTTTTTCTGCTGTTTTCTAAAAATATAATAAAAAAGTTGGCCTATTTTGTTAATGAAAAGCCTAAATTGAAACCCAAATACTATATATTGAGTAATGTTTTGTTATTTTCTCCTATACGATAAATTGTGACAAATACAAAAGGTAATCCTTTCGTGGTTCACTGATCAAAAGGTGTGTGTTTCAATAACTTTTTGACAAAAGCAATATAAACATTTAAACATACTTTACTGTTTTTCAAAATATTTTTTTTTTCCAGTTAAGTATTGGGCACAATTATTTTTATTCTTTGTTTATTTTCGTTACCTTAAGGTAACATAATTCTTTGTACTTTTAATTATTAGGGGAATAAAAGAACTAACCATACACGAAGACACTGTCACTTCCTTACAATTTCCAACATTTGGCACATTTAATACTTTAATTCGAGCGTGATTTCAACCTGTTCAGATATCACTTATTAGGTTTACGAATTTGCCCATTTAATGTTGTAAGACTTGCTTAATTTAAAAAGGTTTCCATTTCCGCCTTTCCGGAAGTGCCTATTTATATTTGAAGTATTTAATTTGCATTGAAATAGAGCGGAGTCTGCTCACAGCATTCGTACGCCTGTATTGCCACGCATTTCAATCACATCTCGAGACCCCATTAAGAACGACAATGTTATCATAGCTGGGCTTTATGTCCTTTTTAATTCGACTCCACTATCCGGGAGTGCGTGATACTATTTGTAGTAAATCCCCGCAATAACAGAGGCAACTGACGAAGGGATGAAACAGATTTCCGGTCGCCATTTGCCGCTTGCCGTTTATGGCATCGCCGGTAAGGGGGCATCTGGGAATTTTCCCACGGACTCTGCTGCTCACCAAGATCACGTACGGCCGTAAAAGCCGCGACGGCGACGCATAACGGCAAATGGGGAACGGGAATGGCGGCACTTAAGAACCGCCGCCGCTTAATCCAATTCCGCAAAATGGAGCCACGCACGCCACCCCTTATTCTCACCCCTCGGAGCTGCGTAAACGGTATTTCCTTATCTATAAACCACCACCTTATCTTGGTGTATCTGTATCTGTGTCGCGAATGGCCGCCAACATTGTTGCAGCTCATGCGGACACACAGATACGATGTGTTTTGTTGTTGTTTTCGGTTCTGGGACAGCACAGTGGGAGGGGCTTAATGCGGAAATAAATAATGGCGTGCGGATTGCGGTGGCGTTGCCAGATGTGTGCGAATGTTGGTGGGATGGAAATGCGATATTTGGGCGATATTTTGATAGATCGATTTTGAAAGGGCCTGATATTCAAATACAGTTGAAATGTAATTTTATGTTAATATTGTGTCTTTTTTTGTAATTTAAGTTAATTTTGTTTTATTTGTTTCCTTAATGTTATAGCCCAAGAATAATTTACATATTACGGTTATATACAAAATGATTACAAATATAAATATGGTGAAATAAAGATTTAAATATGATTTTTAACCATTTAATGCCGAATAGACCCATACATGCTTGCAGATTAATATATAAAGTCGACAAAACGTATATAAAATGTTTAAAAAGTTTGTATATATATGTATAATATATAATAAATATAAAATAATATAATATAATATATAATATAATATATTATTATTATTACAGATTGTTTCTTTATAAATAAATACATTTTGTTATAATTTAATTGATTGCCAAGATAATTTGTCAGATTTCACTTAGTAAAGGCGACACCTGGCGGCGCAGTTTTCCAATACTTTCCAATCATGGCCACGGGAGAGTGGTGGCGCCAGTCAAATGATAATACTTACATACAAAATATATTATTTTAATTCAATTTAATTCTATTATGATTCAGTTTGATAATGTATATCCTTATACTGACAAAATTGTAGGCTTTTCTTTTCTGAATATATTTTTTCATAGATATGCGATACAAGCAAAGCTCTAAGCGAAGTCACAAACCATTTGTGGCAGGAAGAGGACTACGAAAAGCTGTCAAGCAAAAGTCCGTATAAGATAAGTCAGACCAGAATATAAGAGAGCGAGAAACTGTCAGTATACAAAATGGGGGCGGAGTCCGATTCCATGATGGCCGCCAAGAGTCGCCGCTGCCTTTGCAGCGAGCATGCGCAGCTATGTTTCTTCTCTTTTGTTTTCCACTCCGTTCTGTCCTGTACAGGGTCGTCGCTTACGGGGGATAACGGTTAACGGTGAACGGGAATCAATATTTGTGTGTATGCCTTTTTTGTGGAAATTAATAGCGGCGACGGGATGTACATTGCCTTTGATTTCATTTTTTAAATATTTTCTGATTTTTAGATTAGTTTTATTTTATAACTTTGAATATATTCCTCTAATTAGAAACATTAACAACAAATCTAAACAATCTTACAAATCTTACCAAAATGGAAAATATCTTTCACGCCTAAAATTTTATATTTTCAGCTACTTTGTTACGTCTATAGTCTATAGATCTTTTTAAGGTTATCAAGATATTTTCTCCTAATTAAACCTATATTTTGTTACAATAAATGTAAGCTATAAAACTCTGAGAAAGGTAAATTACAATTTCAAACGATCTTAAACTAATAAATTTTACAGCTATTATTTAGCTTTTAGTTAATGACAAAATGTAGTTACCTGGGAAAATACTGTAAATACAATTTGGCATAAAAAATCAAGTCAGGAATACTATTTAAAGACTGTTTTATATACATTTATCATTAACCAAGCTATAAATTTTACAAGCAGATAATCAGGAAATATAAATTATATAAACTTATTTATCTTGACTACCAAATTAAGGTTCAATACAAATAAGCGAATGCTTCAAGCTAAGTATCTTGTCAATGTTTCTTTAAATGTACTCACATAAGTGACATATGTTCATTATATAACTGAAATTCTTAGAAAAATACTGAGATAAGGATGAAAATAATAATTGGCGAATAGCTACAAAGATCTGACCTCATCAGATTGCGTTCAATTGGTCATGACTTTGCTAACATTTAGTCTCATTTCTAAATTCTTCGAACATCTTACTTATCGATGATATTTCAAGGACAAATACTTTTCTATCTTGGCGAAGTTTTTCTTTAATTCACTATAATTTCTTGTTTTTTCTTTTTAAAATTAGTAAACGTATATAGTAAATATCAGAATAGGAAGTATTAATTGTTACGTATTAATTAAATGCAAGAACACATATATACATCAAACATTATTTGCCTTAAAGTATTGTAAAAACTAACTGCTTATAGAAACAATTAGAGGTCTTAAAAAACGCAGACATACAAATTAAATATTCAACCAACTTACAATCAGTTACATAATTGTCTTCTGTAAATAAAGCAATATCTTAGGAAAATTCTGTCATAAAAATAACAAAAATTACTTGTGCGACCGTTTATTCATTGCACCCTTTATTTACATTAGAAACTCAACTCGTTTTTAATGTCCTCGCATTACCATCAAATGGCGACCTTGAACCAAATGCGGACTGTGTGATCGTGCATAACATTGCGCAATTGAAGGATACGTTGTGTCCTTGAGCCGAATGCATGCACATTACGATCCGGTTTCTAATGCCATTTGAAGGCGGCGGCGTTGAAAAGAGTTGAGTCGAGTCCTTTATGTAAAGTATTTCGCTGGTGGCCTCAAGGTCGGCGGCATTACGTGGGTGTCTGTTGGTCTCCTGACGGGATGCAATTCAGTGTGGATTACGAGCTCAGCGGTGTGCAACATGTGCTGGCCCGGAGATCGCGGATCGTTGGTCGGTTTTTGGTTTTCGGTTAGAACCTTCGCGGTATGCAGGCTGCAATCGAAAAACGCTTGTCGAAATTGCCAGCGGTCTCCACGTGCGGCAGTAACGGTTTCTGCTCCATCGTCCGCGAAATCTAAGCGTTCTCGTAAATCCAAATCGTCGGAGAAGGATCCTTGGATTCCTTGCTACGTGAACTCGTAAAAGCCAAACTCAAATTCAGCAGGGGCGGATCTAGGAAGTTTTGTCAGGGGGTTGTGAGGGGCTCCCACTTGTATTTCGATCGAATTTCTAAAGAAAGGCATTTAGAAAGTTGAAAATATATTTAATTCTTGTTTAGTTTATAAATTATACTTATATCTTATGAATACCCTTGTAAATCTGTGGAATATTTATATTATTTTGCTTTCTATGGGTTCATATGGGTTTTGTATTCATTCAGCTCTTTGAAGAGGCTCAGCTTACTTTTTCCGGGGTGTTTTATATTACCCAAAACTCCCCTTCTTTAAAGTCAGATTCGAGCTGCTTTTGAAAGCCTCAGGAGCTACGCCACTGGCCAACAGACAGCACAATAGCCCCTTACAATGTCGGCGGCAGCTCCTTTGTCTGCCAACTGCC
This sequence comes from Drosophila kanapiae, assembly GCA_008042475.1. NCBI lineage: Eukaryota > Metazoa > Arthropoda > Insecta > Diptera > Drosophilidae > Drosophila > Drosophila kanapiae. The sequence continues at coordinate 327,167 of VNJM01001497.1, forward strand.
AAAGAAATAAGTAGAAATAAACGGAAATGCCAGAAAGAAGCAAATTTATTGCCACGGACCGAGACGGACTTTGCGAAAATGTCAATTTCGTTTTTATGGCATCAAAATGTTTGAGTTGAGGAGAGGAGCTTATGCGAATGGCTGTCACAAAGTGGATTTGCCTTTTCAGGGTAGATTGCGTCGTCCGCTTAGATACTTTGTTTGTTTGACAACCCAAAATAGTTGAGAATGCTATTTATTTTTCCTTGAGACTTTTCTCCATATTGGACTTCTCATCGCTGCCACCGGTGGGGCAAATCACTTTCATGGAAATGTAATGTGCTGCAGACCTCGGGGCCAAAGGCCATTAAATGTTGCACTCCCCGCTGCCACGCATTTAAAGTGTATCTTTTAATGGCGGATCAATGAGATTTATATAATGAGCCTCGCTTTGTACGCAGCTTTGGGCGCGGACTCTATAAAAAGCCGTCAGCCATCTTCTTTCGACACCGAAACGAAAACCACATTCACATTCTCAGCCAAAACGAAACGAAAGGCACCACAGCCCAGGCACAGAAATGAAAAGAAATCTGATATCATTCGGCGTCCGTAAGAGAATTTAAGAGGGAACCCTCTGTCGTCTCTTTGTTGTTTCTTTTTATGGCCAGCGTTGAGATTGTGAGGCAGAATTTACCATTTTGGATGCAGTGTTTCTCCGTTCCTCCGCAATCCAATCAAATCGAATCCAATCCCATCTCGGTCGACGAGGTTGGCCCTTTGTTGCCGTACTTTTTAACAAGTTTTATGGGATGTCATGTGTCAAATGGAAATGAGAATTTATGTGTTTGTAATTGAAGGCGAGGCGCGGGCTCAGACAAGTCAGACAGCGTACACGGTCGTCTGCTGATCTCTCTTCCCGATCTCTCCTCCAGTTCCTGGGCCACCATTTTGCCAGCTTGGAGCCACACGAAACACTAAACCCGATCCCTCGACTCCGAGCCGCGTCATGCTGGTACTCTGTTTGTTGCTGGGACGGTCTCCTTCTCGCATTTACATAAATTATATTCTCTTTGTGAACAGCGAGTGTATCTTGTCTTATCATCAGCCGACTCATCCGGACCCAACTGAAGCTTGGGATGCAGCCTGTAGAGTGCAGGAGCTGGAGTCCGGCTTTGATCGGAGACTCTTTCATTATTAGCACAGCAGGTCTGCATCTGCAGGCTGTCTATTATAAAAGAGTTCTGGGATTTAATGCATTTAACAGAGAGAATAATTATTTAATCACGATACTAGTAAGCTAAAATATTTTCCAATAAAACTAATCACTAGTTTATAAGCCTCACAAAATGAGTAAATATATTTGATTACAAATTAGGAATGGAAAAACCATGAAGCTTAATCAGTAATTTATTTCAAACAGCTTGATAAACTTGATACAATAACTATAAACTCATTATAAATATTAAAATAACTTTTATATTTAAAAATACGAAATTTAAAGCCAGAAAAAATATAAGTTTATTCCTAAACAGCCATTAATTCCATGAATTCCATGAATTTTAAGTTTTAAATCAAAATGTTAATCAGTCTAAAGTAGGAAATCCGTTTTTAGTGGGCCGATATTTGCCTTGGTCAATATGCTAATTTGTGCAGAAGCAATAAAACCAAAGAAAAGAAAAATAATTAAGAAATATTATCGTTTATTTAAGTTGAAAAATATGTTTCTTTAATCCTCTGTTAACTGAGTTAATTTATCTATCGAATTCGCTTAGAATAGGTGTCAATTTGAATATGCATTGAGCCCTGACAAATGACAAATCAGAATAATACTCACTTTCCCAACCCACAAGGGCTATAAACTTACTTTTTGAACGTACTTTATTGCCTAACAGTTCATGATAATAAATCCATGTGAATACGAATACCCCCATTTGTCTATTTGCATAATGAGCGGGCTTCACTTACTCACTTTTGTTATGTAAATCGAAGTTCTCTGCCTGGCCCGACGGCTCACGCAATTTTTTGTCGTTGATTCCCACAGCAAGTTGCATTGATTTCGGGGCTCGATGTCGTTGCCATTGTCGTTGTCGCGTTTTTATGAAATCAGCCATCAAATTAAGTTAATGTCTCAATTAGTTTGGATCGTCAATAATATTTTCGTTTCGTTTCGTTTCGTTTCGTATCGTATCGTATCGTTTCGCGAATGGGCCACAACAGTTTGCTAACAATCCAGGCGGACTCCATAAAAGTACCAGAGCCCTAAGACCTAGGGACCTCCTTAACTACTGCAGTGAGTGAATTGCGAAGGGGCCCCGCCGGCAGACACAGCTTATTTTGATGGGAGAGGAGGGCGGCGACTACAGGAAGAAGAGGGGCGATGGCTAGTGGCGTTCGATTGTAAAAAACTGTTATAGCCAATTAAACAAAATACTAAAACTTAGCAGTGCTTCCAGAACGCGGGCCAGCAGGCGACGTAAAGTAGTGTTTGCCGGCTCATCTTCGACCTGCCTAGCCTCGAGCCACGGGGCGGATGATCGATTTGAGTTGGGAGAACCCCTTCCGCTTGATTAACTGTGGCATTTTCCTGGCATCTTTGTTGCCTCTTCCGGCATCGCTTCGCCATTTTTTTAACGCTGATGACAGCCCGCTGGATCCGATGAAGTTGTGCATCATTTTTTATCGCCGCCGGAAATTACGTTTTCTTTTTTTTTCTTTTTTTTGGCAGCATTAAAATGGCTCTCTGGCAGCTGATGTCAAATGCATTTATTCCTACGGATTTTTAGAATTTGCCAAGACCCAAGCTCAAGATGGAGACGAAAAAAAAACCAAATTATAATAAAATCATGGGAATTTAATAGCGAACGTTAAAAAAATCAAAAATGTAATTTGCATAACAGATTTAATGGTTCCAGGCTTGGCGGAAAATCATCTCGGATATTGAGTTAGAGTGTGAAGTTAAGTAAAGAGCGTGACGTATTAAGCGTTCCATGGATGAGTTAGACAGATAAAGTTACAGTTTATACTGGGAAATATTTAAATAAGTAATTCATCGAACCTAAGACATATCTTTTTTCAATGTTTAATATATAATCCTTAACTAAATAAGAAGCGAACCCCAGGAAAGGAACATATCCTTCATATTCCTCCTTAAACACGTCTCAAAATATACTAAAAACAAAGAGATTTCCTTAGATTTTGTCAAGAGGCGTGCTCCAGATGATCCAGCTCAAGCGAATCGTTCTCAGAAATTCAATCTTCAAGCCCAGCCAGGCTGGAATTTTTACCAATTTCGACTTCAATTGAGGCATTCACTGCGGCTGGGAATATTTTGCTTGGCCGAATGCCACGTCCATTTTTCATTAGTTAAATTGGAAATTAGTTGGCACAATGGCGCGGTGGTCGAGGACGAGGCCAAGCCCAGGATCAAATTGCAGGATCCCATGTGTGAGTGGCAGGCGAGGAGAATGGGTCTGAGAGCCAAGCCCAGCCTTCGTGGCCGGCAACTGCGAAGGCCATAAATTGCGCCTGTCAGTGTCTTAATGCCCCGCAAACTCCACAATCAGCAGCGCCCAATGCCCGTAGTCCGTAGTCCAGAGTCCTCAGTCCACACCCATGTGCCCTCATCACCGCCCTTCTGGGTGTCCTGCGGCCGGCAGCGCAACTAAAGGAAAAACAACGATAATTTATAAGTCGTAAATGTTCGTCCGCCTCCTCTCCTTTTTTTTGGACTGCCAAAATGCCGAAATGGTGCACAATTTCCTAAATGTATCGCCTCTCGCCCGCTCCGATTAGCAGCCGTCCGTCCCCTTTGTCAGCGAGGACACGACATCGCACAGTAGTCTTGCTACCCAAACGGAAAATGTCCTTCCAAGATGGCTGACTGCCCGCATTCGGGGGGAGTTTTATTTGTCCGCCCTAAAAGAAAATATCAAATTATTGGCAAGGACACAACGCAGACGACGGAGGAAAATTTCGGCAAATTGCAAAATATTTTCAAGCTCACTGACTCGCATCGTAAATTATTGGCTCGTAATTTGGTTTCCACTAAACACAAATGAATTGTGGAAATTGTTTCCAAACTTAACACAACCAAAGCTCAAGTTTAATTTCGTAAAAATGAGATCAATATGTTTAGTACTTATGCAAGTGAAGAATCTTTTAATCAGTTTAAATTAATTAAAATTAAAGTTAAAAACATGTGCTATTAATATTATTGATTTTTGGTTCCTTTTCATTTATGAAGCCTTAAATTTTGTTAAAAGAGTTTTAGAAATGTATTCACCATGTAGAAGTCGTGGTTTCTTGACGTTATATTAGGCTTTAAATTTGCTTTAATAATTTCTTTCTTTGAAAGCACTTTTCTGGGCCTTGGTATTACAGTTTTTTAATTATTATAGTTGCTTTAAAATTATATTTTCCATGAAGAGAAAGTATAAGCCTCAAAAACCAAGTTGTATTCTTTAGTGTGTCTAGAAATCCTTTTAGTTTAGTTACTTCCAATCTATTTTCGATTTAAAAATACACTTAAGCCTAATAGTTTTAAATATAAAGGGATTAAGGATAAATATTATTATTACTTATTAATCATTATGAACTCTTAATTAAGTGGAAGACATTTTAGATGTCTCTAGCTGAAAAACCCATTACTGAGGTGACTAAATAGTCAATAAATATTGTGATTAACGCACTATTGCATTTATTAAAAAAATCACACTTCCACTTTTCCAATAGTAAACGGAGCTTAATTTCATCTTTTGTTTCGCGTATTGCCAAATGTTTTTAGTACGTAGAAAGGCGGTGTTCGCATTTATCGATTTGTATTTGGATGCCAGGTGTTAGGGGCGTTCTTCTGCGGATTTTTCCATTTCCATTTCCAATTTCATTTCCCCATCCGAGGCAGCCACGTCAACCTCAGCTGGGTTTCGAATTTTCAATTTTTTATTAGATGGGAATGGGGGGGGACTCACAGAGAGAGAGAGAGAGAGATAGAGAGAGCGAGCGAGCGAGTGAGTGAGCCTGCCGAAAGCCAAGAGATTTCCACTCGCTCACTCGTGCAAAGTGGTGATTTCGTATTTGCCTCACTCTCGCACACGCACGCACACACTCTCCTGGCCACCAATACAGCGGCAACCGAGAGTATCTGTGTGGCCATCGGCTTGTGTGTGTGTGAGTGTGTGTATACACCGCTTTAATGCTGTTGTTCTGGTTTTGGCGCTTGGCGTTTTTTACGGTGCGCCGCCCGAGTATTTACCACTTTACAATGGAGTTTTAGTACCGCGAGTCGTCATTGTCGTCGTCATCATCGCCGCATAAAGTCGAAATTAAAACCGCGGAGTGTCAGCCATAAAGCACTAGAATCGAAATCGACTTAGTCCCAGCCCCGATCCGATTCGGATTAATCTCTGACATAATAACCATTCGCGATCGAGTGTAACGCGAGCAAAAAGTTCAAATTACCAAAAAAGATTTTGGCCCTAAATCATCGAGGTGTTATTTAATGGATCTGCTGTAATTCAGTTTTAACGAGTTGAGTGAAACAAATTTGACTGAAATTCAAAGGAAACCAAATTATTCCTAGTGCAAAACATGAAGAAACTCCGCTGGCAATTTGCAGAAAACAATAATTAATTATATTAAACATTTAACATCTAATTGTGATTAATTGAAGGTAAGAAGTCAATGAAGTGTATTATTTATTTGTGTTTACAAAGGTATTTTGAAATAAAGCTTTCATTCTCTGTAAATGTATGCAGTTGTGGTTAAATAACATTTACTGTTTAAGTAAGGAATACGACGGAAGTACAGACTATATATATTACATTTTATACTACATATAATTACTTTTAAAGATTAAAAAGCAGTTCTTTATGTAATGTAATAAAAAGACATGTTTTATGCGAACGAAAAGCTATAAATTCTAATTAAATTATAAATATAACTGAATGTCACAATCAAATAAGATTTAAATCTTTAAAAAATAATTCTATGAACAAAAAAATAACAATATAATAAAGCTTTAATAATATAAAGCAATAATATATATATTAAATTATCAAGTTTATTCTCTTTGCCGCCTTTTAATCTTTGTTTTTCGTCTTTAATTTATTCCTTTTATAACTAGCTTACGTAATCCTTTTGTTATTCCAAATATAAAAAGGTAGTTGCTTGTTTTTGAAACAAAGTATTCCTTATATGATAGAAAGACATCGGCCATTTGTTAAATTAACGTTAGTAGGTCTTATATTTTATGGAAATTCTGATCGTCAAAATAATCAAAGATAGCCATAGCCACCAACAGAAAACCCTGTAATTTCTTAATTTGTTTACAAAAAATTATTCCTCAAAAAGCTTAGCTTGCAACGTGAACTAAACTTTGTAGGAATATAATAATACTTCTGTCGATCGACTTAATCAAATAGTGACACTTCCCACAATTTTCCACTTCATTACCCAATTTGGGCCGAAAAAAAAACAACATAAATGTTAATTCCAAATGCCCGCCCGTTCTTTCCATTGGCTGAGCGCGTTCCGCTCGACGGCCCGACATCGGAGGCCATAATGCCATTATTTTGATTGCCTGACATTCGATCGATTTGGGGACCACATGCCACTGGGCCAGCGTCTAATTAGGCGGGCCAGAGCGTTTAGCTAATTGCAGTCGGTTGCTTGCTCTCGCCCATTTACGACTATCTCAATAAAAATAATGCATAATAATGGCAATAAAACAATAAAGTTATGGAACGCTCCGCAGTCGGAGAGATAGAGCCAGAACGGTGGAGCAGAGACAGAGCGGGCGAGTGAGCGAAATGAGCACATACGACGGCCATAAATATTTACAGCCAAGCAAACACTTGCTCAAATTAAGTACTCGTTAAATGGGAATTGGATGTCCAACCAAGACCACCGACCACCGACCGACCAGCGACCAACGGACCAGCGATGAGTGACCGGCAAATTGATAAAAAGATAAATTGAATCATAAAGAACGCGGCTACCCCGCAGTCCAGTGTCCGATTGCGGGGCATTTGGCATTTTTAATTGCCAAGAAAAGTAATGCAAACAGATTCACAGTCGGTATACCCATCCCACAATCATGCCAAAAATTCTAAGCCCGAAAACTTTGAGCAGCAGTTGGATTTTTGGGCGGGTTTTATGGCCCGACAACATGAGCCTCAGCCGCATTGCGCAGTTTCAGTAGAGAAAGTCCATTACACATAAAACAAAATTGCAAATAGATAGTGGTCTGAAATTAAATATATTAATACAAAAATACATTATAAATTATTTAGAAGTCCGCACGGACTGCCGTTGAGGAAATTCTCATAGGTAATTGGTATAATTGGCTCAAAGAAGACATCTTCAGCCTAACATTCTTCAGGTCTTATAAAAAAAGTTTGATTCTTTCTACTGAATTTTTTATTAACAAAATTGTTTTCTTAAATAAAAAGGCACATTATGCTAATTCAAATGCTATAAATTCTTTTTAAACTTTCTTGAGAAGTTAAATATTAACTTCCATTCTACATCAATACATTTATATAATCGATAAAGTTTTAATAACTTATATAAATGATAAAAAGTCAATAAATAGTATCAGAACTCAGTGGAATCAGGCTTACAATATATCAGAATTATTGGGCTTTTAGTAAGCAACATTTAATAATATTTATAAAACATAAATCAGAAAATAAAGAAGGTAAAACTTTACGCATTTTTTTCTGTGTGCAGGACTCTAGTCCCGGCAAGGCCTGGGGCCTTTTGTATGATTAACTTTCGGATTTTGTAAAATTATAATGGGTCTCTGCTGTTCGTCCGCTGGGGGTTTGGGGTTGTGTTGGTTGGGATGCCGTGCAAATGGCGCTGACAACCCCCAACTTTTTTGGGGGTGGCAAACGAATTAAGCTCGTAAAAGGTTCGGGGTGTTTGGGCTTCGTTTGGGGATTTTGTGCCTTTTTCTTTTTTTGTTGGGGGGGGTGATGCTTCTGCTGCTGCTTCCTCTTCCGCTTCCGTGGCTCGTAAAACCGGAAAGGGAAGCCAGGGAATGAAGGGAGGGGGGAAAAGCCATTAAAATCGCAACCCCCGAGCGTTGGAACGGAATCTGCATTAGCATTCTACGGAAATAAAGTTGCCTACGAGTCCCAAAAGTTACACCATCTTGTAATATATTGGAATAAGCGAGTGAGGGGTTCGAAATGTAACACATACGTCGTGTGTGTTGTGTTGACTAAAATTAAACCCGAAAACCTAGCAAGGCATTCCTTGTTTGCATTCCTAGTGGGCCGGAGTGACACGGTTTTCACATTATGTTTGGCCAAACAGCAGCCGAGGCCTATATTGGTGCAAAGGTTAATTAAAAATAACATTGCTCGGGAATTTATAGATTTAATGGAGAATGGAATTATGGTATTCCCCAAAAGAAGGCATTGTTTCAAGAACTTATTATAGATACATAATGTGAACAATCATATTTCTGTTGAATTCGTTTACAAATTGCATTGAAAGAGTATTTATAACTAAGATATTTACTCGAACTATCTACTAACTACGCACACTTATTGATTTCTCATGTAGTATTCTGTAAAAATGTTTAATTCTATAAGATACACTCATCGGTTTAGCATTTACATAAGTTTATGTTAACAATTAATAAAAGTCGCTGCAAACAAATAAAGTAATTCATAGAAGTTAAACTATAAAAATGCTATTAACTTAAGTTTAGATTTAAACTGCAAGACTCTTAATTAACAATATAAAACCAAGGCAGCTGCCGCTTCGCTTTAAATATATTTAATTAAAAATAAACCGCTGCTCCTTTTATGATCAAGCCATTGGGCATATATATATATCTCTCCATTCAAAAGGTTTAAAGTGTGTTTGCAAGTGCAGAGTTTTCCCAAGGAATCGAGAGTCCACAATCGTAATTTCAAAGAGCAATTTTCAAAAGCATTCCAAAGGCTTGTTGTGCGAGACAATGCCAAGCTGCTTTCGGGTTTCTCTTTTTTTTCAGAGCATTTAAAAGGCTAAAAGCGTTTGCTGATTAGAAATTCTTGTAGTTTTTCCCATTCTTTGTCGGTTTCTGAAAAGAGAATAGGAGAAAAGCGGAGACGGAGAAGGAGACAAGGCAGAGGACACAAAGCGAGAGAGCAATAAAATGGCTGCGAATGAGAATGGAGAGGTGGAGAGTAGCCGAGGGGTAGTTTTATTTTATTTTAGAGATACACAACGGCAAAAGATACAGATACACATGGCAGGCGCACCAACAGATACATATACGAGTGCGAATGCGGGCAGAGCGAGACGCAGCGACGGAGAGCTGGGGCATGCGCACGTGTGCGAGCGAGATAGCCGCTCAGCGATGGTGGGGGGGGCAGGGGAGAAAACGGAAAACACATTTTCCAGCCTCGTCGACTTTTTACATCGCATTTTATGGCATTTGGTCGTAAACTTCTTGTTAGTGTAGAGCGGATCGCAGCGCGCGGAGCAATCGCAAGAGCAACAAAACCGAAAACCGACGACCGATAACCGAAAAACACAACAAAAACAAAGCCAGCAAATCAATAAGCAAACAGCCAAGTTATTAAGCTTTCCCCGCAATTGCCAATCAAAGTCTCCCTTTGCAATTAAAAGTGATATTTAACCACCGAAAAGTGCGCGGCGAGAGTGAAAATGAGTTTGGAAATAGACGCAAACCGCAGCAAGCCGCCGGCACTTCACTGACCTCAAATCGCGAAAATATACCGTATCTGTCAGATAAAAAATCACGTAAGTGCCCAGACTCAACTCTCCATGTCCTTGCCAGCAAGAAATCTGAAATAGTGAGCGGTGTGTCCAATTTGAATAGTCATTTCCGGCGTGCAAGGCCATCCATAAGAAGGTGTCAAGTCCTCAAGGTTACCCGCGAGGCCCACGAGGCTAAGGTGCATATTCTGTAATTGCCGTGGCAAATCGGAAAAGGAATTCCAACTGGTCGTTTAAAATTGTGAAAGGGTAACAGAGTCCAAGAAGTGCTTGCAATTCCTTGTGCTTTTTAATTAGAGCCTGATCGGCAGGATATAGTTGGCATCAGACATTCACAGAGAGTTTCCTTAAAGTAATTAAATGTATATTTTAATTCTATTCAATTTCAAAACACTTAAATTATATAATCTCTAGATGAAAGCAAAGTTAAAATATGTATTAACTGTTTGATTCGTACAAATATTGATTATTTGACTTATACTTCTAAGTCTCTATGTTGGCTTTATAAAAACCAACATATGATTCAGAGATCTGAAGTGAATTAAATAAAACTACTGAGAGTTATTGCAACAAATATAATGTTCAACCCTCTTCCGATCCATTTATTCTCGGTTTCATAATTTTGACTCTCGTTATTATTCTCGAGGAGCTAAAAATAATTAATAAAGCCTTCATACACATTGCGTATACGTAATTTTCTAGTGATGCCCTTTTATCCTGGGATTAGCGCTGCAAACTGATTAACTTATATATTTTAAGTGTTATTTAATCTTGTTTAATTCTTTAAGCTTATTTCCATGACATTAATTTCGTCTGACAACTATAATCTATTCAAGTTCTTTATTCGTCTTTAAAAACCAATATGAAAGTCTATGTAAATGTACACAACTTATATATGTTTGCTTGCCTCAATTATATTTATGATGGCTTCAGTATGTGGATCAAAGTATTTCCGTTAAATTCCATACAATGGGATAATGCCTAAAAATACAATCCAGAAATAGCTCACAACACACACATTGCTCCCGTGCACGCTTCATTACCGATCAGGTGTTAAGTGCATTCCATTGGTTTATATTCCGCGGTCCGCCTGGCCAAGGACTTTTGCCTGCTGCCCTCCTACTCCTTCTGGTTCTACTGGCTGGCCTGGTTTTATGATGGAATCTCCTCTCCTCAATTGAGCGCCATCGTTGATGGCGCACTTAATAGCGCAACCACTCAATGAATGCGGCTCCGTTTGTGTGGATTTATGGGAGGTACTAAAGTCATTAGCGCCAGTCACAGTCATCAGCCATCAAACGGCGAACGGCGACCGGGCATCGAAGTTGCGTGCGGTTTTGGCACCTCATACCTTTCCTCTTACCCTCTCACCTTTTGCCGCAACGTAATTGCGGCTATAATTTCATAAATATTCTTAATCGCGGCGAGGTGGCGGACTGCGGTCTAGCTGGCTAGCTGCCTCACATACAGACCCCATAAACCTGCAGTTTATTAAAACGCCATGAAAAGCGGGTTTAAAGGAGCCCCGAGTTCCGAGCTCGGTCCTTCGACATGCGTACTATAAAATATATAAAATAGTATACAGCCCGCTAAGCGACGCGTCGGCCATAATGACCAATCTCTCACGCGAACGGTAAAGGCGGCCATGATGCTCCGCTTCAGGGTGGGCGTGTGTGTGTGTGTGCCTCACAGCCATTGGGCTGGGCCTAGTCAGAGAGAGAGAGATGAAGATACCCGAAAGGTACACAGAGAGAGAGAGAGAAAGAGAGAGAAAGAGCGAAAGAGAGCGGATGAGAGAAGGATGTGCCAACCTGTTTTGGCTGCATGAGAAGCTGAGCCTCTGCGTGAGCGTGCACTGAGGAAAACTAGTATACCTCAGCTTAGTTTTGTTTTTTTTATGATATTTAATAATATTCACATAATGAATAACTATAAACATAATTAAAACTTAAAAGAAAAGAATATATATTACTTTAAAATACATCCCAGGCAACAAATTAATATTTTTCCCACTTTGGATTCATTATTAAATTTATGTGATAACTAAAAAACCATTTGGACTAACATATTTTAAATGAAAATAAAAAAGAGAATTATTTTTTCAAGTGTTACCAAACTGGTTTTAGCAGAAGGCCCGCCTGGCTCTCGGAGCGTGCGTATAAGATGCGGTATTGCAGTGTTGCCAATTTAGCTATTTTACCACTAGATCTAGCGTTTTTCAATTGGCAGAAGCGGCAGATGTGAATTATACCTAGATTCCAAGGAAAGCTGATGTTATAAGCTTCTGTTATATGCTAGCCTTTTAAGAATTCTTCCTATTTTCCTAGTTTCCTATGTTCATAGTTTTTGGTGTAACCGCCTTATTATGGCTACTTCCTTTTCTTAATAATATATATTTTGATCTACCATTCAATTTGCTGATTATTTCTAACCTTTTTCTAACCTAAAGGCTGACTTAGCTTTTTTATGACCAGAAGAATTGGCACCACTGGTTATCTCATTGAGGTTCAAATAGCAGTTAACATGCTGGTAGTTCGGGTCCTCCCCGCCAGGGGGCGGTCTGCGTACCTTGGTTTGTGACCAGGGAGAGTGCGCTTAGTCTGTTAGTGCGCCGAATCGGCCAAAAGAGCGCGTTGTTGGTGCTGCACCGAAAAAAGGATAATTCCAATTTCAGAAATAACTTAACCACTCCGCATCGGCTTAAAGGATACGATATATATATATTTTGAAACTTCTAAAATATCACATCAATTTGAAGCCTCGAAAAATACGAACAAGAATAATTGATGTCTAGACATTTAATTACATTTAGTACATTAAAGATTAATTATTTATTTGATATATAATCGAAAAAATATATTGTCACGTCAAAGATCATGCATGGGACTTTATATGAATTGAGACATTGACAACCGCCTGTGCATAAAAAATAAAAATTATTTGTATTTCAGATAATCTATTGAACTTTCCTAGAATTGAAAACTACGGAAATTTATGTTGCAAGTTTTACCGCCTAGAAACAATAAAATGCCACCCAAGAGAACTGATTTTCTTTATGTTATTATAACCTGTGTTATTTTTCTTTCTTCTTATTTGTGTAAGAAACTTTGTTCATACAATTTATTACAAATTTATTACAAGTTTAATTTAAAATGAAAACAAATAGTATTTTTCCCTCCTGTTATATAAAAGATTTTACAAATAATTTATAGAGCTAATTTTTTTAATCGTTTAACTCGTTGATTGTTTCACTCAAGAATCGTTTTAATTTTGTTTTATTTCTGGAGTAGCTCCTGATAAAAGACACTCTAGAATTGTCCTATTTATGGAGTAAAATGGAAGACAGATGGGAGATGGAGATGAAAAGCAGCATTCGGGGGTGGAGTCATCGCTTGACAACAACAGCCGCCAGTTGCCAGCCAGTTGCCGGGTTTTATCTGTGGACAATTTCGAGTGCAATTGTTCAAGAGCTGCCTCCTTGGTCCCCGCGGGACGTGCCGTTGTCCCCTGCCTTTTGGAATTGTTTTTTTCCACAGGCGGCGGAGGCGGTGGAAGGAAGCTAGAGTCACCCAAGCATGTATCTACAAGGCACTGGCAATGGATATGGTTGGGCGATGGGATGGGGGAATAGAGGGGAACTAGCATTCTGGGAGCACTCTGTTCAAAAGGGAAACCAAACTGGCAGGGCACACGTACAGATGAAATTCGTCTTCCGAGAAGTTCTCGAGCGTGGCGATCGCGAATATTTCCATATCCATTTCCATTTCCATTTGCCGCCAACTGAGTTCCCAGGGAAAACGAAAACGCGGCTACAAGCTGCCCAGTTCCCAGTTGCCAGTTCCGTGGAAGTGACAGAATCGCCAACATTTGCTCCACATTTGGCTGGCAGTCTGGCAATATTTTAGAATGCGACTTCCGCCGGGAACCAGACCCAGACCGGGTCCCATATGGTTTTCTACACAGAAAATAAAGTAAATCAGTGTGGTTTTGGCTTACCTCAAATTTTGTTTAAGTATATTTTAGAGAGCATATAAATAAAATATTTATTTCGAATTTATAACAGTTTCTTTTAATGTTCAAAATTGCTTATTTAAAATTGAAATGGATTCTTTTTGGCTCTGTGTATGGTTTCCACCGACCCTGAACAGCTCTTCCACATTATTATCGACACTTATTTGTGCGCCAGCCGATGCTCCCCGTTACTGTCCCAAATTAAATTGGCTTCTCTTCACCGCCAGATGGGTTCTTAAAATGTACACATGAATATTTATAGAGGTAACATATGCATATGGAGCACACCTTTGGCCTAAGTTTGTCAATCAAATACATCTATATATTTGGCTTTGAAAAAAATATAATATTAGCAAGAAAAGAAAATGAAATACTATATTCACTCCAAAGAAATCACCAATTATTTTTATTGCCGCATCAAAGTCATGCATGCAAATTATTATTTAAAATTATTAAAGCACAATTGGCCATTAAATGAATTAATAATAAATAGTATTCATTGTTAAATTTATATTTTATACTCTAATTACTTTTATAGACACTTAAGCAATTAGCAAAGCTTTTATTTGGCCTTTGTGAGCTCACCATTTAGTTTTATTGCATCGTGAAAATAAGTACTCTGATTTTGTATAGAGAATTCCTTTAAAAATAGTTCAAAGCTTTTTGAAGACAATTTTTCAAGTATAACGATTTAATTAAATAAAATACAATATATTTCTAGTTGAGGGTAAACACATTTGTAAATTAAAAACATACCTAGGCCTTAAATACATCTTCGGACTAAACTTTTCTATTAGGAATATAAACAAACAATTAATAATATAAGTAAGAATAAGCTGACTTCGTTGCCAGATATCAGAGTCCTTTTTTTATATAAATTCTCCATAGCTTTAGGCTTTCTTTTTAATCTTTTTCTTGGAACTTACATTTTATTCGTTTTATTCTTTTTTATCTCTTTGTGATTTTCAACTTGTTTGTATCTTGATTTCGGTCGCAGGCCGGAAACTTTTGGCATTTCCCCACCGCCCGATCCAGATATTCTCGCAGAAGACAAGAAAGAAGGCTAAGGCTGCTCCACGTGCTCGCCGGGATTAGTTGGGAGCCAATTTATTTTATGTCCCCGGGCACAAACATAATCATGTCTAATTTTGTTTACTTTCAAAAATGTGCGTGCGTGAGTCTTTCCACCGAGTCAGTCGGAGTGTGTGTATCCATGGAAATGGAAGTGGAAATGTTCCGGGGGGCTGTTTTCCGGGCTTGGGTCCAGGGACCATGAGCGAGGGACTGTTTTCCCTGCTTTTCCGACTCTTCCTGCAGCGCAGCAGCGACAACAACGTTCATTAACTAAATTTAGAGTGCGGCGGCTGGGGAAATTACACATTTACTTCGCTCCGTCAACCGAAAGTTACGCAATCGAACGGGGGAAGCGCGACTGCGAAATCAGGACGAAAATGGTGGAGAGAGTCCTTGGGACATTTTGCACTCAAAGTCCATTACAGAGAAAGAAAGGATACCAAGTTTTCAAATTGTTTTAAATAAGTTTAAAGTAAGATGTATTAAAATGTATTTTATTACAAGAATACTTTAACTTATTATTTATTGACTACAGGAAATATGATTAATTTGTAGTTCCTTTAACTAACTAAAAAGCCGACGACTTAGATTGCCTTTTGTAGGGGAAGCAGAATTTAGTTCAATAATTTCTCGCTTGAATTTAACTTTAAGAATATTAGCTTTGCTTTTGAGTGTATCAAAACCCAACCTCCTTTTGCGGCAGGACGAACCGAACCCTTGTCGATGGGGTGTGTCCGTGTGGTCGGGAGATGCGTGAGGCTTGTTTTAAAATTGCGTGTTTGCCGGGGCCAGGATATTTCTGTGGGGTATCGGAATTGGAATCGGGCAAATGGCTGGCTGGCTGGTTGGCTGGCTGGCTGGCTGGCTGCGGATGTGGACGGGTGGGAGGTCCTTCGGGTGGTTTACGTGCCGAAGTGATTACGAAAAAGGGACCGCCGCCACATCTGCTGTGGAGGGGGTTGGACTGAGAAAAGGGTTCCGAAATTGTATTTCGTTTTCGGGGAATTGGAACTGGAATGCGAATAATTTGAAACAAAAGTTGCACAGGCACAAAATGGCGGCAATTAAAATGTTTAATGAAATTTGGCAAGGAATTTTCCGAAGACGAAGGCCTTTCAGATATTTTAATTATCTTGGCGTTTGTTTAATGGCCTCTCTAACCCCTCGACAGCCGGCTGGCGCAGAAGAAAAGGGTGAGATTGCCTGGTGGCTGGAAAAGCGGCGGAAACTCATCCATATGCAACACGCCAGAGGAGCTCCAAAGATGGGGCGAATATGCGGTTTCCAAGCGGAGTTCGCATTCGCTCTTCAAGTCGTGAAATCGGATTGCGTGTAGCTATAAATCTGTGATTTTAATGCGCGTTATTAAATTGCAAGCAGCCGCAGTCGACGGAATCGCAGTCTGCGAGTCACTCGGCAGTCGCAGGCCAATAAAATGCAATTAATATGTTCCGCCAACCTGCAACAAAGTTCACCTCGCGAAAGCTTGCACAAACCGCTTCACAACGATCAGAGATGAGGATTTGTCCTTAATTTTTGGAAGAGATGAAGCAAAGTTTTGCAGCAAAGAAAGAAGCTGATAGCAGGCACACTTCCTTTAAACATATATCTAAATTATAAATGCGCTTTGCTTGTCGAAGTTTTAAATCGATTTAAAGTACAGTAACTTTGATCATTTTATTATCCACTTATCCTTTGGCATTTCTCCATTCTTAATTCAAAAATACCTTAAACCTTTTGGCATCACTGACAGGGATTGAAACTGCAACCCGATCTGGCCATCTTCAAGTCCATTTTGCGCGCATTTCGATTAAGTCGAGCCCAGAATTTGCATTGTAAATTCTTTAGCCGGCGGCGAGCCAGCCGATGGCGATGTTATGGCCGATATCGGGCCACACCCCCTTTGTCGCCGTTGCTGCCCATGGATATAGAGGAGTACCCGAAGCGGGTTCGTTATCGGGGCGGCGCAAACAAGTCACGTCGCCTAATTTATGCGACGGCAACAGCGACGGCTAAAGCTAAAATATTCGAAAAACGTGTCTTTCGATTTTTAATGGCCGCGCATAAATTTCAACATTAAGACTCGTAATAACTTCATTACACGAACTATAATTCTGTTTCTTTTTGGTCTTTGTTCGGTTTTGGGTTTTCGGTTTTTTGGTTTTTCGGTTTTCGCTTGCCGGCGGCACTCAAAATGTCACGAAACAATATTGAAATCAAGGCTCATCGCCATTCGCCAAAATGTGAAAGGGAAGCAAAATCACTTTAAGTTCTGCCGCCCACACAACACAGTTGAATGAGAACCAAAAAATACTATATATAAATAAAAATATATTTAAATATTTACAGGCGTCGGGGAGATCATGGGAACCATTTTATGTTTTGCACAATAGCCTTTTCAATTTTATTTTATGAGAATGGCCCTTCTCCTTTCAGCTTATAAATAGCGAAAAAATAGTTCGTTATCTGTCTTGGCTATGGAAATGTAAAGGTTTTATTTGAATTGGAAAATGGAGTGATGCAAATAGAGAATAAACAAAATGATTGGCCATAACTGTCGCTAACTACAAATCCCTGTTAATTTATGTGGCTATTGGAATATAGTTTATTTTTTACTGGCATTAAAAATATAAAAAAGATTAAACTGCGTTGTTTATTACACTCACTTGATATGCTTTTTCACACATCATTAGCTTTGGTTTAGCATCTTAAATACATTTCATTTAAACTCAAATACTTTTAGTTATAGTTGGTTAATATAATAATCCAATACTTCCAAAGATAGGCTTGGGTTTTCACTAATTTGTATTCATCTTTACACCTTTAAATCATAGCACATTAATAGGCCATTCATCATCTTAATGGTCTTTAATCTTTTAATGATTTCTTCATTGAATTACTCCGCGAACGAGATGAAAATATTTTATTTGTGGTATAAGTTTCTCGAATAATGAGTTTTTAAAATGCACCTGAAAACGAACTTGGTTAGTTTACGAGCAGAAAAACATGAATAATATAATATGCAAGGTACTGACTACACCGCTTATGTATATACATATATATATGAAATATGTATTTATGCATTCGCGTACAGCCACGCAGCCGACACGTGAGTCCGGGCCGGGACTTAGACGTAATCCCTGCCACCCGTCAGCAAATCCCGGGACCCAAAAACTCCATCCACAAATCTCATTTTGTATGCGAGTCCGCCGCCATCGCATTTTCGGTGGAGAAGGGTATGGCTGCGCGGGGTAACTACAACAACAATGCGGAGGTGTTGATAGAATAACGCTGGGCGTGAATTTTTAGTCGAAATATTATGCACAGAACGAAATACATGAAAAATTTACATATAAATTGGTTTTCTTAATTATATTTTAGGGTTTTATTATATAGAAAATTATTAGAAGCTAAATAAAGTTCTTTCAGAAGGCATAGCTTGCTTATTTTCAATTATAACTTGAAAATTTCTTAAGGTTTCGTAGACTGAGCACTATATATCAATCAATCTATATATATATATATATGTTAAAGAGGTTTTATAAAATAATATCAAGAGATGCTCCATCTTCAAACCTTTGTCAGACAAAATAATCTTTGTTCAATGTCTCCAAGCTCAGTTTCTTCTTAATAACTACTAGATCCTCTAATAAGTTATTTAAACTACATTAAATTTAAGTCAAAACTATACTCAAGTTCGAGTCAAACATAAATCCCTGTATAAATAGTAGTTTCTTGCAGTGCACTGGCAGCAACACCAATGCGCACACGTACAGCGCCCGGGGGTTATACATATTTAAGCCCCATAAAGGAGAGTAAAGGAGTGGAGAATACCGCTCGCAATCAGTGGGGAAACTGCCAACTGACGGGGCTCCGAGATAAATGCACATATTAAATTTGAAACGTATTTGGAATTTTTGATGAGCAGCGAAATGAGGTTGAGCCGTGTCGATTTCTGGATTTGTGGACTCAAGGATTCGGGGATTGTCGGTGATGGTGGTGAGTCGACATCGGTATGGCGGCATATGGCCCAAATGCCGGGCAGGGGTTAAAAGCCACTTTCCTTTCCGATGCGCTCGTCTTTCGCCATAGTTGCTGTTTGCCATTTTCCTCTCAGCTTGCGGGTTGTCGCTGCCATTTCCGTTGCACATGTTCGCATGAGGCGACGGTTCGTTGAACCGGTCCCAGGCCAGACCAGGCCAAGCCAAGTGTATCCGAAAGATACAGATACTAAGATACGAATACTGGGATACTGCCTCCAGCCAGCCGACCGGCGATGCCCATGCCTGCCCCCATTTGCGGTCCCTCTCCGCCGCTCAATTCGTTGTGGTGGCTCAGCCCCAGCTCAGCTTCGCTCGGTCCGATTGCCTGATTGAGAGAGGGTCCCGACCAGTCCACGTACACCGAAAAAAAAGCTTACAGTAAGAATATTTTCGTAGGAAGTGGCAGCATTTAAATCTCTTTAAATGGAGATACATAATTGTAAAGGAAATCAAGTATTTCAGGGAAATTATACAATTAATTCGTATAACTTAATAGATATCTGATATAAACACCAAGAAATATTTTATATTATATATATATTTTACTCCCATTTTGGTTCTGTGTATCCATCCTATCTGTATCTCGGGCAATGGGAATGAGAATGGCCATCGTGTGGGCACTCAGCCCACTTGACGGCGCGGAGACTGGAACTCATCTCGAATGCGCGCCCTCTTATCCGATCCATTATTTCGATGGATTTATAGGCATGAAGGTTGGGCAGCCACTCCGCTTGACTCGCCAGGCCCCAGCCCAAGCCCATCCCCATTCCAACACGATCCCATCTTGTCCAGCATTTTCGTTGGG
Organism: Drosophila kanapiae; assembly: GCA_008042475.1. Taxonomy (NCBI): domain Eukaryota; kingdom Metazoa; phylum Arthropoda; class Insecta; order Diptera; family Drosophilidae; genus Drosophila; species Drosophila kanapiae. The sequence continues at coordinate 346,817 of VNJM01001497.1, forward strand.
ATTTTTTATGCGCCTTCGAGGTGGTTTTTATATTTCGTTATCTTTACTTTAAACTTTTTCATGCTCTTGGTTAGATGATGGCATTTGAGGTTGTTTTTCCATTCGTAGTTATTAGTTGGCACTTAGTTTCGATGAGCTCACCAAAAATCGAAACGAACAGATAAATATCGACACGGCGAGATAGATCTCTCAATATTTTAATACAAATCTAGGGATTAAGTTGAAGTTTTTAAGGACTAAAGCTATTGCTCATAATAATTAGAATAAAACCTTTTATTTTATTTAAATAAATAATTTTTAAATGTAGCGTATATCTAATTGAATAGTATCCTCTTCAAAAGGAATTACCACACTTAAATTTAAGCTTCACGGTTTTCTCTTCTTCCAAAACTAACGCTGATATTCCAACAGAATGTCCCTAAGAATATTTGATAAAAATCAGTATATATCCCAGAGACCTTCCACTCATTTTGCAGTGTAATTTACAACTGAGACTGCCGTCCGACAATCTGAAGAAATAGCAGTGGAAAGCAGTGGGAGAATATTTTAGAAAGTTACATAAGCGAACCCGAAACGCAAACAATCCTTTTGTGTGTGCATGGTTCTGTATATCTGTGGACCCTGCCCCTGCTCCTGGCATATCTCCTCCAGTCACCCTCAATGTGTTGCTCTAATTTCATTGTTCACGGTCTCTTCGGCCTTTGTTTGAGTTTTGAATATGCCGAAAATGGAACATTTTCGGGACTGAATTTCGGGCAAACACTAAGGGCGAAAAGGGTTCTTCTTGGTTCGTCCAACCGTCGCCACCATAAATCAGTTGAGCATCGACATCGACAACGACATCGGTATCGGAGGGCAATATGCGTAAATGCAATAAAATCATAAAATGAATTGTGTAAGGGAAACCGGGATGCTAAACGGAAAATTTGAATCTCAGCTCTCGGCAAGAGTTGTACCGTTTTCGGGCCACTCGACGCACGGACGGCTTTCCTTTTTATGGCTCTGGCGCGTTAACTGGACGCAAATAGAGCTCGACGGGGAGCTAAAGGCGGGGGCTTGACATTTCTGTTGTATAAATATACAAATACATATTTTGATTTGGTGCGCGTGCAGGCCATGCCCTAATTCTGTCAAAGATACAGAGCATCGACGCCCCGAAATTCACGCTTCCATTATGGTTCCAAGGGTAGCCCTTTCCAATATTCTTAAAGAAGGCATAGATATAGGAATAGTTTGTTTAAAGGGAAATATAGATAGTTAAAAACTTACAATGAAGTATCCTAAAGTAATCCTAAACATTTTCATAAATCTCAAAGATATGCAGTAGGTTTTACAAGTATCTTCTTTGCAATCGGCTTGGGAGATTATGTGAAGTTTTATCTTTAAATCTTGTAAGTATTTCCTTGCTTATTTCATAATATCACCAGACAGGGTATCAAAAATTCGATTTCCAATACTTAGATTCCTTCCCTGTCTCTGTCGGACACTGGCTCTGTGGATCCATAAAACGCTTTTACATTCTGTCCGACGACAATGCGTCTCCGCCTCGTTAGCCACGGATGTTGGGCCTGCATCTGGCAGATGTAGATGCCGATGCCGATGCCGATGCATATGTAAATTATATATATACGGAGGCATATGCAAATGCCAATGCAAATGCAGTTGCCCGTCCGACTGGTTATGCTCGAACATAGACTGGTGACCATATAGCTTAGACCCGAGTCCATAGAATCCGGACGACCCGCTGTGGCTCTGTGCATTCCAAAGTGCCCTATAAAAGTGTCACTTTTTATTTGGCCCCAGACGGTCGGTTGCCTGATTAGTCAACGGCCCCTGCAAATGGCCTCTGCCGGGTTTTCTTTGGGCCTTCTTTGGCCTCACTTTTCGTTTTTCCTTTATTTTGAGAATAATTGTGAAATTTTTGCCGGACAGAAGCAGTTTTTGGGAGGTGAACAAACTGCAGCGAAGTAAACACAAGAGGCTTTGGCCAAAAAAAAAAAAAAACGCCAAAGACATTAAATCGGTTCAGTTGGTCGTCCTGTTTATTTGCCCAGAAATGTTTCCATAAACACTGACCGGCCTTATTTACCAGACTTTCAGACAAAGAAACACATTTGTTTATTGAGTCTATGGGGGCTGCAATGAAACTGCAGTATATTTCTTTGCAGTCAATGATTGGATGTAAATAAATGTTTCTCTGATTGCTGGCGGAACTTCGCGGGTGATTTACGAGGGGAAATCAGACTATTTTTGTAATTATAACATTTTGGGAAAGTTGCCATCTTATATTCATTGAAGCTATTATAATTATTATAAAGTATATGTCTGATATTCACTGAAGAAATCATAATACAACTTTTTGCATTCGCATGTTCTGCAAATCGGATTCGATTTGTTTGGCTGCATTTCTCCCTCAATTGGAGGGGAACATTTGTACCTACAAATGGCTAACAATCATAAATACAAAAACAACAAAAACCAAGCTAAAGGGCGATCGGCGTTTTGGGCAGCTCCGCCACGTGCAATAAATCCAGAGACCATAATCAGGATTTATGGGGCTCGCTGTTGTTGCTGCTGTTGTTGTCGGCGCTGCTTCAAACATTTTTATGATGTCTCTGCAGTATTTATGAGCGACTGCAATAGGGCAAGGGGGGAGGCAGGGGTCCGGGGACCGGGGACAGGAGTCCGGACTCCAGAACAGCCACTGATATTACGCGGCGGGCATAAAATTCGAATAATTTGCAACAGGTGATAATTGTTTTACAATATGTTCGTGCATGTGAGAGCGTAGAACAAGTGTATTTATGGGTTGGCATAAAGAACCTTGTTAGCACCTCACATCGATTGCGGTGCTCCCCTGCTCCCCTCACTCCCCACCAATATCAGAAAGAATGAATTGGCACCAATAAAAGTAGTCGTATTCGTAATCGAATTCCCATTGTCCAAATAATATACATTCTCGCAGAGCTGCACTCAAATTTATTCATTTCGAATTGCTTATTAAATAAACTTTTTGCGGCTCTCGTGCAGATTGATTGATTGATTGCCCGACCGGCTGGCTGGCTGCCTGGCTGCCTGGCTGACTGATTGATAGCCCAGCACGGCAAATGGGAAATGGAAATACCAAAAGCCGCCATCCCCAGTCCCAGTCGCAGTCGCAGTCGCTCTGTGTGCAATTAAAAAACTTTTATGATTTGTTGTGATTTTAGTAATTGGCATTTTTACGACGGCTACCTGACGATGCGGATTCCATTCGGAATTCGCTCATTTCTATGCAGTGTATATATTCAGTGTATTCAGTGCGGCTTTTATTGTTTCGCAATTAATTTGCCATTGTTGATGGCTATAGTTTGTCTGTGGTTTTGGGAATGGATGCCAGAATGGCTGGCGAAGGTGTCATAACTCACGTAATAAACGCCACGCAGTTTAGCCGGCTTTGTCACACACTACCGTGGGCCGTAAACCGCCACAAAAGATACAATACCGCACCGATACGATATAGTACGCCCGTATGGAGCTCTGGCCATAGAGCTCTATCCCGCGACTGGCCAATAATTCAGACGCCCAAAACACATGAATGGCCCTCGCACTCGTAAAAGCGAGGAAAGCCCGTTGTGTCTTGCGCGGGGTAAAGAGTTTTACAATCGTTTAAAAACTCGTCAAAAAATTAGACCTTAAAAATATTGTATTTGCGTATAGACAGGGCAACCCTGTCCACCCGCTAAGGACGGGACACACCCATAAATAAAGAGCGGAACGGTGCAGGGGGGCCTTGGCTGTTTCTTTTTACGAGCCAACAAAATATATATATTTTTTATATTAGCAATAATTTCACTAGGCGTGGGGCTCTGATTTGATTGTGCATGCGCATTGTGCGGCTCTGATTCATCGGCCGCAATTAAAAAGCGTTTACTTTTTATTAGCACTAGATCGGGCGGGTTTCTCTGCGTTTCGCGCAGTGCATTTGCCGTCTTCCGTTCTCCCTCTCGCTCGCTCTCGGAAAGTGGGCAGTGCTCATCTTCGGCGCCATGCGGCCGCCATTGGTCTTGCCTCTCGCTCGCATGCCGAGATCAGCCGATCGCCGCCTCGCTCGCACTCACCGCACTGGCCGTGGCCAGCATGGCCGGTTGTGGTGAGGTGAGTTTTGCTTTGTGAGAGAGTGGTGACTTTAGTCGCTCACTCATGGCGGCTGCTGCGAGGTCGGCAGCAGCGTCGCCGACGACGGCAGCGCTCGTGTAGTATTATTATTTGTGTTGCAGCTGCTGCACTTTTCCATTTTCCAGGCTGCATAAATTTGAGGGAAAATGCTCTTAGCCAAATTGAAATGTTAATGCAGAGACACATACTTCAACTCAAGTAATTAGGACAATGCGTTTTATGATATTTTAGGTAATAATTACAAAAATAAATATACTAAGAAGATGTTGTTTGTCTTATTTGATAAGTAAAGTAAACTATCATTATTATATATTAATTTCCTGAAATTGTTCTTAATTTATAATTACAAATTGGACTAATGTTAATAAGTTAATATGCTATAAACCTTTCTAGGACTCGGTAGATCATTAAACATACTTTAAAATAAGGTTCTATAGTGAGAACTCATCCTATTCAAATACAAATACAGAAACCTTAGAGAAGACTTGGAATAATCCGTCGGAACAATAAATATTTCGATACTAGAACACTGTTTCAAGTACTCTTACTTAAATACATTTCCGAATTAATTGAAATCAGACTACATTGTAATTTAGCCATATTTGTTTGTTCTCCCGTCGAGTCAAAAACACAGCAGTGCTTTTAACCTTTCGATTGTGAGTCACACGGTTTTGATGCAGTTTTAATGGGCCTGCGCTTTGTAACTAAATGCACAATCCTAGGCTTCTTAAGCGCTTTACAATTAATTTTATTGCCACTTAAGATTAAAAGGACGCGGCACAGCGGGCGGGCGTAATTAAAATAATATGAATAATAAAAGAAATTGCGCGCAGTCGGGCTGAAACGCTTGCCAAAAGTCGCAATTCAGATTTCGACTTCAATCTGAACCCACTTAACCTTAGCCTAACCTTTGCCCCAAGCACGCACACTAACACAGTTGGAGAGTGTTGGAGTCCGTGGAATGGTTGCCAAAAAGTAAAAAGAAAAAATTCCGAGTTTCCAACTAGTTTTCCCTGTGGCCTCTTCGCCACGGACACATTTCCTTCGGCCGCGAATCTTGCGCAGCTTTCAAAATGTCAGCCCATCGATGTCGAGGCCGTCTGGCTGCACTTGAGAAAAATAATGGGCGCCATTGGGAGGAGATTATTTCCAAGCTATAATGATTTAACTTCAATTTTAAATGTCAGAGTTCTGTCTTTTATTTCAATGTATCTTATAAATGGTAATACAAAAGACAAAACAGTCAAGAGAGTCATTATTTCTGGCTGCATTTCTGCTTCCTTGAAACCTTTATTTTCTCTATAGATTGCTTTTAACCTAGTACCTAATATTCTCTGTGTGATGACGTGGTTTAGCAGAATCAGCAGCACACCACGCCGCTAACCTCTCTGCGAACCACTTTTCGCACCACTCCGCACTCCGCAAAAAGTTAATGGACCGTACATGTTTTTCCCTCAGCCGTGGCGCTTAACATTATTTATGATGGATGAAAAACGGCTATTTCAACTGCTCCTTTTGGCTCTGTGCTCTTTGCTCTTCACTCTTCACTCTTCACTGTTCACTCTTCACTCTCGACTCGGCTGGCTTTCAACTTCCTTTCGACACTGCCGCCATTGGTTGTTGTTTCAGTTGCATATTCCGCATAGTTTCGCAGTTTTCCCCTCCGCTGAAATGGGTAATTGTTTGGTCGCTTTGCCCAGCGGAGATTGAGCCATCAACCGCATTTCCCCCAAATTGATATTTGTTTTTGTATACATTTATGGGAATGGTTGATGCTGCGAAATTGTGCCATGACTTTTGGCCCATTTAGGGTCTTAAGAGTAGTCCTACAAGTTGGATTTACTCTCCGGGGTGGCTGCTAATCAATGGAAATAATAATCCCTGCACATGTTAGCAGGCATTGTTCAAGAATATGGGAATATGGGAAGAATATGGGAAGAATAGTTCTGAAACTCTAGTAAAAAAAATATAAAACTCTTTTAATAGCATTCTTAGAGAAATGAAAATATTTATAATATTTCTACTGGGTTTCTATAATGCTAACATACATATATGTATATATATTCGTTTCTTTAAAGGCCACAGCTTGTGTAGAGTTAGCAAATGTGGATGAAAATGCAGGCATTTGGAAAGTCCCATCCAATTATCTCGTTTTTTTTTACAAAATTCTAAATACAGGAGATTTTACAGGGGTTCAGTAACATCATTTGCATTCCCCCCTCAGTTTTGGCTTCTCTTCACCCCCGTTGGAGTGTGACCAGCTTAATTAAACCAGCACAGAAAGTGGCAGGGACAGGGGTCATCATCATCGTTAGCAACTGTTGGCCTTTTTTTTGGTTTTTTCTTTAAAAAAAATAATTACTCGCATTTTTTGTGTATGCTGCTTCTTTTGTCTTTTTTGTTGTTGCCGTAGCTTTGCTTTTTGTGGCTCAGAGCCGCAATTTTGAAGCGTTTTATGGCCGCGTTTTTGTTTCGTGTGTGCGACGGCCATTTTTGAGGCGAACGCTTTCCAGATTGCAATCTAAATGGCGTTTTTTTCCCTCCTTTTCTGCTTGCCTTAATAATTTTTTTTCTCTTATTTTTCTGCTTGCCTTAATAATTTTTTTTTGCTTCTTCTCCGCTTTGCGGCACTGCTGGCGGTGGCAGCGGCAGCTTTCAATTTATGAAACACGCTTATTACTCCGCCGCTCGTTACGCGCTCTCCTCTCGCCTGTGCTTGGCCTGCCAGGGCCGTGCAGGTAATCGCAATCAGTGTCCAAGGCCGCCGAGCGGGAGGCGGTACACGGTACGCGGTACAAAGGGGGCGGGGTCCAGAGCTGTACGGTCCGGCGGCGATCAGCGTCCGCATTTCTGTTCACGGCCATCACAAACAGATACAGATACAGTGTGCTGAGTCGAGATACAGATACAGCCTCTGGCCGGGCTCTGCCTTAGCCACTTGCCAGTTGACTGGCCAATTACACACACAGCACTTGGCCAAGAGTTTTCTACAATTTTGTTTGCTTTTAGCCGCTGGCCCCCTACGTCTCCTTCTATCTCTGGGGCCGGAGTTAATTGCACAGGTTGCTGGCAGTGCCACTGACGGGTATTTTTTAATTGTATTTTCCAGGTTTTTAATTAAAGCTCAACTTGATTTTCAGTTTAGTTGCAATTTCAAAGCAGCTTTTTGTTTTCGCACTTGACGCGAAACAGGTTTGCCTTTGATTGGTAGTCCGAGAGCCGGCCAAACGGGTTTTGGTAGCACGAATCAGGATGCCGAAGACGTTTTTACGATCTCCATACCCCCATCCTCCCAGCAAATTACACTTGCAGAGTCCCCATGACTTTCTTCTAACATTAGAAGCGGCGGTAGAAATAACCTATACTTGCTAACAAGCCTTTGGATTGGTTTAATACAGACAACATCCGTCTGTCCATATCCTTACCTAGCCAAGCTCAGGCTGGGTATCTCCTGAATTGGCCAGAACGGCGTCCATTAAAACGCCCTGTCAGGGTAATTGATTGGGCCATCAGGGCGCTGGCAAAAATATTCATTAACTCAATTTGGAAAGTATATTATTTTGATTATTGTTTAAAAATATATCTAACAAGATACGTAGGGGAAATTAAGGTAAAAACCTATACTTAACCTGCTCTATGTTTGCGTTTGTCTTAGAAATTATATTATACATATATTATTCCATTTCAAAAAGACACTTTAAAACATTACCAATCAGTAATAATATCGAAATCTAAGAGGCAACGAATGGGAGACCTTTTTAACAGCAAAAATAAATATTTTAAAATCAATTTTCCTTAGCAGGAATATAGGCATATAATTCGTATTAATAAACAAATTTATTTATGCCCCATTTTTGAATAGTATAAAGTGAAGAAATTGTTGTTACAAACAAATAACTCTAAATCACAATTAAGAATATAAAATATGCCTAGTTTCCGGCCTCATTTGTCTCTCATTTGTGTCAGTGGGGCGCACGACTCCAAAATGGATTTGACAGCATTATAAGGACAATTTAGAAGTGATATTCATTATAGTTTTTCTTCTGCCGGAGTCGCTTTTCTTGGTTTTTTTCAGGCAATGCTTGCCAGACAGACGCTTTGCCAGCCAACCGCAAAGTCCCTTGTCGTGGCAAAGTTTGCCTTCGCGGCGGCCTTACTTGTCTCTATATAGTATATAGTAGTATATTCCGAGTACCGAGTGGATGGCATGTACAAACATTTGTTGGTTTGTCATTGGCGTGTGTGTTGCTGTCTTTTGAAATGGCCGCAGTCGCAGTCGCAGGCAGCATGTTATAATTAAAATTAAGGGAAGCAACGCGAATGTAAAAAGGCAAAACAGAAACACACAAATATATATATATATATATATGTATATATATATATATATATATATATATTTCGTGAACTTTGGCGGTGAGCTTTGTGTTGGGACACGGGACTGAGGGTCCCCCTCTGCGATCCCCGAGATCGCATTCATTTGAATGTTCACTTGTCTGTGCGTCTCTGTGTCTCTTTCTGTCCGCCGGCGGGGGCCATAAAACCCAAAATAATACTATGTAAAAAAAAAATGTTTTGTGTGCTTCTCTTTCGGAGGTCTTCCCTCCGGCTCCCCGGTTCACCCGGTGCCCCCCACTGCTCGGCGGAGCTCGTGTTCGGCGGTTGGAGATCGGAACTCGGAGATGTGAGATCGGCTCTCTTTGCGTTCGCGTTCGCCGTTCGTCGTTCGCATTCGCGTCAGTTTTTCGTTTCAGCCGGGCCTTTGTCTAAACAACAAAATATTGAATTTAATTTTTTAGTGTTAGTTGCTCTCTAACAATTTCGGAGTCGTTATCGCATGCGCATGTCGCGTTCGCGCCTCCGTCAAAATTAATTCAGCCCGCCGCTGTTTTCTAGCATTATTTTGGTGCCCAAAAAAAACCCTTTCGGCGCGTATTGATCCAGTTTCCGTTTCCGTTTCCGAATACCGATCCCCATACCGAATACCGATGGGCGGCCGGTGAGTGTGCGCGGGTGTGTGTGTCTATCTGCGTGTGTGTGCGTGCGCGCATCATTCATAAATAATAATATCGATCAGTGGCCGTAAATTCGGGAATTTGGAAGATCTTACATGTTGAAAAGTTCATTACTTTGTGATTCCGAGCACGAGATACTGATTCGAATGCCCAAAAGAAATATTTATAACTACATTCAAATATTTATTCCGTTCCCATATTTAACGACGGCCTTTCAACGGATTTTTACGAGTGCCTCGATTTTATTTCAATAATTATTATTTCGTTCGTTAGCCCACAAATTCATTTGTGATTGGCTGAAATATATTTCCCTCTGGCTTATCATCCAGTTCAAAGAATCGTTCGACGTGGTGAGTTCTGCATCTCAATTCATAGAGCGTGATGACAGACATAATCATTGCTTTTTTCATTTAATTAAGTAATATTAATTAATAAGCAATGTGGCGTATTATTTTATAGGATTTTCTAAGCACTTGCTTTGAAAGTAAAACTAAATGGAACTTTAGAGTTTATTATATAATCAAGAAAACTATTTATTTGTGTTACACATCAGGGAGAACGTTTGAGTGACTTAAGAGTAAAGTAGGAATTTATTTTTAGTGTTTAATTATCTTAAGTAAATGGACTGTGCAAGTATTAAAAATATACTGAAGTTCTAATGCCTTTAATGATAAACATAGTTATGTCATGGCTGGTGAATTCAAATTTAATATAATAATAATAATTAAATATAATAAATATAATACAATACAATTAACAATAAACTTATTGTGCGTATACACAATTTTCTACTATATTAGACATATTAACCCTTGAAATTGTATTTTAATCATTGAAATATGCAATTATTGGTGATAAATCCAGTCAAAGATATTATCTTGTATTTTCAAAACTCTAAATTAATTATTATTATCCTTTATTTCAGTTCCAACTTACCGCCAAAGCAACTAATCAAATACTTTTTCAATAACAAAACTGGTAAGTGAAAATATCCAAATAATTAAGGCCAAAAAAAGCGGCAGAGAGCAGGAAGGGCACGAGAGCTCGAGGACCCAACGAATGCTCGAATTACCTTTTTGATTTTTATGGCCGAGACAATTCGATTGCAGCAGCGTCGGGGGAGCATTATTGTAACATAAAGTGGTCTGCCCCTGACCGCCCCCCGCCCCACAATCCGCATTCGCGACAAGAGCTGGGCGTTAAAGTGTCCAGGCTGGCGGACGGCGGGCGGCAAAAGGCGGTGGTATTAAAAATGGCAATAAATAAAGTAAAGTACGGCGAGTACATGATTTCCCTGTTAAGATCCCACACAGGACCTCGGCGGGGTGTGGGCGTGGCCTGGGCAAGGACAGTGTCCGAGCGGGCCAATTGTGGTAAATCGGAAGTTAAAGACGGCAATAAAATGGCGCAATAAAAATCTATGAATGACACATTAAATCAATTGCCAAAAATCACAAATAAAAGCATGGAAAAAGTCGCTTATGAGTGGATTTTGGCCACTTGGGTGGCTAACTGGAAGCGAATTCATTTAAAAGTTTAAGTGAATTCATTTTTAATGGCCGTGAGAAATCGAACAAATGGCCTAATTATGACTACCTTTTTTGCTGTTCGGGGCTGCTGCTGCCGCCTCCAGACAGACGCCAGATGCAGATCTGGGATCTCGGGTCAGGTGCATCCTCGATTAAGCAATGCATTTCAAAATCCTGACATTTACAACTCCATTTCCCATTGTTTCGCCAGACTTTCCCAACAGGCCAAAAAAAAAAAAAAAAAACAAGAACCCGATCCGTATGTGGCTTATCCACCAAAAAAAAAGAGAAGAGAAGAGAATTTTTTAACGACTTTCGCCAGAACAAAGGGAAATCGTGCACGACAACATGAAAATAGCAGCCGAGTTCCACTTATGAAGTAATAAAACGAGAACGCAGGGAAAACCCGCTGCTTCTTTTGGAGTTTATCGGTGGCAGAAATCGCACTGGACTCGGTCCGCCATCGAGGATCATGGTCTCAGGATCCGACAGGCAGAAGGTCGCACAGGTGAGCAGGTGGCTGCTCTCCACCTCCTCCTGCCTGCTTTCACCGGTGTTAAGGTGTCCATTTTTTCGTTGGCGATGACTTCATTCGGCAGCTTCAATTGCCGGCGTCTCATTTCACCTTTCGCCCCTGCCGCCGCCGCCGCCGCCTCAGGGCGTAACATGTGCATCCGTCAGCTACAGCAGATAGAGCTACAGCCACGGCTACAGATACTCGGTACTGTACACTGTGCGCTGCCTGTATAAAACCCATAAAATATGTGCACGTCAACGCGCTTCGTGCTGTCTTTTGTGCAGCCATTATTAAATTTCTGATTGTGGCTTTCTACTCGCATGTCTTTAGCTCTTCTCATTGTCTGTCCGGCGGAGGAGGAGGGACTGGCGGACAGGCGGACACACGGACCAACGGACCGGTTCGACTTGTTATCTCGTCTTTTCCCCTCTGCTGGCTAATCGAGCTCAGGCTCGGAATGGGGAACTCAGCGTTTTCTCTCTCCCTTCGGGCGACAGTGGATGGAAAAAGGAAAAATACACTTAGAAAAGGATGTTATACTAGTTAATCTGAATTTAATTCATTTGATTTATAAAGAATGCGGAATAGAGACCTTAAAATCAAAACCTTCTTGGCAAACTTATAAAGATTTCCATCCATCTAAATCTACATGAAGTTCGGACATAATAGTCTAACTTATTTTAATATTATTTTATACAGTTCTTTGGAACATTGTATTTTTTATATTTATATAAGATTGCCCACTGTGCGTCATTTATTTGACTTCTGGCCCCCGGGCACCCGAATGAAAATTAGCTTGAGGTCCTCATCATATTAGTCAGCAGGAATTCCATGGAAGCGAGGGGTAAGAAAAGACAGAAAGAGAGATATTTTTTTTCGGGATAGGCGGACATTTTAACATTTTTCAGGCTTATCACGTAGCGCAACCCGGGCGCCTGGCCTCTCTCTGGGTCCCGCCCCTGGGCAACCTGCAGTCGAGGAGACAATAATAATAAAATGTTAAATTTATAATTCAATTAATAATGTCTGCGTGTCAGCGTGCATCGGTAAGATAGGCATGGCAGTTGTCATCTGCTGTGCAGGAATGCGTTAATGTGGAATATACATAAATGTATCTGTAATATATTTGGCTTCGCCGTGGCAATTCGCTGCGATTGTTTGTTTGCCGCGTATCTGAGAGATACAAAATCTATACATACACAAAGTAAATTGAGAACTCATTGAGTGCAGGCAACGACCCAAGAGGGATCGATATTCCAGCAACACAAACAAGGGGGCGCCACCACACCACCGCCCACCAAAGCTCCTCGTCCTTTGTCCTTGCCTTTTTGTGGGTGTGTTTCGCGCGCGTGTGTGTGTTTGAGTGGGTGTCTTTGTGAGCAACCAACAACGTCAGCAAAAGTGTTTTCAAACTCGGCTACCCTCGGTCCTCGGCCCTTGCTTCTTGGCTCCCCGGATCCTTGGGGGTGGTTCGTGTTTTTCTGAGGATACCCCCACACATACTTTTCATTCGCTCCTTCTCGCTCTGCCTTTATCCTTGACTGCTTTTGACTTTGCTTATCGCAACCGCCCGTCGCTCTGCCGGGGGTTGTTTGGGCATCCAGCGGAAGTGGGCGGCAGTTCGCTGGAAGGCGGGCGGCTGGGTGGCTAGGGCCCTCGTTGTTGTAGCGAAACTGAAATTAACCTTTAGGGAAACGGAGACGGAGACCGGGAAGGGAACGGGGACGCGCACGCTATTTGAATAAATATTTTGCTGACTTTGGCTGCTAGGCATGCGAACAACGTTAAGGGACGGAAGGGGTGGCTGTCTATACATATACACATCTCCTCTTCTTTGTGTTATTTAGCTATGTAACTATTCTATGTGGAAATTATGCTTATGTAAATGAGACAGGCGGCCGCCTTTAAAAAGAAAACCCTGGCCAAAGCGAGAAAGAAAAACGGGACACAGAATGTAGCAAAAGTTTTCATCCCCCGCTGGGAATTTTCTTAGGAAAAAAAAAGAAAAGAAAAACAGAGCTCTGCTGGGAGAAACAGAAAATTGATGATTTCACTTATTTTTTGCCAGGGCAAAAGTGGTTTTTATGTGCAGGCTTTTGGCTAAGCCCAGAGAGCGCCGCATTATCTAGCCTTTCCTCAGTTTCAATTTGGCTAAAACTTAAAAGTAGTAAAAGCCAGTCAGTCGCCCTGCCTTAGCATTAGATTAGGTTTTTTAGGCGATTTGCATACATGCAATATATATTTGCGGACGATTTGGAGCGTTTAATTCGTTTGTGCGACAATTAATTCGCCATAAAAGCCAGATGACAGGCAGGGTACAAATATGTGAAATGGGGATGTGCCGAGACTGAGACTGAGACTGCGACTGAGACTGAGACGCCATCAAATAGCCTAACGACATCATAACTCGTGTCTCGTCGTGTTTGCTGGAATTTTAACTGGTGGCCAATTTAATGCCCATAAACATGGTATTAACACCTTATTGGACTGGCGTGGAGTGGCTGGGAGCCGAGGGGCGGAGCAATTAACACTCTGGCCCACTCTGGTCATAAAGCACAAAGGCAAACAAGAGACACGAGGTGCGACCGATTGACCCAGTCCATCAATGGGTTAAAGATCAATTGAGTTTTGGACAAGGTAAAAGGGCTCCTGTGCCTGGGAACCTGCGAAAATTCTTCTTCCACCAAAAAAAGAAGAAAAAACCAAACGGAAACCGTGAGAACCCATAAAACAGGCGGCACTCGCATGTGGTTCAAGTTCAACGCTGGCCACTTTATGGGCCTTGATTTTCGATGATTTTGGCCCGGCCGGAATTTGAATGGACTTCCAAGCGGAAGCGACGATTCGACTGCAAATGTGTCTATTTTTATGGTCGCCACTGTCGCCCCCATTCCCCCCTCTCGCCCTTTACACGTGGCGATGTGTAATTAAATTTATGATGAGCCCCCGAAGGTCGTCGCTTGTCAGTCGAGGAGTCGTCGCTGATGGATGGCAGAAAGGTGAAAGTAATGCTCGAATTTAAGGAGCTATATGCTGGCCAGAAAAAAAAGAAAAAAAAAACGTAAAGCCCAGTCCAAAAATAGTGATAGTATAGCCTGAAGCAGACAGAAGTCGAATATGGCCTGACACGGGCCTCCGTCGTGGAGTTAATTCCGAACATAAAATTATTCCATGGAGTCGAAGTGGAGGACTGACTGACTGGCTGACTGACTACCCATAAAGTGGCCAAAAGTGTTGTTTTAATTTAAGGGGTGTTTACTTTTATTTTTATTGCAATATATAATGCAATCTACATACAATTTCACTTGCCCGAAAGAGTTGTGGCCCCTCTCACTCGTTTCTGTCTGTCGTAAAACGCTTTGCTGGCAATAAAAGGCAGTTAACTAGTTAGATTTAATGTACTAAAATATGGCTCAAGTGCGCGTCCAACAGCCACCGAACAGACACGGCACTTTCTCAGGTGCTTAAACCTATATATGATACGATAAACAGCCGTTTAGCTTAGGGTATCACGCCGCCTAATTGTGGCTTTCATTATATTTTTTTTTATTTTTGGCATTAAGCACTCGGCACTCGGCACTGGGCACTCAATTAGTGCTCCTGTAATTGATACCTTAATGGAGAATGAAAGCTGCGAATAGATTAACCACATTAAGCTACCGACCTCTCTCGACCCCTTTTAAAAAAAGGGCTAAAAGGGTGCCGGCCAAGTTTGGCCACCTTTAGTACCCCCAAAAGGTGTTCTAAAGCCAGATCAAGAGTAAGTGTAAGTGGGTTTTTCTGTTATGGAATAATAAAGTAAATTTAAGTTCAACTTGAAAATATTCAGAGCTCAGTACAAAGTGTTTTCTTCTGAAGTTAAAAGCGGGCCAAATTTTTAAGGATATATTAAGAATTGTTTGAATTTCAGAATATATATTTATAGTAAGTAAGTTTTTAGAACTTAAAATGTAGAAAACTGTAATGTCTTGCACAACATATCCCCGCTTCACTGAGCTCGCTGACATATTTATGACACATCTATGATGTTCTACAAACAATTTCACGATTCCTGAAGGCATAAAATCCACCACTGCCAATTACTACTCGCAGACAAAAAGCAATGACATCTTGTGTACATAATTAAACAAAGCAATTTCCAATCATAAATTGCATCCACAAAGGATGCAGCAGCTCAAAGGATGTTGCCAAAAAAATAAAATAAAAATAAAAATGGAAATGCTGGGTAAACAAAGCAAAGGAAGGGAGAAAGGGAGCGGGGCGGTGGCCATGTTGGGAACGAAAACACATGCATCCGAGGGAATATATCTTAGGGATACAGCTACAGCCAAGAATACAGATACATGGCCGCCTGTGCCTCTGACATCTTTCCACAAAATGTCTCGCTTGGAAGCTGTCAGCACGATATTTCATTTTTCAGCCCCTCCGTTCGCTCTTTTGTTCTAATTATGGCTCTGGATGTATGTATCTTGTATCTTGTATCTCTCGCTCGGATGATTCTGGCGGCTGTTGCCCAATTTCTGGCTCTTGGCTGCCTCTTTTCATAGGAATCGCCCAGAACACGTTTCCACGATCAAACGAAAGAAAAAAAAAAAACGAACGGACAACAAAACAACGAAGAAAGAATGAAGCCAAAAAAAGAAGAACAGGAATGAGAAAACTTGTTTGGAAAAGCAGTCGCCGCCAGTGGTTTCATCTCCGAACCGAGCTTAGTTTTTCAGTTTACTCGGAATCGGAATCGAGCCGCGTATCTGTGATTCGTCTCCGGTTGCGCCCGCTTACAGGGAAAACGTTTTGGGTCGCCAGGAAAAAGGGTTCCGAGAATAAAGAGATTCCCGGCCATTAAAGGTTCTGGACGCATCATAATTAGCTGGGAGAAAGATCATTAAAGATCGCGCCCCTCCACGCGAGCTGTGTCTAATTAGATAACATGAATTTAATTTTATTTCATTTAATTCGGACGCAGCATCTCCCATCCAGAAGAAAACCCGAAACAACAGCAGTTTCTTTCTGGCTTCTCCTTTTTTTTTATGGCGACTGGCCAATGAACCTGCCTATGCCTCTGCCTCTCTCTCACCATCGCCATATTTCTCGTTTCTTTCTTTGGACATATTGCATGTGAATTTGTCCGAGATGATTATATATATTTTGTGGTGGCTTTATTGTTGTCCGAATTTAAATTTTAGCCCGACTCCCTGGGACAGACATAATGAAGCCATAAGCCGCCGCCATTTCGGCCATAAACCCATTTGAATATTAATTTTGTTAATTAACTTATTCAAATTCGAGAATCGTTAAAAATGGAAGAAATTCTTTTTATGGCTATCGCTCTATTCCCATCCGAGAAAATAAAGAATGTCGCCGCGAATGAAAGGCTTTATTGTCGGCGACAAAAGCAACTACAAATTATTCAAAATAATTGTGACACCCACCAAACCGATCTTCCCACGATGATTGCAGTTGGACAAGCGGGTTTTTTGGAATATAGCATTATGTATATTTGGTTCATATTTTCTTATTTTTAATGGGTACATAACAAGCTTAAAAAGAACAGTAGCAAGGGAGGAATTCGTTGCTTAATTAGGAAAATGCCTTCAAACTATTATTGCTTACAGAACTTGGAAAATGTTTACATTTATATTTTAAATAGGAAATAATATAAAAAATGCTTTTAAAATAAGAAAACTGGTAGGAAACTCAATTTTTTCTCTCAATAAGAAAACATTATATTGAAACCTAGTAAAATTTAACTTAAATATGAAGGCAACAAATCTATACAATATTCTGTATATATTATATATCAATTAACTAAATATCTCATATGTCGAAAGATCAAAATGCATAATTTCAGAGTCCCTTGAACAACTTCATTCCCAAACAAATCGGCTGCGTTTCCCATTTCCCTCTCCACTTCCCCTTAGTTCCTTTTTTTTTTTTTTGAAGTGAAGTTTCAGTCAATTGATTTTACGAGAGAGCTGAGTGCGATCAAAGCGAAAGCGAAACTCTTGAGGGACACATGGAGGCAGTGGCTCCGTTCCTCCACGGAGTTCACTTGGGCATGAAAGTACAAACTGTCGAAGGGCAGGAGTTGACTTTGACCCTGACACAGCAGTGCGAGAGTCGAGTATCTGTATCCGTGAGTGTTGCACAATGCAAATGCGAAACGAGAAACAAATTTTACGACGTGTTTGACGGCTGTCTGCATGTCTCATGTCGCCTTGTCTTACTGACTCCGTAGCGTTCCCTTTTTTCCTTTTTACTTTTCCGGCCCGGCGCTCACTTCCGCAGCAGGAAATCGCGACAGCCAGCGTCCTGCATCCTGCCTTCTGCATTCTGCATCCTGGTTGGCCGTCAGTTTGGCCTGCATTATTACCTGCGCGGTGGCAATAGGCAAACAAGATGTTTGCGCCGGCCATAAAGACCTCACCTATCCTTTTTTTTTTTAGAGCGACAGCTAAAATGGCCAACTACGACGTCGATGATGAGTGGCGCCTGGTTTTATTGATGGCTTTGCTTGCCCCTACTGATTATCCATCTCTGCTCTCTATACTTGCAGCACTAAGGACGTGAGGAATTAGGTGGCGCAGTGATCCCGTTCCAGCTCCAAGCTCCTCCAACGTCAGCAACCCTCAGCGGTGGCGTCCGGCCACAATCACCTCGTTGCGCCGACAGCGGCGAGCATTTCTCCCTCCAGCGTCAGTTCCCATCCTCCAGGTAAGCGTTTACTTCCCATATGCCATGGTCACTATATATCAGAGAAGTATCATTTATAAACTAGAAAATAACTTCATTTATAAGCTAACTTGTAAGCTGTAATTTAAATTTCCGATTTCGAATGTATCTCGAGAACATATATATTTAAAGAACTCCTTAAATAGGTTTCCTGATCAGTTCCTTGACTTTTTTCTTAAGTCCTTACATAAACTTATTATTGTAATTGCCGAAGATGGATTTTTATGTGATTGTACATACACACATTTGACTGAGAACGGGTTAAGGGTTGTCCCCTCAGTCAGTCGCATCCTTTTTACGATTTGTTAACATTTCTTTGCCCTCGACTCTGTTTCTCCGTTTTCTCCTTTTCCTTCCATTGGCAATTGCCATAAAATTCCCATAATTGTCCATTGCAGCGTTAAATTTGGCAATTGCCGCCTCAGGCGGGAAAGGGAAGGAAATCCGTATAGAAACGGAGCTAAGTCGGTAGCTAGGGAAGGGATGTGACTCTATATAGGGGTGTGGACTTGAGCCCGGGGTTCCTTGGCAATTGTTCTGTCATAATTTGTCGAAGGAACTGGCGCACGCATCTATTTGTTTAGCTAATTAACATTAATTAGCGCAATTTTTGCTGTACAGTGAAGCCTGGGGAGGTCCTTAATATAGAAATTAAATCTATTCTTTAAGAATATTTCGAAATAAAAGAAATTAAGCTTTGTAATCGATAAAAAGAAGAGGAAACCAGGCAATGTGTGTAACTTACACACAATGTGTAAACCCCCTTTGAGCCCCCACCCTCTGAAATCTCGACCATAGATGGCGCTGTGGGGCGCGCGTGTTAAATATTCAAATCAGCCCCCGCCGTACATGGGAAAAGAGCACTGATGAGTCAGTGAGCGGCATGGCACTTGAAGAGTCGCACACGTACAGTGTACTGTGTACCGTGTATGCCTGTGTGAGCTGGTGACCGTGTGGGTGCCCCCTTAGCTGACCCCGACAAGCACCTGCTGAGCTCAGCAAATTCCACACAAAAGTCGAATTGAAAAACAATTCAGTTGCCTTCTCTGGTAACATTTTTTCTTTCCTTTCGAGTTTTATCCCCTTCAGAAAAATATTCTCGAACCCAGACGGGCGCTCTCTTTACCCCAAACACACACACACACACACACAGACAGTAGAGTGGGATCCACACGCACGCTGTGTACAGTGTACGTGTGCATAACGCGCCGCAAGAGAGCGCCCTGCTGGGAACCACCACCAAGCGAGACCAAGCGAGTTCAAGTGAGCCCAAGTGAGCGCATGTGCGCGCGCTCTCTTTCGCCTCACACGGACACGGCGCCGCGGGCGCTTGACTCTTCAGCGCGAGAGAGAGAGGGCGAGACTCCACCGCTGCCGTTTCTGGTTTTTCGTTGTGTCGCTGCGTCGTCCGCCGCCGCCTGGCGATGTCAGTGTTTCTGTTTCTGGCATCAGTTCGATTTCAACTCTGCCAGCGTGTTATCGTCGATTGTGCGTTCGCTCCGCTCCGTTCGGTTGGGCAGCTACAACGGCCACCGCGGCAACAACACAGGCCACACCAACTCTGGAGGAAGCTCAGCACTCCAAGCTCTCAAAGGGACTTGGCTTCGAACAAACGTTTTCGGAATCAAAAGGAAAATCAAACGAAAGGAAATTAAATCGAAAACAAAAGCACGGCCAGCAGCAATGTGTGTGGGAAAAATAATAACATTTTTGTTAACTGTTGCAAACATTGAGTTTAATTGTTTGTTTTGGTCGTAAAATCAAATTTTATGACCAGCAACATAAAAAGCCAAACCCCAGCAGCAGCAAAAGCAGCAGCAGCAGTCGAAACAACAACACCCAGTCGCGATTTGTGCCGGCATCAAAAATAAATAAAAAAAACTAAAAAACAAACTCAGTCGGCAATAATAAATTATTCATTATAATTAATACAAGAAATTAAGGTAAATCAAACTAAAGGCAAAAGCAAGACGAAACAAAAAGAAATAAACAAAAACCCTGGCTAATGAGAAAGCGGGCAAACACTTCCAATTTAAAAAATAAAAATAAATCAAAGGAACTGAAAAATATCCAATTTGAATATTTCGTGAGGTTTTTGAACACCGCGAACACCCTGTGCAACGGAAACTCTCTTTTTCTGGCCGTTCGATCGAAGCAACCGCCCCCTGTGCCACAGCAGCAGCAACAACAACTACGTGACTCTCTTTTGCGGTTCGCTCTTTAAGCGCTCTGTGCGTTAGAGTGTGTGTGAGTGCGTAAGCGTGTACGCGCTGTGTGCGTGTGCGGTACGCAAATAAAAGCAGAGGAATTTTTGGATATTAAAAAAAAAAACTCAGAAACATTACTGCCAAAAATTAAAACAAAAAAAAAAAAACAGAAAATTTAAGTAATTAAATTAAAAGGTCATTAAGTGGGTAGGGGAGGACGAAAGCGGTTGGCGGGTCGCGGCGATCGACCCCGGAAGAACTCAGATTCCCTTCGCCAGTTCGAGTGACACGCGTGCAAGATAACCGTAAATATTCCACCCCTCCCCCAGACCCCAACCATCCCGCTGGCGTGCGCTCTCTACGACCCCCACGATGTCTCGGCAGTCGGGTCGCACGCCGCTGCCGGGGCGTGGTGGGGGCATCATACACACACCCACGCCCACACCGCCCACCCGCACCTGCAGCCGCATCCGCAGCCGCATCCGCATCCCGCCATGCAGCAGCATCACCTCCAACAGCAGCAGCAGCAGCAACAGCAGCAGCAGGAGCAACAGCAGCAGCAACAGCAGCAACAGCAGCAGCAGCAGCATCTTCAGCAGGAGCAGCAGCAGCAGCAGCATCTGCAGCAGTTGCACCACCATGCGCACCACCACCTGCCTCAGCCATTGCACACCACCAGCCACCATCACAGCGCGCATCCCCACCTGCAGCAGCAGCAGCAGCAACAACAGCAGCAGCAGCAGCAGCAACTTGCAACATCGCCCTCAGCGGTGCTGCAGCAGCAACAACAGCAGACGACGCCCACCACACATTCCACGCCCACACATGCGGTCATGTACGAGGATCCACATCCACCTGTGCCCGTGCCCATTGTTGCCGTGCAACACCTCCCCGCTCCTCAGCAACAGCAGCAGCAGCAACACCAACAACAGCAGCAGCAGCAGCAACAGCTGGCAACAACACCAACGGTGGCCGGCGCCCTCAGTCCCGCCCAAACACCCACTGGTCCCTCCGCCCAACAACAGCAACAGCAGCAGCAGCAGACGCAGCAGCAACATCTCACATCGCCCCACCACCAGCAGCTGCCGCAGCAGCAACAGACCCCAAATAGTGTGGCTAGTGGCGCCTCCTCGAATCTCCAGCAGCAGCAAAACTCAGCGGTCGCTTCTGGCCAGGCGCAGATCGTGGCGCCGACCACGGCCAGTGTTTCTCCCTCCAGTGTTAGTTCCCAGAAGGAAGGTGAGGATCTTGAAATGGGGGGATGATGGGGATGCAACATCTTATAGGCTAATGAAACGCCTTTTAGGAACTCTTTTTTATCTTGAGGAAATACATATTATGGGAGAGCAAGTCCCAATTGTGTTTTAAATATTTCTTTCAAGTTTTAATGTTTCTCTATTTGTATGCCTTGAAAACAAAGCTAATTTTAAAAGAAGCCTGATTTTAAATTTTCCGAAGATTCTCCTTAAACAAAAGAATGGACAGAATGAAATGCAAATTCCTTTGGAAAAGTATGAAACTCATTTTAAAAAAATCGAAACCGAAGAAATTAGTTTTTTTTTTAAATCAAATCTAATTGGGATGAGACGCAAATCAGTTCACATAAGTTTTCATATGGTACATAAAATATAACCGAATCAAGAGGAAGAAGAATACATTTTTTACTTAAATTATTTTTGATATAATAGTACTTGCAGAAATTTCAAACCTCTGAGACTATTGTTGATCTTAGTAGGATGAAAAAAGGAAAAGGTAGCAAGAACCATTTCTGTAGATATGGCTCACTTGCTTCCAAATACGTTAGTTTTCATAAAGTATTAATTCATAAATATATTTTTTATTTAATAAAATTAACTTTTCATATATTTTTAACATTATTTTCATTATAATGAAACTAGTAATGGAAAACCTTAACTTAAGTTTCATTATAATAAAACCATTTATTAAAAAGGCTGCCCGCCTTTATACTTTTTCAAAGTTTATGAATATAGAATGTTAGAATTAGTGTCTCTTTCCAACAAAATATCATTGCTGGTTCTAATAATTTACTTTGATTAATTAAGCTTTCATTGTTTATACGAATTTAAATTGAATTTTACTCTTTAACAATTTTTGAAAACGAAATTCTAAGCAAGAGAGTTTGTTAAATGTGGCCCAATTTAGTTTTCAAAAAGGTTATCGTGTTTTTTATTGTTAAATCAGAAGAGGAGACATTTTTTTAGCTGGTTTCGTAAATACTTTTTAATATAGTATAAAGGAATAAGGGTTTAATTTTGAATTGAGGTGACAGAGAAGATAATAGCTTAAAATTAGTTTATATTACTAGTAAAATTAGTATATAGTTAAGATTACATTATTACTTGCCTTACGTATATGTGAATATACATTTATTCAAAATGAGTAAAGTTTAGTTTTTAAGTTTTGAATATCTAGCAGGTCGCATTAAGTAATCATAAACAGTAGTAACTAGCCGATCTCCCACGCGAAAGATTATACAAATTGACTACATTTTAATGGCCAACTTTGGTTCCCTTTCAGACATCAATATGTCCATCCAATTAGCGCCACTGCACATACCCGCCATCCGGCCCGGCCCGGGCTTCGAGACGGACGCCTCGGCGGCGGTCAAGCGGCACACGGCCCCCTGGCCGTACAACGACGACGGCTTCAACCAGTACCACGCCTCCGCGTCGCAGTACTACATGGAGCAGCGGGACCGCAAGCACATGTTCCCCTATTACCCAGACACCCAGTTTCAGGTGAGGTCGCCACACCTGGCACACCATTAGTCCCCCTCCCCTTCCATGAAGCACCTTCCATGAACCATATTCCTTATCGCAGCAGTACTGGCCTAACTACCGCACCGACCAGCCGACCTCCGCGGCGGCGGCGGCCTACATGAGCGCCACCGAGGACCGCCACGTGAGCGCAGCAGCGGCCGCCCGACAGTCCGTTGAGGGCACCTCGCAGTCCAGTTATGAGCCGCCCACCTACTCCTCGCCGGGCGGCCTTCGCGGCTATCCCAGCGAGGCCTACTCCAGCTCCGGTAAGTCAGGGCAGCAGAGGGCCAAGGGAAGGGTAAAATTCACACGGGAAATAATTTTCTTCCCTTTTTGTGATATTTATTTATGGGATTTATAAATGTATTTTAAATGTATTTAGTTTTTGGGACTAATTTCTTGTTTATTTATTAAACGCCAAGCTTACTATGTTTTCTTTAATCAAATATTTCAAAAGGATTTCCATTTTAATCACTCAAAAAAGTATTAAGAAATATTACCATAAATAAAGTAAAATACAGATTCAATGTTTAGAGTAAATCAGAATATAATAAACATTTGTGAAAGCTTTAAGTGAATTTGATTAACATTTTTCGTGTTATCGCAAAGTACATATATTTTTGTATAAAATCCGAATATTAAAAGGGTTAGCTTACTTTTATTTTTTCAAGTGCATTTCGTTGTTGCTGTTGTCACCGTATCGGTTGGAATAGCGAATTGCGAAACCGAAACTGAAACGGCAAACTTGCCGTTCAATTAGCGTAGTGCAAAACAGCCCATAAATCGATTCTCGCTATTTGGCTAACGTTACGCCTTAATGTGGGTGTGAAAGTCGTTGGAAACGCATTGCTTCGCTGGCGTCTTATCATTAGAAGTTGAGAACTTCAAGTTCTGTCAACTAATCACCCCCAGGGATTCCCTAATAGTAAAGAAGCGTTTTTATCGCGGTATATATCATACAGAAAAGGCACTTCAAGGCTACTCTAACAAGTTTTGCTACAAGCTGCATATAACGAAGGTGGGAAGGCCTTGTTCAAGTATTCATATTTCCAGTGTTCACAACACAACCCCCATATACGAACCTACTATATATTCGACAAGTTTCCCAAAGACACCTCCAATAAGTAAGATGTCAGCGTCCCGAAGTCAAAGTTTTAATTATTTATTGTCTCTTTAGTGAACTTGAACTTCTAATTTTAGTTTGAAGTTTTAAAATAGTTCGAAAGTTATGGTAGTTAATTCCTAGCTCGTAATTTATTAATTAAAAAGTTCAAAGTACAGATTGAATTGATATTGATAGATTTCAACTTCAAGTGAAAGTGTTTTGATTAAAAATTAGTAACTCTCTTAAATTACTTCCATTCCCATTAAAGTCTTAGTTTAATAAAAGACAAAACTGAAATATTTGCATTAAAGATTTAGTGTAAGCCAGCAATCGCCTTTTTAATTGGTGCGAAATAGTTATCCTTTCTAATCAATGTCCCATTAAAGTTGTTTTGTAAATAAACATAAATCCCAGTTTTCACTTATTTTTTTAGCATAAACTTAATTGCTTCATTTGGAAGCCCAATGACCGGGAACGAATGTATGCATTAACCATTAACCATTACCCATTAACCATTACCCAGTCGGGTGTGAATGGGCCTCATGCCAATTCGGAGGTCCGCTCCCCGTACCGCACCAATTAAGGGGCCATAAACGATGAATTGAATAATTTTGTATTACGCTTATTGCTAAACAATTTCCTTAATTGCTCTATAAACTTAACGATCTGATATTGCATTAAAAACGGAAATAGTGCGGGGACCACCCGCACTTTTTTTATTAGCGAAAAAGTGCTGAATTTAACCTTTAACTCCTTGTTCTTTGCAGGAGCCTCTGGTGGATTGTCGGTGGGCGCTGTGGGTCCTTGCACGCCCAATACGGCCCTGCACGAGTGGACCGGCCAGGTGTCCGTCCGGAAAAAGCGAAAGCCCTACTCCAAGTTCCAGACCCTGGAGCTGGAGAAGGAGTTCCTCTTCA
Source organism: Drosophila kanapiae (assembly GCA_008042475.1). Classification (NCBI taxonomy): domain Eukaryota; kingdom Metazoa; phylum Arthropoda; class Insecta; order Diptera; family Drosophilidae; genus Drosophila; species Drosophila kanapiae. The sequence goes on from VNJM01001497.1 coordinate 371,774, forward strand.
ATGCCTATGTGTCCAAGCAGAAGCGCTGGGAGCTGGCCAGGAATTTGCAGCTGACCGAGCGGCAGGTGAGTTACAAGCAGACTTAGAGGATTTTGAACTGTGAATATAATATAAAATTTGGTTACAGGTTAAGATCTGGTTCCAGAACCGGCGCATGAAGAACAAGAAGAACTCGCAGCGCCAGGCCAATCAGCAGAATAATAACAACAACTCGAGCAGCAACCACAACCATGCGCAGCCGACCCAGCAGCATCATAGCAACCATCATCTGAACCTTGGCCTGAGCATGGGACACCACGCCACGAAGATGCACCAGTGACCCTTGGACAACGGCAGCGCGGGCGCAATGGGCTTTGCCACCTACTAGCAGTTAGCCAATCCGAGTTCGGTGAATCCCCAGCAACCGCAGCCGAACTCGCAGGGGGATCCGCATCCGCATCCGCATCCCCATACCCTGACCGATCCGAACCACCATCTCATCAAGAACGAGCTGGCCCTGGACTTTCCCTGTTAGCCAGCGGATGGAGAAAGAGAGAGAGTAACATGTACAAAACCCAGAGAGATCTCTAGGATGGAGGTGGCAGGATCATGATCTGTGGCAGCCCAGGAGTGCGCAGGCGTGGCTGATGATTGAAATGCAGTTAATTATTAAGTCAGTTGTAGAGATCCCAGAGATCCCCGAGATCCCAAACCCAGCAGCTTAGTTCGGTAGTTGAATATAGATACCAGTAAGAAAGAGGGGCAGATGCAGCAGCAGAATATGAAAATATGATGAAAATATATATATGTATGTACTATATGTACTTCTCTTGAAGCTCTCATTACACTTAGCGAGCACCATGAATTTTCTGAATTATAAATTATGAATATGAATATACTTAAACGTCAACGTGAATATAACCCCGCATAAATTATGAATACACGCGTTCGAGTAGTAGATTTTACCATAACTATCCATTTAAGAGCGGCTAAATTAGGATGAGCACATTATGTAGACCCAGCTAAAAGAAAAAAATGTTCTTGTAAACGAAACAAAACAAAACAAATTGTTTAACAATTTTCGAAACCAACTCCCAAGCCCCAAGCCTTCCCCCCTCCACTCCACTCCACTCAAAAGCACACACTCCGCAAGGTCTAGGATAAATTTTGTCGTGTATTGTTCGTCGTGTCGTGTCCTTTGATACCCTTTAAGTTCCTGTATATAAACTAAGACATCGCGCCGACTTCCGGCCGAAGCAACCACTCGATAAATTAATCGAAAAGCAGATATGCACTGGAGATATTCGATATGTGTATGATATATGAACTCGAATTCGATTTTAGCAAATGGCATAATAGTAAGTCGCAAATATTCAATGTGTGTGTGCATGTTTACTCCATAGTTGAAGTCGCTTTCGAATTAACTTAACTCTAAACGAAAAAAACTAAAAGAAAACTACTCGTAAAGCTAAAGCAACATACAAAAAACTAATGAAAATTTAAAGCAAGATGAATACATTTTACTAAAGTAAGCGAGTGTGGACGAAAATAATGAAGGAATCGATGGACGATGGGGTGGACACGTCGAGGCGGAAGTAATTAGCATACCGTAACAGCTACTTATATAACTTACACATAGTACTATATACTATATAGTAATCGTACATATGCATACATATATTTTCATGTGTATCGATGCCGCTTGATCCTGATATTAAGTCTAAGTTTAGTTGTGTTGTGTAATTATCGATTTTGTTAATGTTTTGCCCCGAGCATTATATTATTATGCTAAAACCTAAAACCTAAATCCTAAATCCTAAAGCCTAAAGCCTACACCTACACACCTATGCCTCTCATTCTATGTGTATAATTAGCTATATACATACTTGATGAAGAAATGATTTCACCCACACTGCTTTATTCATGTTCTTGTATTATTATTATTTCGAGCCCTCGATAAGTTGTAGTCTAAAGTCGGTTATGTTTATGATTATGTTCGATTATAGTTTGTTTAGTGAATTTTAATCTAGCATTAGCAATTCTCTTTTTTAAAAAGTTAATTATTGTGAATAAAAATACAACAAGTTGCAGCAGTGCAAAAATATACACACAACTCAAAAGAATCCCAACTTCTTCGCGATTTGTCGCCATTACTCAATGTTACATGAAATCCTGAGTTACTTTCTGAGTTACTTCCTTTGATTCTTTCTCATCCCCTCTGTTTTTTCCACCCATTTTGTTTTCGGTAAGTACACCAAAGGAGGATGTTGTCACATCGAAAGCGACCTCTCACCATCGAATTTACTCATAGACATCCAGATACTCGGTACTCGTACTCGTACACCACGTAAGCAATATACGTATGTACTGCACCTAACTCGTAAGCAGATCAGTTCGTAATCTCAACTCTCTCAGCCAAATTGAAGCACTAGAAGCATTCTGATCATCAAAATAACAAATCATAAATTACATACATTATATTTTCGTTAATTTGTCTTCTTTTCCTTTGGGTTTTTCTCTTTGATTTTTCGTTACCATCTCTGTTTGCCACTGGTATTGTAATACAGCGCTTAAATAAATTAAAAAACTAGAATTAATAGTCTTGTTTCGGCATATGTCTTAAGATTAAATAAATTATTATGTAACTGTGTTTCTGGAACTTTTCTTAATATTTTTTTAAAGCAGATATCCAAAGGTTTAAGGAGAAGGTAGGTAATCAGTCTTCATTCTGATTTGAGTCTGCTTTAAATCGATAAACAATAGATGCTTTTTTGGTGACTTTGAAATTCGTTTACCAAGGAATTAAGTTCAAGAATTCCAAATTGCAATTAAACAAATAAAGGGTCCTCCAAATAGGATTTTAAAGATATTATCTAAACAATCAATAAATGGTAATTAATTGGTATTTCTTTGATTGTTGGAGCACAATTAAATTAAAAACATCGGTAAGTAATTAATTAGATATTAGGATTGTATAGATATTATATATTATATACATTCACCTGGATACTTTTCAAATGAAATTCTACTAAAATACGTGATGTTGATATTATTTCAAAGAGAGACGCATAAATTAAATGAAAACTAATATATTATTTATATTATGTTCCCCATAATATGAATGTTGCCATTCTTAGGACATTTTGATTCTGGATTTATCTATTGAGAGTAAGTTGGTCGCACTGGTCATCGAAAAATCGCAATAATTTTCAAATATTATAATAATAAACAAAGTTAATGTTTATATTTCCGATTATTAAACATCGTTAAATTCAAAACATTTTAGTAAAGACATAGTTCGCTATTATTAGAGCTTAATTAGTTAACTCTCCAATCAACAACAAATAAAATAGTACTTCTATAGCTTAGAATTGAATGGCGAAACTCTGCAGGTTGTCTATATTCTATTCGAATAATTTCAATTTATAATTTTAAAACAATAATTGAATTTGAATAGCTGGAAATCTAAAGACACATGTTCACATTAACATATTTAGCTGATACTTGCAAGTATACTGTATTTAAAGGTACAACTCATTAGAATTTGGTATCAATATCGAATGCAAATATTTGCATTGTTAATTGCCTTCGCTGGGGATCATAAAGGCGAACCCTGCAATCTGTTGTTGGCTTTAATGCTATTCAACCCCTCTACCTACCAAGGGGTTGGAAGCGGACTTGAGGAAAACCGATAGATAGATGCATACACGGGGTGTACATGGAGTGGCATGTGCACACGCCTATGTACCCTCTCGCCCAGATGTATCTACCTATATAAATTTGAATAAGTTTTCATCGATGCTCCGAGCTTAGAAGGGCTTCGGGTTCGGGGCGGAAAATGCCATAAAATGCACCCTGCTATGTAAACATTTCCCCTCTTTCTCGAAGGTTCACAGATTGCGAGATAAATGGCTTCAGCTTCAGCTTCGGTTCTGTTCGGTTCGGTTTCATGCGTTTTTTACGTTATGTACTTACTAGGAGCAGCTTTCACCCATCGAACGGCAGTGGGTTGTGCGATGTGTTCCTTGGGGTTGGAATGGGACTGTGGCACGGGTTTGGGGACGGGGGATGGGTCCACTCTGACGGGTGGTTGCGTCCAATGGAATTAACAACCACCGACATCGAAATCGTAGTTTCCCGTGAGGCGAGCATTTTAAAATAAATCGATTGAAGCGCTGTTTTCTCATGGAAAAAGCAATCACAACTTTGAAGTTTTCCATTTACTGTTTTGAACACAGAAAACGAGGAGAAAAATATAAAATCATATGCGAAATAACGTGAATAACTCTACGTATCCCTTAAATAAAGTCTTTAAGAAACGATTTATGGGGTTCCTCGACAAATAAGGAGCTTTTTAATTTACAGTTTTGGTACTTTGTATTTTTTATTATTATATTTTTTCTATAATTTGTATTGCAGCATATTGCAGATTTAAATCATTACAGTATGCTTTGAATATAATACAGAAACTTTTCCGTAATGGAAAGGGTCCTCTCTCCTAAAAACTTCAGACTCCTGTGTCCGCCAGTAAATATATATTTTGACACTATAAATTCCACAATATTCTACGCTCTCTCGCTCTTCCGATCACGGCACGCAGACGGTCTCTGTGTTCTCTCTCTCTTCGCACCACACACAGATTAATAAAAGAATAGTGATATTTAATTAGAATGTCTTGTAAAACTGTTAAGCTAATGCTATTGGACAACAACAACAGTGCGCCAAGTGCATTGTTTCTACGTCCCAAAAATTGGCCCCAATTGGTAACATAGGCAATCAGTCTGTGTTGCCAAAAACACTTAAATGTAGTACCACCTACCAAAACCAAAGCCGATAAATCATAAATTAAGGTGGAAACATTTTAAGAACAAAATGTTCCTAACGATGGTCTTTAAGACAATATTCTCTTGGCCAAAGAATGTTGTTGTTGAGGAGTTCGATGCTAAGAAATAGAAAGAGCGGCCGATAGGAATAAGTATTCCTAGGCCAGACCTTATCCTTATACTTATTTCCTATCAGAATGAAAAGGGCTTATGTTGTAAGCTCTCTAAATTCTCTGATAGCCTTTCTTTTGAATTCCAGCTTATTGTGTTCACAAAAATGTGGTTAAAGCAGGAGATCGTTAGCTCCGAAGGTTTTCCAGATGTGTTCGGCTGGATCGGCCTATCCGGCGAGGTGGTGGTTTTCTCATAGCGGTGGACACCACACTCAAGTCGGTATTATTAGTTTGTTAAAGCTATCTGTTTGAGGTTGATTAATTTATATTACTTGTTCCTTCATTTCTGCGTTGTCGCTTTTCAGTCGGTCTCCAATACAATTTCGCTGAGACCCTTCTGTTGATATTGTTAAAAAAAAAAAAAAAACAATAAAAATACGGAGAATATTTTTGAAGTTATCCACATAACCATTTTCTCTGAAAATTTGTCGCTGAAATTATATGGGCTTTTGTTTCTCGATACAAAAATTTTCTTAAAGTTTTGATATTATAGAAATATCTGCTAAAATACAAAAGGCGTATGCCGAATTAAGCCCCACCGCAAGATGACTTTAAATAGAAATGCAAAACAAAAGCATATTGTCTACATTATTGTGGTCTAAGTTGGGGCCAATAATATAAATTATTTAATTAATTTATTTTGTTTATTCTTTAAAAATTGCGGCACAAGAATTCCCAAAATTCCCAACTTTCTTTGTTAATTTTAACAAATGCAAAAATTGCGATAATCTAAATTCAAACCTATCAAAAAAGTAATATATTTATATGTATATGTATATAGAGTCAGTCGAATATTGGAGTTAAATCCAAATAATCTGAAAGACTCTGAGGGCTAAAACACTGTTTACCCGGGGTATCCATGCCGAATTCGCGGCATATGCGGGGTAATGGTAAAAAGTTGTCACAAAGTGCCCGTGGATGCTATGAAAATATGTACCTAATTCAATACGATTCGATCTGGTAATCAAAAGATAAGCGTGCGGGAGATGGCAGCCATGTGAACCGGACTCGTTTTTTTGGGGTTGAAAATGGCAGAGATGTGCGTAAGGGACCCCGGGGCCCCGGGATGAGCGGAGTGTGGAATGTCGAAGGAATAACAATCAAATGATTAGAGGCGGCAACAACCACCGCGGCCTGGCTGGGAAACTGGAATTCAAAATTGACTCGTCGATGTCGTCAGCCTCGAACTCGAGTGCCGTATTCAGTTTCAAATATAGCCTCAGCCTCAGCTTCAGCTTCAGCTTGGCCTGGCCTGGTCTGGGTTTTTTTTTTCGTTGACTCTCGGACTTGTTTCGCACATAAAGATACAAATGTATCTGCGGCAGACAGCAAATGGCGTATATAAAATGATTGGACATGAGCCGGTGTGTGTGTGTGTATCTGGTGGTTGTTTCTACCACTCGATGGCCCAGAGAGAGAGCGAGGGAGACGGGTGTGCTCGGGCCGAGAGAGAGAGAGAGAGAGGCAAGATACACGCGCGTTTTACGACCCGCCGCTCCTCCTGGCTTTTCATCTTTTGGCATTGGGTCTCGGAACGAGCACGAGAACGGGAACGGGAATGGGAACGGGAATGAGAATTCAGAGAATGAGAATTCAGAGTTCTCCGGCGAGTTTTTGGATTCTCGCACTCGCAAGTGTTGCCATCGCGCTTTCTGCTCTGCCGCAGCGCTGTCCGGGGTTTACGACCTTCCATTCCATTCCATTCCCATTTTTCCCTTTCGGTTTTTCTGCCGTTCTGTTTTCGGCTTTCAGTTTTCGGTCTTTGCGCCAGGTTCACGGCACATCCTCACATCCTAGCCGGCATCTCGGCACTGGAGACGCCAGCCAGTCATCCAGCCAGCCAGCCACAACCACCGCTCTTGCCGCCGTGCACCTCCATGTACCTCAGCCGTTGTATCTATGTATCTGCGGATCTGCGGCGACGCCGGCTGCTCTGCCAACAGCGCTGCCACTGCAGGCGCCTTGTCTTGTGTCAAAGTGAACAGCAAATATTATTTTTTGGACACTTTGCCATCGCCGTCGCGTCGCCCGGAGCTAAGCTGAGCTGGGCCGAGTCGAGAGATACGTCGTCTTGTCCTGCTCCCCGTTCCCAGTCCGGGTTCCATTGTCCTGCCGAGCTGCACAAGTCGCAGTGTCGCATTCGAGGTCCGACTGTTGTGGCTCCCATTCGACCTTTTTGTCGGCGGCGGTGCTGCCAATTGTGTATAATTGAAATCGACCCACAACAATGGCCAAAAACCCAAAAATGAAAAGGGAACCCGAAACGTACCCAAAACGTACCCAAAACGGGCCCAAAAGAAGTCAAAAAGTAATACAAAAAATAATACAGGAAAATAACAGAAGAAGTGGCTGTAAATCAAACCCAGCCGGTTCGGGTTCGCTTGTTGCCAAAAACAAAAAAGAAGGGAGAACTCAAGAATTAATTATAATAATGTCAAAGAAGTTCGTAACGATTTCGCGCGCGTTCGTTTACCTAATTGTGAATGTGGATTACAATTTCGCGTGTGCGCGAGTAAAATATGAAGAAGAAAAAAAACATAAGCTTGGTCAAAAAACAAAAGAACATGGAATGAATGTTACCAGCATTTCCGCCTTGTGGCTTGGCTCTTGGCAACTGGAGGGCCAATGGAGCCGGTGGAGTTGCTTGTCGACTCGAAATCCCTCGAGTGTGCGGGGCGTGACTTCAATTAAAGTGATTTGTGGCCGCCGTTTTTGACATTCGAGACGTAAATAGCGGCTCTGATTCATGGAGCCGCTAAAATATGTATATTTGAACATTGTTCTTGGCCTACAGGCACGCATCCCTACGCGAAACCGCCTCCAACTTGGTTAATTGAAAGGGTCCTTGGTTAAGGTGAGTACATTTCATGCTAACTTATAATTTGGTTAAATTCCAATTGTACAGTAACAGAATAATACATAAAATGTTTAATATTCTAAAATATAATAGGTAATAAAGTTAAAATACACAGATAATAAATATTAATGGATATAAAATAGTTATTTAGTAGGAAAATATACCTAAAATTTGACTTGCAATAATCAAAATCCATTTAGAAGTAAATACTTATGGAGTTAATATATTCTATTGTTTAAATATAACAGTTTTCACAATGTTGGTTTAACAAAAGAATCTACCTTAATTTTAGACGTTGAACATTGTTTGACTAATGCTTCTTTTAGCAAAGCTAATTAGGCATTGATTTCTTTAAAATTAATCCTGTTTCTTAATCATACGTAGTTAACACATCACAAAAGTGAATAGAGTATTTTTATACCAAGCCAATAAGATTCTCAAGACAGCTTTCTACTGGTTTTTTATATTGAAGTAAGTTACTCTATTTTTAGGGTGTTTTTTTTTCTATATAAAGATACAATACCTTTACTCATTTTATCAAATTATGAATAGAAAATAATACAAAACCAGTGGGAATCTAAAGATACATAAACCAAGCTTATAAAATAAAAATCAATCGAATGATTTCAGAAAGATTTGTTCCGTTTTTCTTTTTTTAAAACTAAGAATATATTTTTAATACAAACTAGATCGTCTTTGATAGGTTAAGTTAAGAGTAATTGCATTACAAGTTGCTTCTCTCTATATTCTCTACCTAAGTTCTTCTGTTCTTATTTATGCCTTGACTTGGTCCTGTCAAGATTCTATGCGAAGCTGGAATGAATATATTACCTCCGATTTCCGGAAGGAGTGCAATATTTGAATGGCAGACAGGTAGAAAAAACTGAAAGGGTTCTCTTCACTTCTGCCCACCGTGATTTATGGAAGTGCGACTTATGGAAGTGAGAGACTTTCAAGGAAGCCCGCGGCGAGTGACGCAAAAGGCGGCCAAGATCGGCACGACTGGAAAGGATTATGCTGATGACAATCCCTGATCCCTGAATTCCGAATCCTGAGTTTAAGGGAGAAAGCGTGAAGGCGGGTCATTTACGACCACATCATAAACAGTTTACAGCAGCTCGGGCCTCAAAATATTTTGGTCAGAACAATGGACAGTTCGAGACCGTGGCTAATTCCTGGACGGATGGATATCTCCGAAACGGGTTGGTAGAAACTAGAGCAGAACCCAGCTGGAGATGGGTGATGTAACTGCAACATATGGCACTTCCTGCTCCCGCTTCTCCCAATCGAACTGGCAATGAATACATAAAGCCCATAATTGATGACGTGTGGAATGGTGTTCTGTCACAATTTAATTGCCCCTCCTTTACGGGAAAAGGGGGCTACAGAGCCCTAGCAGTCCACCCACGAAAAGTGCGTGCTCTTCCCCCAGTCCGGAAAATTAATGGGAATATGTTCGAGAAGAACATAAATAGAAGTACATATGTACGGGTGACATGCAGGCACAATCGTGTGTCACCACCGCCTACAACTCATTAAAATTCAAAGAGCCAGAGCAGGCAGGGATAATACCAGAGGGTTCGGCTCTGGGGCCATGGGTTCCCAGTCGCGGTCGCACTCCCCCGGTTTCACAGGTTCGGTTCCATCTTATCAGTTCCGCGGAACAGGCGGCCCAAAAATAATGTAATTTATTCCGACACTTTCATAAAAAGCGTGGAGAGCCCAAACTCTCGGCAACAAAGCAAGACATTATCGCCGCATAATTAATGCCACATGTTGCAATGCGCTGCAGCGCGACAATAAAAAGGCTCCTTTGTCTCCGAGTTTCGGAACGGTGGAGCGACAGAGCGGCTGAGCGTCGGCACCCATGAGATATCATAAAGCCATCCCGCTTTTAATTGCCCGCCTAGAATATTGAGCGCCCCAGCTCTATCTCGTTTGCATAAATTTATCCCAAATGAAAAGCGGCGACGGAAAAGCCTGAAAATCCTGTCCTGATAGCCCGGCTATCCCCCCCCCCACCACTCTCCCTGGATTTTCTCCGTCCGCTTTGGCCACCATCTTCGCTTGGCAGGCGCATGCGCCGCTCTGCCGTCGGTGGCCATTATAAAATGGGCGGAGCCATTCGACAGAGCCGTTAGCTCACCACGGGCTCAGCGGTCGTGGTGAGTTTCCGCATGCGACCCTTGTTGCCTGCCGGCGAGGCGGATGGGAAAGCAAACCCCTAGGATATCCAATGTCTGTGACAGACTAAGGCATTTCTCAGAACACTGAGTGCCCGCATGTCCTTAAAATATCAAATTTCAAACATTTTAAAATGAGTTCTTTTGAAGAAAAATAAATCTACAAATAACTGAAAATTTGAAAATCCTCTAAGCATAAACGGACATTTTTTAAGGTTCTTGACTACAAATATAAATTAAGAAATATTATATTTTTAGTTAGTTTTCTGACAAGAATGTCATTCGGGCAAATTTTCTATTAAAATTACTGTTAAATTATTAATAAAAATGCTCTTTGTGACTTCTCATTATATTAGAATAATCATTATATTTTGAATCGTAGCCAAAAAATAAGATAAAAGCTATCCATTTTGAATAAATGAAAGAATTTCCAAATATTTACATGATAAAATTATTATTATTGGGCCGCTTGTCATTTTTTGTATTTTGAAGATGTCTAACGCATGTATACTAAATATTATCTATTATATTTTATAAAAATGCTTGTAAAAGATTGAATACATTTTTAAATATACTTAATTAGTTTAGTCCATCAAAGAAATCATCACAAGAATTAGAGAAATTCTTGTACATACAGCGACAACGCAGATTTTAGTGGCTACCTGATATTTATACAAAGTTTTGACTTTACAATAGAGTATTGATTATAAAATATTTGAAATGACTGTACTTTCTTTAGTTTATGATTATAAATTCGAATGAATGCATTTAAAGAGCTCTCAAACATTTTTTATAATAGCTAAGTATTGTACATCAGTCAGAGACCTTCGCTAAAATATTTGTTGAAGGAAACCAGCTAATATTTCCCTAACGAACTTAATATTAACATTATTTATAAACAATAAAAAAAAACCACAGTTGCCTGTTATCGGGTCCGAGGGAAAAAGACAAGTAGGAGAGATAGTAAGTTTTTATTTCATCGGTAATAACTACCATGTTTCATTAATTTCAAAATGAAATTATTTCGAGTTATCGAATTGCGAAAATCTATCGAAATTTGTCTACGCGCTATTTACAGTTACGCACTTGCCCGCCCCTGCAGCGACCTCTGGTGTTGCATATGCGCGCCCTAGTTCCGCATTCCCACAGCCAGATGGCGCTGCTGGGCGGGAAGTTCGGTAAAATCTCGGGAAGTTCGCCTTCACTTCTCTTTTTCTCTCTTCCCTTGCTCCACAGAGAATCGCAATCTTCTCTCGCTCACCACTACAAGTGCAGCGCAGCGATTGCCGCTGTATTGGTGGGACTGATTTGAATGTGTTTGTGCTGGTTGGCGTTGACGTCGCCTCCGGTTGTCTCACTTCTCGGTTTTTGATTCTTAGCAGAAAAATGCGGTCGAAAACATTCCGAAACATTATTCGAAATATTGAGAAGAATTCACTCAACAAAAACAGAGAATTTAGTTGTAGATTTTCAGAGGAGAATTCAAGAGACAAATATAAATACTGTCAATTAAAGTTCAGTAAGAATCCTGACCTGTGACCAATTGTACAAATAAATTCCAACTTCCAACAGGAACCACAATTAGGAACCTACTCTACCCATTTCCCAACTTAACCTTATTAAAAATATAGATATATATTTAATAACTATTGATTTTTTTTTTAATACAAGTATCCCTGTTGCACCTCAAGCTTTTCTCACAAAATATTTATCTAAAGACACCCCCATTCCATATGCCCTTCCATTTCCTAACAACATATCATTTATGAAACCGATGTCCAACGACTCACATCCATTCCACAAATTAAAATTGGCCGCTATCGCTTGTTTTTCCAATTGATTTATGGCCCACATAAAAAGTCAGAATGGGGAAAAGTCCGCGTTCGGGAAAGCCAGCGAACACGTGTGCCCCAACTATCAAAGAGATGGAAAATTATGACGGGGCGGTAGTGGGAGGAGACTTCTCTAAACGCGATTATAATTAAACAAATTGTCAACCGTCGAAGACATGAGGAAACGCTATAACTCATAGGCCGACCAAGGACCGAGTGGGACTTCTCCGAGTCAAGTAGCCAATAAATTCAGATGGCAACGGGTCTGGAATTTTAAAACAAGATCGAAAAAAGTAAAACCTCTGCTGATTACAAATGAAAATGCCCGGATTCAAGTGCTGCACTTGTCCAACTTGAATCTTTATGGATTCCGGATTGAGAAATCAGAAATCAGAAATGGAAATGGCTTCCCGATATCACAAAAAAAACTTGTTTGACAAATGGCCGCCTCAAGTGGCAGACGCAGATGCACTCGGCTTTCGAATCTATATCTCTATAAGGACCCTCGTCAGAGGGCATGATTCGCTTGTCAAAATAATCGAGAGGAAGTCGTAAATCCTCCAGTTAATCATATTCTGAGGAGAGAGGAAAGTGCTCGTAACCATGCATCTGTAATGCAAGCGAGCACTTCAATCTCTTGGAGGTTTTTTCTTATTTTTAATTTGCGGCATTTGCATATTGAAGACTGTTCTTTTGAAAACGCAAAAAAAAGAAAAAAACGAACAGGTGTTACGGTTTTACGCTTTCTATCTGAGCTTCACGCACAGTCTTCATTAATGAAGACACTGTGATATCTATAAAATTAAGTATTCATATAAGCCGAAACAACGGAGATTTTTGGCACAGTGGTAAAGGCCAAAAAAGGTCGGTGATTTATTTAAATTTGAATGGATTTACCACCTTTCAAACTTTTGTTTAAGTTTTAATTAACATTTACTAGAAACATTTTAAGTTTGAAATTGATTTTAGTTGCTCTTTGAGGCTTTATTATATAAGTTTCGTAATTATTTTTTAATTCTATAAGTTGATAATGCATTATAAAGATTCAACATGTTTTAATAAATGTTTATACAAAAGCTAGCTCTTGAAATTGTGGAAATATCTGCCTAAATATATATATGTTTATATAATAAAATAGATCAACATAAGAAGCTGAATACCTTATCATAAAAAAGCCATTGCTAAAACGTAAAAGAAATAATATTATTAACTTACATATTATCTACTTTCCGTTGATAATAAAACCTTAAAAAGTTCTCCGTAACACTTATTACTTTTTATCTGAAATCTGGAAAGCCGTTATAAAACATTAACTGAGAAGATGTTCTATTCTTAAGAACGTATTTCATAAAGGTCTCAATAAATGTGAACTCTATAAAAGCCTTAAATGGCAGAAATAAAAAAGCTTGAAGGAAATTGAAATTTCCTCCTTTTACTAAACCCTAAAACGCATCTGGTAAACAGCATATTGAACCATGCAAATTAGAGACCACCAGGGGCGATATTTGCTGCGACAAATTTGTGTTTTTATCCACAGTGCCCGGCGGACTTGTTTTCTCGTTCAGCGCCGATGAAAAACTTGTTTCAGCCATAAATTTGCGTTGATTTACGCATTTTATCATCGCGAGTTGAATGGCAGCAAAATGGTATTTTTTTTTTTTACAAATTATTGGAATCGGCGAATGACGCGAAGTGGAGAGGATGGTTGCATGGCCGGCGGATTGCTCCATTTGCCAACTGATCGGTTCCAGCCCGTTCCTCCCTTTTGGTAATCAAGTTTTATCGGTTGCTCCCTTGGACTCCCAGTTCCGTGCCCCCGCTGAAAATCAGTGATTCGCATTATGCGACTGCTGACCTGAAACCCATTAAGTGCCCCACATCAGAAGGCGACCATTATTAGAGTGCTTTCAACCTAATAACACCAATAAAAGCAGTGCCAAACAACAGGACCCCCTACCATCCATCCATCCCATGGTCTATCTCATCCTCCGATCCTGGTGCTCGGAGCTCTGAGTCGGCAGTCCGCAGTCCGGAGCAAGTGGAGCGCATGAGACACTGTAAACGACTTTTTGTGCAAAATTATATGCCAGGCGCCCGACGAATATGATTTTATTGTTACTTCTGCGTACTTGGTCGACGGGCGGGCCGCCGCCATTGCCGCCGCTCTGCCATTCTGCCTTCGCTTTGCCATTCTGCCACTCTGCCATCGCCACGCCCCATTCCACTTCATTACAATTCATTTTGCAAATGTAAAAAGCGCAAAGGAAAACATGAGGTTGAAAGAGTGGGGCAGAGAAGCCATCCTTAAAGTGGATCTGGCCAAAAACACTGGGAAAATATCATCAAGTAGGGCTTGTTTCTATTAGAAGTTTATTTTTTAATCAAATTTGAAAGAACTATTAATACATATATATTTATTTTATAACAATTATTGCCTTCTTTATATAATATTCTTTTGTTTATCTAAGGTTTACAAAATATTTTCTCTTATTCTGGCATTTGTATAATAAATATACTCTCCTTATCTATATTTCTGTATAATAATTTATATTATATAAAGATATGAAGTTAAGATACTGCTTAAAATTCCTCTCAGTGCCTTCGTGCGTAGCTCAAGTGGAGCTTGGATGTGGCGCCGCGCCCACTTAGCCACTTGGCCGCAATCCACAATCCACGAGCCACAACCACGAGCCGCTCCAAATAGTGCTCCTCGAATTGCCCCCGACCGCCGCGAGCCCGCCAAAAGCGAAGCCGAAGCAGGCAAATGGCATGAAATGGCCTTTTTCCATTATCCAAATGGAAAACTTACACAAACAGCCCAAAACAGCACGGCCAAGAAAATGGTGTCTCTTGCGGAGCAACGCAAAGGAAAGTCAAAGGCAAAACTACTCGTGCGCGTCATTTCCATTGCTTTATCAGCCTGAAAATTCGCACAAAAGCAAAAAAAAAAAAATAAGAAGAAAAATAAGAGCAGGGAAAAACTCATACCGGGGCGCAGTAAAAGCCAACGAGTTTCCCGCACTACACTTTCCATTTATGTATGTAATGCCGCTCCAAGTAAATTGCTTCAATTAGGGATTACTCGGTCTATATCCTTCGCTTTTATTAATTAGGAATAGTGCAGGTCGCGACTGAAATGATGATTGCCACAGTTACTGTTTCTAGTCTAAGCTTAATATATTAATTTATTGGCCTTTCACAAGACAGTTGTATGAATTCATTAACTTTATTTGTATAGATTATTTTAGGTGTGTTTTACAATATTTTTACCATTGAATTTCTACAAAGAAATTATTATTTTTGAGGAAACTCTTCAATCTTCAATCAAATAAAAGAAATTCTATAATTTTAAAACTGTTTTTAAAACAAGTTTAATTCAGCTGGAGAACCTCTTAGATTAAGTTGTAAAAACCTACTTTAACTTATATAGAAACATAAACCTTTTATTCAGAAAGAAATAAAGTAAATTCCGCACTTAAAGAAGAAATATAAACTAATTTCATAAGGCAAATATTTCGAGGCTGCTTCTAGAAATAATTCTGGCTTATTCCACAATTTCTTAACCTTAACCAGGGCAATTAGCTGGCCGTTTGCTGGGTCAAATCACGGAATTGTTGACCCAATTAAGGCAAGGGCAAAGAAAGAAATAAAGAGCAGAAGGCTTAAAAGGAAAACGCACCATTAAAAGGCGACAACAATAAAAAGGCAAATAAAAGAAATGAAATGAAATGAAAAGAAAGCGAATGTGTCTCAAAATGGGTGAGAAAAAAAAGAACTCTTTAAGCCGCGCCCTGCCTCTCCGCCACTGCCTACCGCCTCAAGGTCGCCTGGGACAATAATGATGATTTAATGGGCTCATAAATAAATTTATGGCTTCAAACACAAATGCCAACCGAGGAGAGCCCGGCACCATCGGCGATCAGCGATCGCAGTGGCTGAAAAAATCAGTTCTGCAATGGGTTCCAAATAGCCGGTCCTTAAAGGGTTAACACAGGATATGGCCAAGTAACATACGCAGTTTATGGGCCATTCATAGAGCCCGCTGGAGAGGGGCTTAGGTTGGGGGAAGCGGGAACTGGGGACACATGCCAGTTTCAGCTCGGCCCCGGAATGAAATTCAAAGTTTATCTGGCAGAACTTGTTAATTCCAAAATGGCATTAACAAACATGTTGACAGTATCTTCCACTCTCCAGCGTGTGTGTGCGTGTGTGTTTCTTTATGTGCCCGTTCCGGCATTTGGGTGTGTGTGTACAGTGAGAAAAAAACAAATGAAAAAATAATACGTGAGTTAAAAGTGGGCGTAACTTCTCCAAGTTAAAGTCTCTACAAAACTTGGCTTATTTATTTGTTTGATTATGCAAACAAGTTTGAAGATTGAATTAGAATCTGCTCAGAAATATTTGCAGTAGTAGTAGTATTAGTATCTTGTTTCTGAACTTATCCTTTTCCCAGTGTATCTCTATATCTGCGAAGTGCGTGTGGGGGCTTGTGTTAACCCCTCAGGACTCCGAGCTGCTGACGGGGCACACAACTTTGGGGAGGTCGCTGTGCAAACAGAGATTAGGCAAACAATGGAATCAGCAAAAAATGTCACAAAAATATCAAAAGAGTTGCGACACAAACGGGGTCGATCAAGGGGCCTGGGGAGGCGTGGCCATAAAGCTGCTCGGGGTAAGGGGTAAGGGGTTAGCAGAGAAAACCTGGAGCGACGACTTAATTAAATCGAGTGGTCCCGCACAGGAAAAGGGGAAGGCGGAAGGTGTAGCCCGGGGCCGCAGGGCGGAGCCTTAATCGTTGTCATTAAAAAAATATTGTCAGGTGCTGTAACAAAAAGAGCTGCAAGAGCACACGGGAGCACCTGCATCCATCTGTACATCCAGCAGAGGCAAAAAGAGCAACAGCAGCAGGAGCCAGCAATGAATATTAAATGAGTTTTGAGCTTCACTTTTAAGCATTCGCCATTCGCCGTTCAAGAATTACGAAATTAACCTAAAATCGTACAATGGGCGATGGGGGTAAACCCAGGTGAATGGAAATTATTTACTAATTTAGAATAACTTATAACTTATACAAAGGTAATCAAAGGTTACAAAGATTGTCAATTACCTAAACCATATTCTGTAGGAGAAACATTCCTATTTATATTAATAATAACTTACCAGGAACTCTGAACATTCTATCTTACTTTCTTCAAGCTTGTATATTATATTCTCAGGAAGTGTTCTTATATGTAGACTTTGAAATAAATTTATTTGCTTTAAATCTCTTACATCTGAGGTAAAAGATACTACATTATTTTGGTGCCATCTGATACCAATCCCTCCCATTGTCTCTGACATGCTGACTTCTGGATGGATGGTTATTAACGTTTTCTTTTATTGCCTCCGCTGGCGTTGTCATGTAATCCGCCTGCATATGCGACCGGGGCACGGGCTGAAAATAGTCTGAAAAACGTCCAGGAGCCGGTAGCAGGATGGGACAGGATGTACAGGGCTTCCTTCCACCTGCGGAGTCAGCAGATCGCCAAATCCCGCACACATGCAGGTTAAGGTCCCGGGGAAACTTTGTTAGAGGCCGTGTCGCAGCGGCGTTTACGACTTATTAAGTTGGATAAACGTTTACGATATGAAAATGAGTAGAAATCTTGTGTGGTTAATTAAAAAAGAGAAGCCCGTTGGCTCCCCTACCCCCGCCGGGGAGCACCAGATCTGTGATATAATAAAACGCTGTGAAATGTAACACAAGCCGCAATCCACGAGCCCGAGCTGCAGCAAATTTATGTGGCACGAGTTTCGGTCTTGTTAATTGTTTTATGATGCGCCCATAAATCCGTGCCCCGGCCCGGCCGTCTTGTTCTTAGCTTTACTTTTCACCTACGCAACATACGGCGGCCGCTCGTAAATTACACACGGGACGCTATGGAACGGAATGGGCATTACGGCA
This sequence comes from Drosophila kanapiae, assembly GCA_008042475.1. Classification (NCBI taxonomy): domain Eukaryota; kingdom Metazoa; phylum Arthropoda; class Insecta; order Diptera; family Drosophilidae; genus Drosophila; species Drosophila kanapiae. The sequence continues at coordinate 389,565 of VNJM01001497.1, forward strand.
AATAGGCAAATGAGCCCCGGGGCAAACGCTCCCGTTCCCCATCAGTCATCAGTCAGCAGCAGCAGTCTGCGGCTCCTCTGCTCCTCCGCTCCAACTAAAAAACAGATTCCAAATCCTGCATCAATCGTCAGTCCCCTGGAACCCTCCCCTAGAAACTAGATGCTTACATAAACTAGTCGGGAAGATGGATGAACTACAGCTACATAGTGCTGCCAAGTTGTCTTTATTCCAGACAGATATTTTCATTACTGAACCGCCTTCTCAGTTGGAATATCTTCAAATATTAGCCTTTTTTAATTTTTAATTGAAAATACATTACATTTTCTAGTTGGGGGATACTTATTGATCTTTGAATACTAAGTTTACCTTCACACAGTAATTTGTAAAAAGTATTTCCTATTTAGTACATCATTTCGAATTAATTCTATGTGGAATCAGTCTTATTTTAGGTCGATTTTTTTTACAAAATATAAATCAATCTATTAAATATGTTATGATTTTAAATTTCAATGAAAAGAATAACCAATTTTCCTAAAAAACGTATAAAAACAAAATAAAAATAATAATAAATAAATAAGATACAAAAAGAATAGTTTTTTAAACCATATTTAAAATGTTTTTCAATAGAAATATCTATCATTTCTGCATTTATATATATTCCTATTCGATTTGCTTTTCTTGTGGCAGCACTTGGAACCATTTAGTAGCTAAGTTGTTCCCCATCAGCCACGCCCAAGAAGCGCCGCACTGTGCATGCGTTGTGGCTGCCGAGCGACGGCTGTGTATCTGTCGGATATACCGACGGCAAACCATGGCCGCAGCTCTCCATCACCATATCTATCTCCAGGCTGGCAGCCATGGCTTGCAGAGGGCCGGTGTGAGAAGGGTCGGCGGCCATCGAGGCGAGCTGTGCCCGGGAGACAGAATCCACCACCATCGACACTGCTGCGACTCGGCTGTGGCTGCTCTACTTTTAGCCACACACAGAGTCTGCGTGTGTACGTGCGTTTTCCGACAGGGGGTGAGTTTTCACAGGCAGGGAAAGTGCACTGGAAAATATACGAGACCTCTAAAATTTAAGCAAAGTAAATAGGAATATGGGAAATTAATATAAATATTAAGGGGATAAGAGATAAAATATTAAAAACGGTTGTTAATTAATTAATAAACCTTCGAATGCTTCTGATACTTTAATTTCAAAATTCAATTTCTAATTTCTATAATATCTAATCCCCGAAACTCTTCACTGTGTATGATATGCAGTATCTTGTACTCAAATAAAAAATATTTAGTATGGGGACCGACATACAATTATTGAATATTGCCTTCGTACAATAATACCATAAAGTTTGGTGCTGTTTTAAATGAATTGGTAAATACATTTGGTATTTGTTTAATGGCCTTATAGTCACACCTTCAATGTTTCTCTTCATACATGCCAATTACTTATGGTTTGAGTTCCCTAATTGAATATTCAAAACATGAAACTTAACTTTTTTTACGATTAGAAAACTATAATTTATTAGACATTTCTTTAGTTCAATTATTTGTTTGTAAGACTTAATTTCATTGTGTTAAACTTAGTTTAGAAGTTTGTGGAATTTATTATCCGAAATAGTAATGCCGAAAATTCCCAAAAACCAAATATTCGGTACGTTTCCTTCCTGCAATTTCGGTGGAAATGGCTTGCGGTTAATAAACTCGCACTTTTAGTTAGGCCGGAAACTTTTCCCATTTAACTTTTCGCTCGGATCCGCTGCCCCGGGAATGGTCCATTTTTTATGAACTGCTGATGGAAGCCGCAAAACACAGGGCAGCAGCATCCATCTAACGAACTAACCGGAACGAAGAATTTTGGGCCTTACATTAGGGCCTGTTTTCGGCGATTTTTTTTTTCCTTTATTTTGGGGGATCTGCTTAATTTTGTGCTCGGTTTTTGGTAGTTGAGGCCGCTGTTTGTAATGAATCTTTCATGAAATTGGCAAGGCGCGAAAGCGGCTCAAAGCTTGATAGCTGGCCAGATACTCTATGCTGGTGGGGACTTAAATTTTAATTAAGGACACAATTTCTTATAATAAAGCTTGTAATTTTCAGATGATACTTCATTTTTAATATTTACGAATTCTGAATATTTTTGATGAGTTTATTTTGTTTTAGAAGTAGAAGGAACTGATTAACTTATGTTTAAATATAGCCATCGAGTAAAAGGTAATCTAAATTAATCTCTTTACTTTCCTTTTTATTCTAATACTTAATATACTACTAAATACCTTCAGCTAGGTATAAGGAAGAGCATCCATGATTCGCTAGTCTCTATCCAATTTCCCAATCAATTTTTTGTCGACTCCACCATTTAGATGGGTTTTCTTTGGGGCTGTGAAGGCCCTTGGATTCTGATTCTGATTTGGGGTCGACCCATCGTCGGAGGACGCTGTGTGTGGCTTTTTCTTTTAAATTTGTTGTTGTTTTAAAAAGTTTTTTCTTGTAGCTGAAATTTTGATGAGCCGTGTTATCAAAAGCAACTTTTTTGTAGTCTTCCTCGCCGGCTAAATGATTTTGTTGTTTTCCTTGGGCCTCATTGTGGTTTTTTCTTGTTTTTGTTTTTGGTTTTGTGAGGGGATTTGAGCTGGGGCTTTGGGTCTAGAAAAGAATGTCCAATTTGGGACCGACGACGCACGCCGAGTGGGAATATTATCCGGGCTTAATGAGATTACCTGCCGGCTGTAAATTTTCGTGGACTTAATTTTTTGCTTTCGCACCTTCGCTCGTCCCCGTCAGCATCTTAAATTTTTTCAAACTTTACAGTTTCTGCCACGACATTTCAATTAAGTTCGCCGCCATTCAGTTTCCTCTGGCAGATTGATGTAAAATCCGAAGCTAAATTTGCTCACGTCGCAGCTCCTGCGGACTTTTATGCCCGGCTCTGATTCTTGATTCCAGTTTCAGGAATAGGGATTGCTGCGCTGGTCTCTGATGCATATCGCATCTAATCTTGCATCTAATAAGCATTTTCAATCAACTTTTATGCTTGCGCTGTAAAACGTAATCGACCTTACCGTCACGCCCCCGCCAACGTCCTCTCCCTACTCCGTTCTTTTCCCAAGGAAAGTAAGCAGAGCCACTCATACATGTAGTATATATACTCGTACATGCGTCGCACAATAACTTAATCCGTAAATTTTATTTTAAAAATCCCTAAAACCGCTCCCAGGATTTATACAGGGCGATGGCGATGGCGATGGCTCGGCGATAAATTGAAACCCAACGCCCAGAATCCGCCCCGCACGTGAGGAGCTCACATTCGGCCTGGGCACATGCAGTTCACGGACTTGGTCGGGGTCATCAGTTAGCCCTGTTCTGGGTACAGGTCCTCCTCCTGCTCCAGGTTTCGGTGGAGAGTCCTCTTCCCGTTCGCTTCGGCCTATTAGATGGGCGTGCATTTTGAGCGAAATTCATGTTGAGCCGTGAAAATGTAATCGGGGAGCTGAGAAACAGTGGGTTTTCTTTAATATAAATATCTAAATGAATATATGTTTGTATGCTTTCAATTAATACAATTATTAAACTTACTTATTGTATTTCGAGCACATAAAGAAGGCTAATTAGAAGGATACAATAAAATAATGAATATAATTGTTCCATATATATGCACTTTTGTATTTGTGAATTTAGAAATCTGCGTAAAGCATTCGGTTTTCCATAATTAATATTGTTTGCTAAATTTTTCTACTATTTCCTTGATAAAAAAAACAAACCCATAGGCTAGGTCTTGTAGAAGTCTGGAATAACATTTTCTTAACAATAATAATGTTAAATATACTTTGATAAAAATATACTTTCCAGGGAATATGTTTAATATGTTTTATAGTATATATAGTAAACTGTACATAACATAGTACCCTCTATGATATATTAAAAAACTGATCTGTTATGTGTTTCCTTTCTCTGCTCTATATCCACTGTGCATCCTTCTGCGGCAATTGAGAATTCAGCGCTTTCCCAATGCTTACATGTAGGAAAAACCCCGGTGCAATCGAATGTTTGCCTGAATTTCCGTGGGCTGACTCAACGAAATCTAAAGTGGGCGGAAATTGGTTGGGGGAAATGGGCTGAAAGCAAAAGGGTATTTTTAAAAATCATCGAACATTCTGTATCCCTTTCACCAATTTGATGCGTTTCGTTTGATTATTTGCGTGCGTGAGGGACCCGGGAAAAACGAAATTTATGCCCAAGCAACCACAAGTGGTGGCTCCCCTGTTGAAAATATATATCCACATCCACATCCTCTGCAACGCCATCACCATGGCCGATTCGTATCCACTTCCATTCCCAGGTCCGTGTTTATCCTCTCGAAGGCAGCAGCCACTTGAGTTGGCATCGCGTTGCGCATCGTTGGCCGTAATAACACGCTTTGATAATTTTCATGGCCGCCTACCAATCCCCATTCCCATTCCCATTCCCGATCTCAATCCTCAGCCCCAGACCCATTCCCCATTCCCTCACACCAGATCCATTCCCGAAAACTCCTCCTCCGACTGCGGATGGGCTTCGTTAAACTTTATTTGAATTTATACCCGCATTGGCTCCAGTTTCGAACTTCACCACTCACTCGGAGCACCGTCTGCCTTAAGGTCTATCAAAATTCAGGACATGCCTGGCCGCCTCGCTTATCCTTTCGCTCGTTGCCGAACGTATCCATTTTGCTTGGTTAATGGACATGAAAATTAAACCCAGACTCCACCCGCCACCTCCATCCATCCATCATCTCGTTCACCTTTCCTTTAAAGACACACGGAGAAAAATCCTAACAATAGTTTTAGCGAAGCGTAGAAGATATTTGTAAAGGTGTTTTAAAATTATATATTTGCTTAGGTTTCTTTTTAATTATTAAAGGGGATAATTCTAACTATCAAGCGGTTATAAATATGAAGCTTGGAAGAACTAATTTACCATTTATAATCGACTATGTTTCTTTTAGTGTGCGCAGATTTAATGCCTCCGCTCCACCATTTCGCCCTGATCCTAGAATTAATGCAAAATTTAAAGCAGGACCGGGGGCGGAGCTTATGGAATACCGGGGCAATAAAATATATATATCCTGGGCTGAACAATATTCGGCCCGCCGCTCTGCCAATTCGCAGCTGTGCAGAAATGCAAATTGCTGACGGGCTCCGCGAGTTAGAAGCGAGTTTCCAGTCACAATTACCATATAAACGGATATTTATTGACACTGGCCGCCGCATGCGACAATTGCCAAAGCATTTATGGCAGCGCTTTGCGATTTTATGGTTTTATAATGTACGTCGCTGATTATCGCGCATGATATGCGAATTAAATTTTTACAATTTGCCAAATGCAAATACACTCCGGCAGCCATTGGCTTCAGCCCTCCGCCGTGCGGCGTCCTCTTAACGGCCATCGTCACCGACATCGACATCGACAGCGACATCGTCAGCGGCATCGGCATCCATTTTAATGAGCCCCGCGATCGGATCGAGGACAAACGAATTTCAATAATGATTCAATTTTAATTCGAGCGCGACTTCGACGGACTCTTAATGGAAATCGAATGCAATCGGCTAAGCGCTCAATTAGCGGATCCATTCGCCTCTATAAGCGGTCTGCGCCAATCGATTCTCACATATCAAAGGCTTGCGATAGTCGGGGAAAAATATACATATGGCATATAGAGAGGGGTTCTCCAAGAGGGGCTTACACAGAGGGGCTCACTTGGGGGGAACGGACAGTGGCAGTGCGTGATGGGGTTTCAAAATGCGGGCAGCTGATGTAATATTCCCAGACCAAGTCCGACAGAGAGTGCGCCGGCATGGGAGAAATCGAAGCGAGTGGCTTTAATATCTTAATGACAACATCGATTAGAAGGATTAAAATGAACAAGAAAACATTGATAGATTTTGTTGCTAAGAAAATAAAATCAGTAAATGAAAAACGCATCTTTATTTGTGACTTAAAATCTTTTTTCTTTACATGACTGAACCATTTTGGGCCAAACTATTAAGTATATTCTTCTCAATTTAATTTAGATCAGAAAAATTAAACTGTAGTAGCAATTTATTGTTTCTTAAGAGTTTGTTTACCTTTAAACCGACTTTTATCCTTGTGTCCCGTCAAATTATACTTATAATACTTAGGAAATGTTTATAAGTATAATATATAATAATATAATATATATAATATAAGTATAATATATAAGTATAAGTATAAGTATATTATAAGTATTTATTTAATATAACAATTGTGTGTCAACTTGAATGTCATCCAAACAAATGCAAATCTAGCTTTGAAGTTCCGTAATTCATTTCCCAGAGAAAGAAATGTTTAGTTTTAAATATACTTAAACTTATAGCTTAATCGAATTCCAAATTATGGATACCTTATAAATATGAATCTAGAAACTTATTGATAAAACCTTAAGACAAATAAATCCCCTGCAAAGAGTGATAAACACATCTTTTGTGTAAAATAAAAGCAAGCAATTTTCAGGCAATCCTGATTGCATTTAATGTGCACTCGGACGTAAATCCTTTCGTCACAAGTTTGTAGTCCACGGACTAGCGTCATCAGCTTTTTTTCCCCCCATTTCCGGTGGCCACCGCAGTCGCCGAGTTTACAGCAAAATTTTGATGGCCGCTCCTCGCTCCACATCAAATGTAATATTTGTGCCCGAAAAAAAAAACTCAAGCAAACTCAATATTCAGAACACAACGCGGAAAATTTCAATATTTTGCTTTTGTTGTTTTCAATTTACGAACATTGAACATCAGCGAAACGTGTCGCGTTCCCGTGGATCTCATTTATGGCCAGCAGAACGGAATGGGGCACAAAGTTATGATATGCCCCCGCCTAGAAACGTCATATCTGAGTCTGCGAATGCAGGGACTTCAGATATAAGATACATGTACAGATACAGCCGGCCCACACATGTCCCCGATGCGAATACATGCACATAAATTTTAAATTTCGCCTTCGCCGTTTTTTTCCCCCGCTGTAAAGCCAAATATACATGTGTTCCCATTCCCACTCACTCCCCTCCTGCATATAGTAGTATCATGATCCCTGCAAATAAGCGAATGGGAAAACGTAAAAAACAAGCACCAGAAAATACAGAAAAAAAGCCCCCAATGCGAATAAGCAAATCGAAAAGAATAAGCAGCGCCTGCGACAGCGAAGGAAATATTGTTATTGCTCATGCGACATGCATAAGCAAAGAGCTGCGTCCGATCCGGAGACCCAGTCCATATCCACAGTCCCCGGCCACAGTCACAGCCACAGCCACATCCACATGGCAGACCCATTGCCCAAGTGCCAGGCCAGACCAACCGGAGCGAGGGAGCCACACTGCAAGATACGGGCAGGCGAATACTTACACAGGGAAAAAAGGATTGGAGAGCATGATATAAGGCATTTTTGGATGAGATTTTGGGCTGTTGCAATGGATTTAACTAAGATCAAGTGGATATAATCGAAAAAAAGGAAAAGGAATTAATTTTAACGCATATTTAAACGTATATTAGTAAAGTTTGTGATATTCTCTGTAAAGTAAATACTTAAAAAATACAAGACATTGGAAAGAGAATTTTGAAAAACGGAAAGAATATTAAAATAAGGTTTTGGTGCTCTGCATGCACCCGTTCAAAGCTGCAACTTGTGCGGCGGTCCGCTTGGGTCCCAAAATGATGGCGGTAAAATACAGTGGGCCAATTAGGGAAATGTAGTACCAAAAAACTTTGCATGAATTATTTTCCAACCAAAATCAATGAGAAAATATTAAATTAAAGTCAGATATATGAATTTCTAAGTAAACATTTAAATGTTATAGGAAAAATAGGAGATAAATATTTAAAATAAATTAAGAAGATATTCAAATTCGTCCCACTGTGCGGCTGTGATGCGACCCGGGGGCACCTGAAGCGGCGGAAGGGAGGAGCGGCGGTGGACGTTGGCAACGAGCACTCGGAGAGTTCGTCACATGCAAACAACGACAATGACACGCCGCGGGGATATAGAGATTGTTTGCGGAATGGAAGGAGGCAGGGGCTGGGATCAGGGCATTGGGATCGGATGGGAAATGGAAAGGAAAATGTAGGTGGAGATGGAAATGGGGATGGAGAGGTGGAGATGGAGATGGAGATGGAAATGGACGCCCAGTGGCTGGCAGCCTGGGTCTGCGTCAGCTCGTGTCATCGTCATCGCCATCGCGCCATCGTTGACAAATGTTGGAAAAACAAATTTTTATACTTGTTTTCTCTGTGTTTTTCCCTGTCGCTTTTCATTTTCCTTTTTTCCTTCGTTTTTTTTTTTTTGTCTCTTGGTTTTTGCTTTTATATTTGTTGGTTGGCCGGGTTTATTTGGCTGTTTTATTTTTCACAGCGCTGCAAAATATGCCACCGTGTGTGCACGGAGCTCTATAGGTGGAAGTGGAGGATAGTGCCCAGAGATATTCCGAGATATTAGTCATAAAACGAGAGCACACAAATATATATATGTAGAAATTCATTTGGGCATGCAGGAGTAACCCCGCACAAATCCCCATTCCTCTCCTGCAGCATCGGAGTTATGAAGATGGCGGACAGGTCGTGCCTGGCTTTTATACGAGCCACACTCTCCGCGTTCTCCATCAAATGGGAAACCTAATTTTCTAGGGTAATCCTACCCAGCAGCCAGTGTACCTACCTACATGCAAACATAAATTATGCAGATCCTGCAAACGTGCTTAGATGACATTTTCCCGGGGCCCGAGATGGTGCGTCCATAAAGGTAACACAACCACACACACGCTCTGTCCTGGTTCGCTGGCTGTGTGGGGGGTGGGAAGCATTTACGTAATGCCGGCCCGAATACTACAAACACCAACTGCATAAAAAGTTTTCCGCGCAAATAGGAAAATGGCCAGGACTCTGGATTCCAGGAGTCCGTGTGGTGGTCCGGACCGTTGGCTCGTTTATGTGGATGTGCCCGGCTGCCCGGCATGTCCAGCCATTTGGCTTATCCTTGATGAAACTAATCCCAACTTAGCCATTTTTATATGCATGTATTTCTGCGAGTGGCCCACAAAAAAGTTTTTTTTCGCCCAATCTTTTTACGACTTCATTTGACAGCATCCCGGCGCAACCGCCAGCGGAAGCGAAACGAAACGGAACGAGAGCAGCATGAAAAGTAATAAGTCACCGAGTCACGACAAATGCCACAACCACGCCTGCTTTCTGCCCGCTCGAATATGCCGCCCACATTGCAACATACACATTCGCAGAGTTATCCCAACGACATCTTAACCCCCTTCGGGCTGCCACCAAGAGATCTGCAGTCTTTCATCCTATCTGGTTTTATTTATTCCATCGATTTGCCAGTGGGCTTAGCACTATTTAACAGGTCATGTTTCGGGGTGTGTTTTAATTAAATTATAATTATAGATAATATAATACATGGTTTTATCTTTAAATATAAGAGAGTTGAGCATTGTTTCTAAGTTTTTACTGGAGATAAAATCCTATATTGGACACAGATATAATTTAATATATTAGAAGCTAATGTCTACCTTAGATAGTCTTTTATTTTTCTTAAAAACTTTTAGGAAACTCTTAAAAATAGGCACCTATGCACTTGTAGGTTTCTAAAAACTCCACTTATTTCTATGCATATCCCCAAAATATTCGCCAACTGTGTTGTCCAGTGTTTGTAGCGCAACACCATGGCAAACGCTGGGTTCGGCAGCTCCTTTAACTGCAGCTGCAAATGATTTCATTGGAGCCCCACCTTAAAGCAGCTAAACTTTTTTATATGCGCTTAGCCAACTGGCGCCTCCGGTCGAGTTACCCTCCGCCTCTCCTCCTCTACTGGCTGCCACTCCCGAGTTGCAAGTTGGCTCCTTGCTGCTGCTGCTGCTGCTGCTTTGTGCAATTTCGCGCTGGTTGCATTTCCAGTTTGAGTTTTGTTGCCTCGACGCTTAAAACGCGAACGAACAAGGACTGATGGTGGTGCCAGGAGCTGATGGTGCGGCTAAGGCGGGGTCCTGGTACTCGTAAAAGCCACAGATCGCTGACAGCGCCGTTGGAGCCAAGCGAATTTCGCCGCGCGTTATTGGGCAACGCAATTCAGGCTGCCAAGGAAGCGTGTCGAAATGTTGCCAAGGAGAGCGGACCCTTTTGCAATGTTGCACTGAAAAAAAAAAAAACTAAAACGCAATATCGTGTGGGCCAGTAGCCTATGAGCTTTAAAAACACAAAAACCGTTGGCTAAAACAAAGTCGGGAGAGCATTAGAACTAGAAAGCCCTTAAAGGGGGCAGAAAATGCCAAGAAATCCAACTAAAGGTAGAAAAAGAGTCTCTTACGAAATTATTTAAATTTTAATACGTTTCTTGGGAACTTTTTAAGCACAAAAAGAATTTTCTAAAATATTCTTTAAGGGAAACACATAATAATTGTAACCTCCCCTTTATTAGAACCCTGATTCCCTTCTGAGAAATACTTGTCAAGATTTTGTACTCGCCCCATTGCGATTGCTGATTAAATTCCAAGCAAATTTGCTGGAAACTCGACTCGACTTGAGTTCCCCCAACGGACCCGGCAATTAAGAGGCCTTTAATTGTGAAACATCTTCCTTCTGCCTGCCCTTGGTGGGCGCCGTGTCCGATTCGCCGCTGTGTATTTACATATGCCCTCCGCTCGCATCGTAAACTTTCTTATGGGAGTTTCTAGTTTTGGCTCAGCATCCAGAATCAAGCATCCGTCGAGATGCGAAAAGTTCAAAACTATTTGAATCTCTGTGCCGTAAAAAGCGGGGGCCAAACGATTGCCGAGCGCGCTGTCTCCAGTCGCAATTAATTTTCTCCTCCTGGCTAAGACGGCAGCTGGCCCTCATTGCCCGATCGAATGTGTTTTGGCATTCAGCCTATTTCGTCTTCTAATTGAACTGTCACTTGCCTTCCACTGCCAGTTCCAGTTCTTCAGTTCCTCCCTTTTTTTTTTTTATTTGGCCCTGCCATAAAAACGTGGCCCCGCAAACAAAGTTTCCTTTTGCTGGGCGGGCAGTAAATAAATTGAAACGAATTCAATTGGCAGCGCAATGTATACAGGCATCGAAGACAAACAAATAAACGACTGTTGGTGTTGACAAACGAAAGATAAACAAATTCAAAAGTCGGGGCATCCATCCCGCTCCACTGAACTTCTTCAGTTATCAATGTCAGTCATTGGCGCCCCGCTTTTATACAGTCCCTTGTCCGTGACTTGTCCGCCTGTTCGCCGATGTCCGGCAACTGTCTTTGGCGTAATAAGCTGTTTGCTTTAACGGCGCTCCTCCTTGTTTTTGGGACCGGCCTCTCCACCGGCGAACATAAACAAAAATAATGGCACTGGAATCCCCCAGAACGGGCCAGCGGACAAGCAAACCGACGTACAAAACAGTGCCGGGAAAGAAAAACACCATAACGTCAGAGCCGACAACTACGACTTCATAAATTCGACTGGCGTATTTATTTATAATAATTTATTTCAATAACAACGCCGGCCATTCATCTGCCTTCCTCCACCCAGCCATCCATCCATCTTGCCGGGCTCGTTTTCCCTTGTGACTTCATCTGGGGTCTGCTTGGGCTCGCTGTCGTTAAGGAGGGGCCCCAAGGAGGACGGAATGCATAAGTTTTCGAATTTCGAATATCAATTTATGCATCACGAGAACTGGAGAGCCGAACAGCCGGCATATTTTTACAGTTTTCGATGGAATTCACTTTGGGGAAAGTGTTTTTCTTTTTTCCATGCGAGTGAATTGATTTTAAAGAGCTTAGTTTGCCCGAAAAGTGTGAATAAAAAGCAGACTATGCTCGAAACAGTTGTCTACACCTGCTATCGTGTGCCTAGATCTGTGAGGCTTATGTTTATGTTTATTTCATGCTGCCCCAACATGACATTTGCAATTATCAATCTGATTATTAACATTAGTTAAGTATTTATTGGGTTAAATCGGTTTGTTATTCAATAAAGGTTTTCTTTAAATTAGCATTTTGTCGGCGTTTACTAATCAACAGAAACATGCGGGTTTGGGAATATTAATTTAGTTTTCTATGATGTTTTATCAGAAAAATATAAGTTAAATTGCCGATAAATCGTAGTTTCCCTTATATATAAAGAATATTCTTACTATTTTCTTTGGCTAAGCCCATTTTATTGCCCTCAAAGGCTGTGAAAATATTTTTCACACTTTATTAGAGTTTTTATCAGCAATCTTACATAGCGACTCAAGATGACTCAGTGCCAATCCTGTCACAGACTTAAATTTTTGCAAAAATATCTCCTTTTCCCCCCTTGCAAAGCCCTCGGATGCTTTACGGCTCCAACTACAGGTAATTCAGTCGCACCTTACGTTTTTGTAACATGAAATGGAAATTCGCGCTGCTAGCAGCTACACCCCACCCTTTCGACCTCGTGTTTTTGTGCAAGTAATTTACAGAATAGAATTCTTGATTAAATTGGAGTACATTTCGTGTTTCGCCATCCCACCCCCTCTTGGCTTACCGGCGACCATCTTCTCATTTACCTGAAGAGGCGGGGCAGGGCCGTTCATGCCCCCGCCCTGCTCACTGCGCATATAAAATGGAGCCGACGTCAGAGAAGCCGTTTGAAGAATATTTGCTGCATATTCAAGGAACCGAAAGCCCTTCGCCCTTTGCCAGAGGCAAAGCCAGAGCCCTGCCCTGTGCAAATCCACGCCCGCCTTTGGCTTTTCCGCCCTTTTCGCTTACCTTACCTTTTTTTTTTTGCTTACCTGAGCTGGCTGAAACATGCGAAACTTATTTTGCAAGTTTTATGTCGACGTCGACGAGCAGCAGCTTTTATTTTTTCTCCTTTCTTTTCTTCTTTTCTCCTTTTACATTTTTTGCCCTTTTCCAGTTTTCACATTTGGCTCTCTGGCTGAAATTACAAATGCACTGAGAGAAACGTGGGAGCCTAAATAAAATAAATGATGAATATATTAACTATTTGAATTAAGCTAAGTAAAAAAGAGAGATTGTATGTCAGCATATTCCTAAAATAAAGGAAATATTAGCTTTGCTTAAGATTTTCCAACTAAAATTGAAGGAAATTCAAAATCAAATAAAGAAAATCTTAGCTAAATTAATACATATTAAATTTATATATTGGATAACACCTTTTGTTCTCCATTTCAATATTTAGAAATACATTTTTTTTGTGGCCCTGTAGCGGATGCATAAAATTGTCGGCGAAAAAACTTAGAAACCCAACGCGATTCAGGCGAGCGAGCAGGGCAGGATCCAAAGAGGGCTCCAATATGCCACACCCACTGGCACACCACATCCATGGCCACATCCACGCCCCTGGCTCGAATTGCATGGCAAGATGCCATCGCCATTTGGCTGGCTGAATCGCTGGCAGACGATGGCGATGGGAACCCAAGCATAAAATAGAATTTCTAACCAGCAGCAGCAAGCAGCGAGCAGCAAGCAGCGACTTAAAGCATTCCCATTTCGTGGATTAAATGAGTTCAAGTTGGGCGAGGGCGGGCGGTAGGAAGAACGGGTTTATCTCGGGTCCCAGCCTCGCATAACTCAGCGACCGTTATGGGTCCAGAAAGAGATACAATTCGACAGATACGATACGAGTCTTACAGAGAACGAAATCAAAAATTCGATGTATTCGTTTCCATATTGTTAGCTGAATTTTGAAATATTAAACCTAAAGGAAAAGCAGAAAACAAAGCAGTAATTTAAAGGAAAATATAATATTATTTCCATATACTATTTGCACTTTTAATTAAGAGAAGTAGAAGATAGATTTTCCCCAGTGCAGGACCAGATAAAATACCATTCCGAAGCAGGCTCTGTGAACAAACATCGATAGTGCTTAGGAGAGCCGAGGAAATCGGAGTCTAGAGCATTTCGGCCTGCTATTGTTTTTCCCGGGACGAGGAAGAGTTGCGCTCCGCGCACCAAATACGCAGCGGGATAAACGACCTCGACCACAAAAGGCGTTTGTTATGGTCATTAATACTTTTATTGGCCCAGAACAGAATCCTGCCGCTTCAGTTGAGGCCGTGAAATATGGAATTTGAATCTGTAGCCGTGTCACCCGATATGGCCGAAGGTCACCGCCCGGCAGCAATAAATTTGATCGAAGTGCTCTCGTTTTCATCCGAAAATCTGTCCCAGGGTCATTGGCTTGACCTCTTTCCCATTCTTTCCTGTTTTTTTACGGCCCAGTTGCAGTTATGCGAGAACATTACGAAATCCCTGGGCATCCTGGGAATCCGAATCGTTCGGCGAGGATCGAACTCTTTACCCAGCTGGAGGCCCGGTCGCCAAGTGTTCGGCGAGCCCACTCACGCTCCGCATAAAGTGATGCGATTAATGCAGAACATGCCCGAACTCTGAACTCATCATCATAAAATCGAGGCAACGACAACTACATCGAGGGGCGGTGGGCGTTTGTTAGGTGGTGCTACCATGGGCGGGGCCAGTCCCGAGCCAAATTAGTGCGATTCCAGATGAGACCCAGGCCATGTAACCCCATCCACCCAGTGTGCCATTCACTGGGCCTCCTCCGATAATAGCAATGAAGTAGAAAATCCCGAAAAGCTCTGAAGCGCATAATGATGAGGAGAGATGGGTTTTGGGAAATGGAAATGGAAAAGGGGAGGAGGATGCCGATGAGGCAGGAGTGGGAGGAGGAGGTGACATTTATTGGGGACGCATATCAATGCCAGTGGGGAGGGTGGGGCTACGGACTCCGGTCTCCGGTCTGCGGACTGCGGACTCCAGACTCCGGACTCCCGGAATAATGCCCGACTATAAGGCGAGTGAAATGCCAACGAAACGGAAAACTAATTCCGTCGTTTGTGACTTAAATGGCAAGGCCGAAAACAAAAGGGCGAACTGGGGGAGTATGAGTCTCCACAGTGGTTTGGGTGTGAGAGAATCTTAATTAGCTTAAAACCATTTCGGGGAGTTGCTTCTAGAATCGTAAGCTAAGGCCATTTGAAAAGAAGTCTTTGCTTAAATGAAAAGCATGTAGAATTATTCGCACATAATTAAAATGGAATAGATATTCAATATCGAATTATAATCTATCTTAATTATAATAAACCTATCTAATATAGATAAAAATAGATTTAACAGATATAGATTTATTACAATAAAACCGTTTATTAACCTTTAAATTGCAATTCGGTTCAATTACATTCATTAATCTCAACTACTTTACTACCTACCAATTAGTTGACCATATTAAGAATTTAATTGCCTCTTTATTAAGCTTTTGCTTATATATATAATCCCATTAATATTTTAAAGGCACTTGAAACTGATGTAATTGCTCAATTAAAATCTTTAAAGTGCTTTCCTTCTGAGTTTTGTGGTTTATAGATTTCTTCTTTATTTTTGTTATATCAAAATAAATCTATTAATATCTTGTTTTATAAATTGTTAATTAAATATCCTCTAAATGTCGTTAAAAAACATGTTCAGTGCGTGTTTATTAAGCCCCAAGCATTTATCATTCGACTTCTTTGTGTTGAAGGCGCCAGATGGTTTTTGATCTAAAAATATGAAGCCATTAGAATCGTATTAAGAACAGATGCTTATATATTTTATAATCAAAATCTCGCTTTTTATATTTTTGGCAACTAAGTGTTCATATTCCTCAATATCTAAAAGTCAGTCCACTGTGCAAGGGCTTTGCTGGCAAAGAATTTCCCAAAACCAAAGGCACGTTTCTGTGTGCTGTCGGGATAAACGATTTCCAATAAAAATACGGCTTTGCTAGTGTCCCGGAAATTCGGTTTTGGCCCAGGCACAGGCAAAGGCACAGGAATCCCGGCAATCTCGATCCCAATTCCAGGTCCTGGTCGAAGGTTGATGCTATCGCGTTCGATTGTTGATGGGCGAGAGCGAGCTACGGGGATGCGGATGTGGCGGATAAACGGAGGTCGAGGTGGCGCACGATGGAGCATTAAATTGTATTAAAATGCGCAACGCACACACACCATCCCCTCATACACACACACACACACCCAGCCCTCGGGGCCGCCTCACGCCCCAAAACTGCTCCCCGAGCGCCTCCACTAAAAGACGGCATTTATTTTTAGTCGCGGCCAAAAGTCTAGGAAGCCTATAGAAAGAAAGGGACGCTGGGGGACCGCCGTCGGATTCCTGAACAAATGGTATTTTATTTATTTTTATTGGCAAATGTCAACGAGGCGTCGCTTCCTTTGTTGGCTGCCTGGCGTTGGAAATCAAATCGGAGAGTTTGTTTTAATTCTGGCACGGGTCCGGGACCGGGACCGTGTCCATGTGCTTCCCGTCTCCCGATTCCCCAGTTTATGGCCAGGCCAATGGAATAGTTTCGCTAATGTATTTCAGTCTGGGCATTAAAACTAAAGAGCCCACTTCAACGCCGATTCATTTCCAATTTCATTCGATTCAAGTTGAAAGTTTAAATTGTAAAATACTTTGGGGGCCGGCATTGTTTGTTGTCGTTCAAGTGCCCTAAAAAACTAAAGAAATGTGTATATTTACAAATATAAGAATATAAATACAAATAAATCTAGAAAGAATTGAATTCTTTATTATCTTTGAATACAAAAGGCCATATATTTATTGTTTGTATACCTGGAAATTCTTTATACGCTAATATGTTGTAGCTTAAGCTGTCTAAGAAGATTTTTTTGAAGTCAGTTAACTTTGTGGCTTTCAATATTGTTACTTAATATTCATAATTTAATTCTGTAATTGTTTATATTGTTGTTAAGTGTAACTTTGTTAATTTAGTCTATTTACTATCACAAAAATATCATAGGCAAATGTTTAAAAGTGCTTTGGAAATTTTAAGAGATTATTAAATCCATATTTAAACAATTTGTTGATTAAAGTTTTACTAAATATACCTATTATATAAAACAACTAATTTGTAGGTGCTTTAGATTGCCTCTTAATTAAAAGAAGACTGACTATTTATTGTCTACAAGTTTTTATCTAATATTGTAAACAAAATCTAACAGATTATACCCAAAATAATGATCCAAAGCTTAAAAAAATATGTGATTACTTTAGTTTTACTGAGCCAAGTTAGTAAAATAAATTTAAAACTTAAAAACAGATTTTAAATAACTGACAGAGGCACAAAATAAGAATGCAGCCAAGAAATTACTAAAAGTATTTAAATGAATACTAATTTTAATAGAAATTTTTAACAAATATATTTAACAATAACCCTCGATTCCTTAGTTTAATAATTTTATTTAAATTTTGGTTAACTTTCAGCTAAAATAAAATTCCCCAAACAAAATGCCGTCGGCGGAAGCGAAGATGTCGGCCATACGAATTTCGTGACGGCGAAGAGCGGAGCGGAATTAATGGAGCGCCAGTCATGGTGGCTGAAGCAGTATCGGGAGAGGGGAATGGCGGCGATGAAGAGAACGCAGAGACAAATGCGGAATGCCGTTGGAATGTATGAGATTGCGACTGCGACGCCGGCAGCGCTGTCTGCGTAATGGTTGCCTAGCGACATCGGCGGCCATCATGGATGTGAAAGAGAGAGCGCCGCTCTCTCTTGCCGCCTCTGACGCCCTCTCCTTTCCGCACACGACAAACGGTTCATTGCGGCCATGCTGCTCTGCTCTGCTCGCCGCTCTGCTCTGCTCGGCACTCACCTGCGACGGCGGCTGTTGTGAAGTTCTTGCCTGAATTCCGGAGCAGCCGAAAAACAGACAAAAGCCCAAACAGGATTGCCATCGAAACCGCCGGATTCCGACTGAGTTACTGCGACTGCGTGGAACAGAAGAAAAAAAAGAATAGGAGAAACAAAGGGCGAGAGCTGGAGGGACTTATTCAGGGGTAAGTAACGGGAATTAGGGGTGGCTAGGTTAGACAGAGAGGGGTATAATCGGTAATAGGGAGCTGTGCGCAGAAATGTCCAGCCATTAGACAAGACATAAACCCAGTAGTAGATGTCACCGCTAAGTTAATAAGTGGAACGCCAATTGGAAGTAAATGTTGAGTTAATAAGAACTAGGCTTAGAAATTCTTTAAAAAAATAATTTATAATTAATTAAAAAGATATTTAATTTTTCTGCAATTATAAATCACTGACAATCACTTTAACAATTGAAAAATAAAGCGAATATTCAAGATAAAAAGCAATTCCTTTGATTAAAAAAAACAAAAAAGATTTGTTTTCTAATTTTGAAAATATACATTTTACAAAATATGAACTTTGAAAATTAACAAGTTGTTTTTTAACTTTTATTCTTAATTAAAAACTAAAAGAAATTTAATCAGTTTATTATTTAGTAATTTATTTAATAATTTCAAATAAATTTATTTCTTTTAATATTTTTAATAAATACATTTCTTTGCTTCCCCTTTTATATTGTTTTCCAAAATTAACAATATATTAAAAAAAAGATTTGAAAAGCAGCCAAAGACCAGCCGCTCTCTTGCTTACCAACACACTCAAACATTGTGCCACTCTCTTCCAATTGGGTTTGTCATGGTGTGCGTGCAGGCTCTCTTAGCAGCGCTCTCTTACGCTTTGCACTTTTGCATATGTGTTGGTGAGCCACGCTCTTAAGCGCTTCTCTTTTAGTTATTTTTTCTCTTTATCCACCACTGCACCTGTTCGTTTTGGCGCTCTTTACAGCTCACACCACCGATTATTTTGTTTTTCTTATGGTTTTTTTTGGCGCGTTGCTCGCTTCCAATGTTTTTGTTTGCCTTGGCGCACGCTCTTCCCCTCGCCCGCGTTCTCTTTAGCCTCCCTCCACCCGGTGACAGCTGCCATTTGCTTATTGGATGCCGTTGCAGTTGCTCTTCCTCTTGCTGTTTCCACTGCGCCTCGCAGCTTGAAATCTTGTTAGAATTTAATAGAATCTCAAAAGTCCTGCGCAAGTTGCGCTGCTTTGGGGAAATGCAATTTCCTTTTTTTACGATTTTCCAGCATTTTCCACTCGCTTTGCTATTTTTTTTTTCCTCTCTTGTTTTTTGGGCTTGCATTCATTTTTTTGAGAGGGGGTGCGGCGGGAGGAGGAATATAATAAGTTTTTCGTTCGCCTGGCAACAAAGTTGGATGCATTTGTGGGTGGTGGTGGCAAGTCTCAAACAATGGCAGTGCTCTGCTTTTTGCTGATAAGAATGATTGCAGCAATCGCAAAACACAACAACAATGTAGTAGTGGGGGGGAGGAAAGAGAGCTCAAGAACAAAGTCTTTCCCAATGGGTAATTCTCAGCCTTTCCAATTGGATATTGTCTCCTAACTCCCAGACTTCCCCGGTTCATGACACGGCTAAAACGGCATTGAGATCAAAGTAATCGAGCTATCGATATTGTCGCAGTTATTTAATTTAAATAAAATAACTCATTTTAATAACAAAGGTCCAGGGCCAAGGGTAGAATCGTAACGAGGCCAGCCAGCCTTTCGTGATAAGGTGCAGTTAATTATCATTTCCATTCCCGATTGCATTCACATTCGTCACAGTTTCGCGCCTTCACCCACATAAACAAATCAATCGGATAGGAATACATACATATACACGTGTAGAAATGTTTAAATATATCGCATTGTTTGTTATTGAAACAATGCGCCTACACATTCAAGTCGAACACAAACATTTTGTATTTTTTTTCGACTTTTCTCTCCGTTTTCTTTGTTTACTTCGCACATTTTGAATAGAGCGAACAGCGAGTGGAGAGGTCAAATTTATGCATGACCTTCACGGCGCAAAGAAATTAATTTGTGTTAACTAATTCATTGAGAAATTTTTTTTTTTGTTAAAAATATGGTATCTTTTTTGGATGTTAACACAGGCAGCTATGGAAAATATACTACGAAAGCTTAGCCTACATTAATGTTAAGTTTATTAAACTGAAAAGGATATTTGTCTAGTATTTTGTAACCTTTTTCAGTATTTTTAAAGTACAAAAGGCACCTAAAAACATCACAAGAACAGACTGGTTCTTATTGAATATTTCGTATTAAAATTAAATTGAATAGCCAATATAGGATACTAAAGTTAATTAAAACATTATTTCAATATTATTAACTCAAGAAATAAATTATAACCTTAACAGCCTTCAATTACAATAATTTAAACCGCTGCTTATCTAAACGATCTACCCTTTATTTTTAATGCGTTCAATATGAGGTGTTATTACCCCGAGCAAACGGGTTCCCATCTGAACTCTCCGCTGGAAACATATGAAGATTCGCATGCGATACTTAAATCCCTCCCTGATTGCGGTGCCAACAATAAAACATAAATGCAGAAACTGGAAGCGAATTAAGTAGGTGCAAAAGGCGATGAATAAGCACAGGGGACAGTAAAAACTTAAGACCGAAATCAATCTGTAAATTGGCGCAAATAACTCGGGCCAGGGATATAAATCGAAGATCCGGAGATGCCGCGATGAAGCCACTTGACGGGACTCCCCAACTGGCGGGGGATTGATGGCGAAAGCCAAGAGAACTTTGGGAGGACGAGCACAGCGGACGTCATAATCGTTTCAGTGACAAAGCATAAAATTTGAGTTTTACGATTTAACTGGGCCATAAAGCAACCAATTAGTGTCAGTGGCGGTGGCAATGGCGGTGGCGGGGAGGGATTCCTGGGCCACTTCTCGGGGGCAGTGCGTGCTGATTGAATACTTGCCTACGGTTATGAGTGTGAAATGCGTTTAATTGCTTTATGATAATTCTGACAGCTCATTAAAAGAGTCCACGAAAGCCTTGCTGTTTACCGTAACCGGCTTCTGTATTCCGTTCGTACTTTGGCATTTGCGTTTTCCGTTAAACTGACTTTTTAAGGAGCTGCCTAATATACGACTTCCCCTTGCCACCAAGAACCTCAATCTGAATCTGAATCCAACTCTGACTCCGAGGCAGGCCCACGGTAGGGAGCCATAAAAGTGACGACAATTTCGTTTTATTTTTTATGACAGAGCGTCGTCGCCTGCGGTCGCCAGTTCTTCTTTTTTTTCCACCAGGTGAGTCCTCCGATTCGCATGTGTGTGTGAGTGAGTTGTGCAGGTGAATAATTTTCATTGCCGTAAATCACTGTGTCAATCGCCGTTGTAATGGCCGTCCAATGGATGTACACGAAAATGGAGACATCGACGAGGATTTATGGCCAGAAATCAAGAGGGGGGAGATACCCATAAATGTGAATACATTTCCATATCTCCTCAAAGTTAATTAGGGAACTTTGTAGGAAAGTGACTTATGTTCAATTTAAAATTAATATTTACAAGATTTTTCTTCGTTATAATTATAATTTACTTGTTTAAAATACTATATTTAGTTATGAAAATACATTTATATTAATAATTTAAAGTAGAAGCATGGAGAGGTAAGAATTGTATATTTTTCTATCATAATTTAGCTGTTTATTGAATTTAAAACATAAATATAATTAATTATGAAGTGTCTGAATCCAATTAATTGGCAGTGCCTCCCGAACGAAACCCAGAATCATTTTTCTTATCTCAATTAAGTGCCACCTGTGGCAAATGCATTTGCCAGAAACACTCTCAAGGCCCAAAACAAATTGCAATCATAATTAAATTATTCTGATTGAAGGCAGGCTTGGCCAATCGATTTGAGAGGTTGGTCGGGCCAAGAGCCGGCAGCTAACTACCAAGCGGTGCAGGCAATGTTTATTTGAAAGTCAATCTTCAACCAGAGTGCGCGGCAACGGCTTTCAACTCTTTCAAGTCCGGAATCCTCCGGCAAAAGAACTCGCTACTCGAATAAATAAAAAATAAAATGGCCAGCAGGCAGGCAAGCAGGCAGGCAAGAAATTTAAAAACAAACAAGCGGCCCCAAGGTGAGTTTGGGTAAACAAAAATGAAGAATGTTCGCTGATTGACACTATCCGGTGCACATGGTAATTGGTAACTAGGAAATGCACTGCCAGCTCCATCTTCATTCCCATCCCCATCTCCATTTTCATTTCCATTTCCATTCCGGACCCGTACCTGGGCCCCAATCCCATTTAACGTTTCCGCCGCGGCCATATTTCAATCGAACTGTCCGGGAATATATCTGATTAACATGGGCGGCATCCCATGGGTTTATTAAGCCATAAATTAAGCGGGAATGCCTCTGCAGCTTTTGATGGATTGCTGGGAGCTCTCCGTCTCCGGAATAAACCAAACTAAACTAAACTATTCGTGCTGCTTCAGCAATTTTTCATTCCAACTAAAAAGTGACGAGAGCGGAGCAGAAAAAAGGAAAAAATTATTTCATTTACCTAAAAGCTTTTGCAGCTGCCTGGCGTTTCCCCAATTTTTTTTTTCGCTGCATTCCAAGTCTCATTCTACACAATTTTCTTCTTTATTTTCCTTTTTTTTTTTTGTCAAAATGAAATATTTAAGCCCCTAGGAGGAGGAAGCAGACTAAAATCGAGGCTAGGAAAACTTGAAATACTATATTCGTGTGTATCTGTGTCCGCGTGTGTATCTCTGAGATGTCTAAAAGCATTTCAACTTTAGTTTTCATTTCTGGTTGTCGGTCTGCTTCTGGCAGAATGCCTGCAGCTCTTTGTGTTGTTTTCCCTTCCTTCCCCTCTCCCTCCATTTTATATTCTTTGATTTCGTCGAGTTTTCCCCATTTCCATTGCGTACGTATCATCATCATCATCAGTCGCCCATTGTGTTTTCTGTTTTGTTTTTTCTCCGCTTTCCGTTTGCCAATTTTTTGTTCAGCTCCAAACACTGGGAATAAATTTAGCAAGAAATAAATTAGAAAAAAGGCTATTAAATTATTACAAAATTTATGAATAAAAAAAGAAAAAGTTGCTAAAAATTATAACAATTAAAGGCACTAGCAATCCTTGACTCAAAAGCTTCTATAATTAATATTTAAGCCAACATATTAGGCACCAAAATGTGATACTTCCACAATAAATCAATACCTCTTTTCCCAAGTTAAAAACAATAATTTCTTCGAGTGCATAAACACCTCACTCACTCATTCTCAACTCGTCTCCATCGCATTTTCGTTTCGCATCATAATTTTCCGTTCGACGCCGACGACAACAAAAGGGAAACGACATTGAAAATCACGTTCCTTGGGAGGCAACGAAAGGAACTGCGAATTCCATTGGCATGGGCACCCCGTTCCCTCATCCTCCTCTTCTTGGCCAACTCAACCGGCCGGAACGCCCACATAGTTCGTGTTGCGTATTTAGTTGGGACAAACCAAACCCAACCCAACCCAATACGTCCTCCTCTATAAGCACATATATATTGGTCTCCAAGGCCCCACTTCTGTCGAGTCGGAGGACTTTTTTTCAAATGTAAAAGGCTGTAAGCAAAGCACGCGCCAATAAACGGGGAATCGAGTTGGCCAGTTTCAGATTTCCGTTACGTGTTCTTGGCCATTTACCGGCAGGCTCTCGAGCACGAGTTCCTCCCTGGCCTGCCGATTCCATTTATCGGCCATTAATTTAATGCAGCAACTAATGTTGATCTACCGAAAGTAAATCGGGTTAGTTTACGAAGGAGAACTAATTTACCCATTTCTTTCTTTAGCTTTCTCTGCAGAGTTTGAGCAAGAGAACGAATTTAAAAGAATTGAATAGTAAAAAATATATTAAAGATGAACAGTAAGATTAAAATTTCTAAATTTGAATGATTAATTTGCTTGATAATTTAGTTCTATGAGTGTCACATAAAATAAATACTAGAAGTAAACATAAATAAAAAAAGACGAGCTAAATGAGGTCGTAAAATATGGACAAATTGATGCGTGTCTATATAATAATAAAATGGGTAAATTCAGCATACATTTTCCTAGCGTTATTTGTGATTTCAGTTTACTTACTGCCAAATAATATTATTTAACATTATGGCATTAAGACAATAAACTCGGCAGATGCAGTTCCCTTACTTATAATTAATATTATCTTTCGTACTTTTTTGTGTAAATATAAATTTAAAATCATATTTTGACAATAAATATGTTATTTTCGTGTTTCACATATATTTTTCTCACAGAGAATCAGACTGGATTTATGCAATAATTATTAAGTTTCAATTAATATTTTTATTCGTACATTTTTTAAATATAAATATTGAAATACATTTTTGACTTGTTCTTATCTATTATAATATTTATATATCTTGCACAGAAACAAACAAGATTAACCGAAATAATTAGTGAAATATTATTATAATTGTCCTGCTGAACGCACCCCATTAATTAGAGCGATAGGAAAATAAACATGTATGTGTAGATAAGTATTGTTTGTGTCTGACATTGAGGAAAATATTTTGCCATCGAATCTATTTAGTTTCGCAAGTATTTGCATTAGTTTAATCTAACTGAGCAGAAGCCAAAGCTCAGCGAAGGGAAAATTATGACGAACTGATTGGTAGAGTGACGGAAAATGGTAAATGGAATAGGGAAGATGCAGGAGCCGGGCACAGCGAGGGTTCAATTTGTCTGGGCGGCTGCTTATCTCGCTGAATATAAAAGCAAGTGAGCCACGAACTGCATTTTCCGTTTGCCATCCGCTGGGAAATGTCGCTGCCATGAGCAGCCATAGTCGAGATACAGATACAACCATTGCAGCCGGAGGATACCAACTCCGTGCTCTGGCTCGCCGCCATATGGCTTCAAATCCAGAGATCCACACGGCGAAGTTTTGGTGTGTGGCGCGTCGTCATGTGCCAGAATTTTCATCGCCACGGCGGAAAAGCGAGCAATTTCCCAGGGGTCGTGCCATTACGATAACTCGCACATGCGCAAAGAGGGGAAAATGGCAGTGGGCAAAATGGTTAAATGGGTGGTTGGGAATGTGGACGAGGACGTGTTGCCGACCGAAACTGGTTTCTGGCCACACGCGATGCCCGATAAAGGCTGATTTTGCAACTCACTAAAAAAAAACAGGATATTGCCAATATGCTAAATTACCTTTGACAGGGAGAGTCAGGGAATGATTACATTTATTAAATTTATTAAATGAGCATAGCCTGAAGGAGTCGAGAGAAGATAAGAACATTTAGAGGAAGGATTTTTGGATCTAGCAGCTTTTAATAAAAAATAAATATATATATATATTCTTATTAAATTATTAACCTTTCATTTTCTTAAAAAAAAATTTTAAATCAACTTTACGGTTGCATATTTCATTAGCATTTAAAAAAGAAATACTATTATTACTATTACTATACTATATTTAACCTACAGTTAGTAAAATATATAATTTCGGGGTTTCCTTAATTTTCTCACAGTGCTAATATGGATAATCATTAAGATCACATTTTAAAATGAAGTCACTGATCATCTCTGTTAAAATGCAACCATCATCATCAAATATAAATGCATATAATTATGCCTTTTAAAATATATGTAACCAATGCATTGACTTCCTCACAAGAACTCTCTTCACTTAACGAAATTATTTGAAGCCTCCAACATTTAAATTAATTAAGTAAATAATGCTCAGGGGAATATTAAGCTACTTCTCACAGAAGCGTCACTCCTTGCACTAATAATGCGAATAAAATATTAAAACTTATTGGCGAAACCCGTTTCCTCCCTGCACCGATAGGGAATTATTTAACAAAAGCCGCGCCACCGCTTACCATAAATTGCAATTTATGCCCAGCGGCAGGCTTAGCTAACCAGCAGTTAACCAGTTTGACCAGACTTGGGCAACTCGGGGCCCCGAAACGGAGGCTCCATTGCGATTCGAATGAAGCAATCGCAATTAATAATTGTCCGATCATATCGGGGCGAGAATCGGCCATCGCCATTGCAATTGCATCTGCATCTGTTTTTATTTTTTTTGGGTTCGTTGATCCATTCAAATGGCTGGGGCATTCAAGTGTCCGCGATTCGCATTTGGTTTCCATAAATTTAACGACTCTGTCAGGCTCAGGGCACTCCCATCCCGGAGGTGGTCAACTGGGGAACCATAAAGAGTCCGCAGAGTCCATGGAAGATGCATCGCGAAATCAATTGTCATAACAGACCAGTGATGCCAGAAGAGCAGCAAAAAGAGGAGGAAAATGTTTACTTGGACTAGAAAAAATTATTTATTAATAATATTTATAATAAGAGGGAAAGTTTAAAAAAAAAAGTATTTTAAAGATAAGATTTAAGCCCCATTTTATGGGGAATCAAGTTCTAAAAAGCGAAACTTTTTATGTATAATTCAGACTTCTAAAAAGGATAACTCGGCATCACTGCTAAAGACAGTCCCTTGTTAGAGAGTTCGTTCAGCTGGGCAAATATTTGTACTGCCTGTCGGCATGTGGCAGCAACTATATATCTATAGATACGGATAGCAGATCCCAGATTCCACATCCATATGCCCAACCCGTTAAATAGCAACAAAAAAAAAAAAATACAGAATGCAGCAAATTGCAATTTATATGGTTGTCATAAACAGAGTCTGGCTGCATCACTTTCCCTTTTCCGGGAATATTAGAGACGCTTCATTTTTTGACCAAAAAAATCCGTTTCTGTTTTTTTTTCGGTAATTGCATTCAGAGCGTAGCACTCGCAGGTCGCAGGAGGAGGTACCTCTGACCCTTGTACCCTCGTAAACCCGTAAACCCTTTTGCCATATCGCGACCTAGACCGCTGGGCGCAGTGGGAGATCGCCTCCGACGTTCCATTTCCGCAGCAGGCGGCAGGATATTCAGGAGTTTTCGATATTTACATTGAAAATATTTAGCATTTCTTTAGAGTTCATTTTGAATATATTTTCTTAGGCCAAGTTCTAATAAAATTCAACAAGTTAGTATGGAAATTGATTAAATCCGTTGATAGATGCAAAATGCATGTCAATTTTAACTTTACAGCTTCTTTACATGTCCGGGAATCCATGTTCATTTCATATGACACCTTCTCCTAAAAGTTTTCCCCTCACTGGGAGCTTCTTTTCCTTGGATTTGTTCGTTCGTGACCCTTGTAACGATAACAAACGAGCCTACATAAATAAATCGGAACACGAGTGAGTTCGCAGGGCGGGGAAATTGACTGTGCCGCATTTTCGTTTCCATTTGCCGGCTGCAGCTAATCTTCGGGAAAACGAAAAATATTAATGAGCCAAAAGTTTCTCTTTTATGGAATTTCGATACTGACAGACAGACACAAGCAGAGGGAAAAGCGAGAAGCTAGAGGAAAAACTCCATCACTTTGGCCTGGACATGTTTGTCATTTACAAGTTGCGCGCCCAATTACTTTGAGGACCTCGAACCTCGCAAAGGGAAAATGGCTTCCACATCGCCATCGCCCGTCGCCGGCTGCTCATTATGAAAATGAAAGCAGGGAAAGCCGTTTTCCGCCAGAATTTATGCACACGAGCATATTCCATTGGGGAATTCGAGGTCGGTCGATTGCCGTCTGTTTGTCTATCAAACAAGGAAACTAAAAAGTTTTTCGCAAAAAGCACACAAGCTCGCATGAGCACGGAAAGTGAGGCAAAAAAAAAGAAGAAAATTGATGACGCCGTTGATGAGAACGGGGGCAGATGGCTGATGGTGAAAACAAACAAATACCATATAGACAAACAAGCAGCAGCGACCACTCGACGAGACAGACTACTACTGTGGGCGCTAAATGGCGAGCGGGGAGTGGCACTGGATGGGGCGTGGCAAAAGGGCACACGACCTATATGAGCATAAAAATGTGCACAGCAAAAAATAGGTAGCAATGGGGGTTTTTTTTAAGATATTAATATATATATAGAAGATACTATATTACTTTAAAAAGAGTGGGAACTTAAACGCTGGAATACAGAAAGCGGAAGTCCTTCCTTACATTATATTATTTTCCTGTATTTTTAAATAATTTCCACTGACTTCTAGTCAAAGAAATCATAGGAATAATTAAAATTTCCAATAACTTTTGAAGAAGTTTTACAAAGATGTGCCTAATATCGCAAATGTGATCTTTACTTACTTACCAATGTGTACTTTGGCTTGTTCCCTATTAAAAGTCTAGCTTTGATTTTATTTATTACCTGTTAAAGATTTTTTCTTGTGTATATTGTACATATATGAAGCATCGATGTCGACATAATCGAATAAGCGATGGGGTAATGGGGCGCACAGAGGACGGAGATCCGCAACTGGACCCCATGGAATATGAATGCATCTCGAGCATCTCCATATAAATGTCCCTCGATGGTGCGTGAGAGTGTCCTGAGTCCTTAGAGTGCCGAGTGCTCCAGTCCAATCCCCGGGAAGCAACTATGAATTTATTGTATATCTGCTTTGCCGCAAACACGAAAGCGCACTCTGGACGAAAGCGGGGACGCCCAATGGGTTGGGGACGGTTCCTTGGTCGGACGGCGGTGGGCCGAAATGAATTGAAATAAAATGATAAGCGTGAAATAATAATGAGGAGCGTGTTCCGGCATAAATCGGTTTGCAGCACGTCAAACCCCGGCGAATCGGAAGGATTTTTTGGGTCCTCGAACGGCCAGTTGCCATTTTGTTTGGTGTAATCCATGTAATCGGCTGTGAAAAGTGTTTTACATGTGAGTCCGCTTCCATGGGCAGGGAAATGGAGCGGAACTCACACATGAGCGGTGAATTTTCACAAAATAATAACATATATAAATATAATAAATAAATAGCCCCGATTCTCAAATACTTTGCATTTGAAGTTATTTGTTTTTAGGTTATTTTTTAGGCACTTACATTCTGCATATTAAATACAAATATTTATTATTTACAAACGAATTTGAGAGTTTAATCCTTGCAAAATAAATGTAATATAAAAACACCCTATTTTATATTTGTTAAAGCTTAATTTTACCCTTTCCGTTGTGTCATTCCAGCTTGATTATTCGCCGACCCCTGCGGCGAGGATTTAACCCGACGGCAGCTGCTTCAGGTGAGCCACCATCGCGACCTTTTTTCCATATTTATACATAGTATATGTATATGCATGAAAAATAAAAGTTATAATAATGGGGATGTGCATAAAACTCCATCTGGCGCGACTGGCGAACTATCCAATTGAATTGGGTCGCAGGTGCAACTCAGTCAAAGGGAGAATTGCCAGCAGCCACTCGAATTTCGCATGCCAGCTTCCATTTTTATTCGCAAACATGATTTTTGCTAAATTACACTCGCTCTCGCGCGTGTGTGTGTGTGTGTGTGCGGCATATGAAATAGTTGAGGCCCAAAAGTTGTACCTTTTTGCCATTTATTTTTCACATCCGCAAGCAAGGAGATCCCCATCCCCCGTGCCGATATGAAAAAAAGGCAAAAGTTGATCAAATAAATGACGAAATTTCCATATTCCGTCGATAAGAACGGAAACGTGTAGCTCGAAGATTTCCATCAAGTCGAATCCGAATCGCAATAGGAATCGCAATGGGAAAAATAGGAAAGCCGGGGAAAAAGGGCAGGCGAGTAACAAGTTGTGCGAATCTCTTACCGGGGGAAGGTCCTTGGGTGGGCAACAGCGGGCGCTGAATTTCGAAAGGCGGGGGATGGCTGCGCGGGCAGGTACGCGGCAGGACTACAACCCCCATCGCTTAGCTAAGTAAATGGGTTGGCTGACGAACGTGACTTTCGCCAGGACCCATCCACGGTCCCATCTCCGTCCCTGTCCCTGTCCTGGCACTGCCTTCGGTTATTTGGAGCACATGTCTCCTCCAGCCCCAGATATTAGCAATGGCTGCACCATGGAAAAGGCAATCAAATCTTACCATTCAGCTGGGAATATCTAGAGATTTAAATAGGAAATATATTAATTGAAATATGAAAAGTATAATGGAATGTTTTAAGGTGATTAAAACCAAGAAAACGAAAATAAGAAAGAGTTCTGTAGTGCTAAAAGTAACTCTTTTTCATTTGCAATAAGTATGTAGACATACCTGTTATATATTTATAATTTTACCTAAGAATAAACCTACCCTTTTGATAGAAATTCCTACACTTAATTGTCTGCTCAGTTTAGCTTCCATCCTACTGTGCATTTACCTCGAATTCGGTCGAGGAAGCAAGCTAAAAGCCAGTCACGATTCCAAACTAATGAGGAATACACGTAATTACATGTGGTTACGCAATATCAGAAAGTCGGATCCAGTTCTCGGGCTTAGTGGCGGGGAATTCCCGCCTACACCAGTGACACGACGGCCCCCGTTCGAGGAATCAATGCCCTGAGACAACCCCAGAAATTTAATAAACACGCAAGTGCACGGAAGTGAATTATCCCGTCAGTCAATTATGTATGTTGCCCCGCCCATCAGAGCGTTTCCTCCGTGCAAGCTTCCTCACATTCTCGCTTAAGACCTGACTTGGACCTGGTCGTGGGGCCTCCGGGGTTCTGATGTCTTGAGACGCCACATAAATACCTCGTTTATTTGCCCTTATTTCTGGCTGTGTGCCGAGTTTGCCTTGCCCCTGTGTTCCTGCTTCATTAAACGCTTGCCACACTCTCACTTCAATTGGTTGCTTTATTTGTGGCTTCAATTTGCCAGGCCCCTTGTGCTTTTTAATTAAATCGAAGCCATTGCCAAAACCTAATTAAATAGTCCCCAGATCGTTCCAAAGGAGTGAACTTAGCTGGCATATTGTTTACCTGGTCGCAAATGAAAATAATAAAACGTTAGTTGGAGCAGGTGGAAATAGATAAGGCAACACAATAGGACCTCAAAAGTTACTGCGGAAATAAAATAAAAGTTAATATTGAGAAGTCAATTGCGGAGTTAGTTGAAATTAATTTATCTTTTGATGAAATAGTTGGAATTCTTCAAGTTTAAAGGTATTTGGGAAACTAAAAAATTAAGGAGACAGCATAGGTTATTCTATATCCTTTTTATGAGCCAGTAAACGTAGTGAAAATTAAGGCAAATGTCAATGGTTTCCTTTTATAACTGTGGCTTGGCAAGGATATCATTCTATTAAGAAAATAAAGCATTGGCAATGAGAATTTGTTGTATTTTGCAGTTGTAAATATAGAAAGCCATGCATACACCTGTCTCTGCATAAATACAACTCAATTTCTCATGATTTTAAAAATATTCTTTGCCATTTTCACTGCCCATGTTTACACAAAATTTGTTTAAAGCAAAAATCGAACAACAGAAATTTAAGGCACACTTTTCTGATAAATGGAGGGATGTTGCATGTAGCTTCTGTAGTATTTGCCATGTCTGAGAGCCTCTAAATAAATAATGAAATTACGTCTGCAGCGGAGAACTTCATGTAAGTGGCTCCAGAGTTCATTTGAAATTTTAATCAGCGCAGCGTGCTGCAAATTCCAATTGCGCCGCCGAATTGAATTAATTTAACTAATTTCTTGGATACATTTGCATGGAACACTCCACTCCCCACTCCAATCCACCGGACTTGATTACATTAAAGATGCGCAATTAGAAGGGCCAGCAAATTCGCAGAGTGAGACACAGTCGCCCCGCCTGACTGGGGGGAAGGGTTGCCCAGCTGGAAGACCGGAATGGCTCAGGGTTGGGTTGGGCCACCACCGACTTCATTAAGTGCCAGAAGGTGCTGCCAATTTAGAGCTACGGTCCTCCCTCACCTGTGTGGGACTTTCGTGAACGGGGGGATTAGTTAAAGAGCTGCCCCTCAAGTGAAATATTAATGGCCACTGGGCAGGAGTTGGGACAAAGGAAACAACAAACGGGGGAAAATTGTGAAATCGCCTGCAAAGGAAAAACTCAAAATATTATGAAATTAGCCAAGAGAGTGTCACTGGGAAAAGGGAACAAGGTTTGGCTTTTAGGCATGATGATTGCCTTTTAACTTCATTGAAGAAATTCTTTAATAAAATTAATAGAGATCAAGTTTTTAGATTAATAATTGCTTAGAAATATTCGTATTCAATTTAAAGGTATTTAATAATTACAAATTTATTCAACCACTTAAACTGTGCTGTTAAAAACGCTTTCAATAAATATTAAATATGGAAATAAAGCCTTTATAATATACAAATATTTTCCACCAATTCCTTTTCTTTGAGTGCATTTATTTATCCCATTTCCCAGTTCTGACATTCCGCACTTTTTGTGGAAAACTTGTTGTCTGCGCTTCGCCTTTGATTTATTTGCGTCAGAATGCCGAAGGCCGCCTCTAATTAAACAAGCAGCACCTTCATGGGGGATACAGTGGATAGCATTGGCATCCAACAAATATCGAATCAGCTACGAATCGTAAACAAACTTTTGCCGGTTCAGTGGGAGTTCAGCCATAAACAGCTGCACACCGAACGGGTTCAAGTTGAGCCAAGAAGCTATTTCGAAATGTGCACACAGAAAGAAATTTTTACTCCATATTTTGAATAGTTTACTCCAAGAATTATTTTTTAAACTAAAAATTAGTTATATTTAACTCGTATTCAATGGAAAATAATAATAAAAAGTTAATATATTTTTGTGTGGCTGGGACAAGGTAGGGAAACTATCTGAAAATCGAATTCAGAAACTCACGTAGCAACAGTGGGCACAAAAGTACACGCAGAGTAGCAACCACTATGCCAGTGTCGCCTTCTCTCTCTCTCTCTCTTTCTCTCTGAGGCTGCTACTGTCCCCGAGTGCTGTGCGCACTCTGCATCCCTGTCACACTCACACTGGCACACGCACACGCACCCAGGTAGAGGCAGCTCCTGGTGAGGCGGCGGCCATTGAAGCTGGCGGCCATTCGCTCCGCCAACCCCTCGACATCGGCCACTCCTGCCAGCGGCTCTCGAACGGAGAACTGGGGAACTGCGCAAAACAGAAACGAAATCCCTCACAAAACTCACGTAACCTGAAATTGACTTGAGTCTTGAGCCTGAATCGAGGCGAAAAATCTGTTGTTGTCGGAATTAAATTTATATTCTAGGCTGCAGTATCCCCGCCCTGCTCCCTGCCCCTCTTTTGACCCCCGCAGACCCAGTAGATAAAAAAACAAAAAACTGAAAACTGAAATTTGTTTGGGTTTCATGGGGGGACGGACCCTGGGTGTGCGTGCGTTTGTTTGTGACTCATAGAGCCACATTCGTTATATTATTTTCTTTTTTCTTGTTGTTGTATATGCGTGCTGGGGCACATTTATTTACATTTTTTAATGCACCCAATAAAGAAAACAAAGCACAAACAAGTTTTCTTTTCGCTTTTATTTTGCAGCGCTGCTTTATTTGTTTTTAAGTGGGCACAACTTGACTCGCAGATATATTTTCGTTCAACAAACTTATGTTGGGCTTTGATTTATGTGACATACTTTTTAATGTTACGATTTTTAAAGCAATGTAGACTGCTTACATTATTTATGGAATTTATTGGTAATAACATAGGAATATATAGCATTTTAAACTAATTTAAGAAGAGTATATAGTATTTGTAAGTTTTCAGTTGATTTACAAGGGATTTCTTCTTTTAAAATAGTTATTCATTATATAGAAATGTATTATACTCTTTTTTCTTAGTTAAACAATGTGACTTCCATGATATTATTGACTTTTTATTGACCAAAGACTAGGCCTTAGATCCTTAAAAGTTTTGTTAAATGACTGCAGTTTTTGATTATTATTTTAATATTCAAAATATTAAAAGAAAGTAGCATATTATATTTATCTTTATATTTTAACTTATTTGCATTTAAGTTAATTATTTATTCGATAAGCAAATATTTGCAATGTTATCCTCGGACTCCCTAACATTCTTTTATATCATTTCCACGGGGGGATCTGCCAGAGTTCTGAAAGCATAAAATATGAATGATGACCCTTGTTGCAGGGGCAATTAACTTGCGGTGCTGCATCGTAATGTCTGCCAATCTCCGTAAGGGGAGATTGAGATTAGAATAGAGCTCTAGCTGGGGGGCAGTCGAGCGTTGAACCCAGCTCCAGCTTCTAGTGCGGATTGGCATAGAAATGGCTACATTTCGGGGCACTCCGAAGGCGGGGTCCCTCTTTTTGGTTATATGGCCAAAAAACAAAAAAGAAAAAAACACTGCAGAGCCCGTGGGGAGTGCGCAAACTTTTCTGAAAAATTCATATTATTTCTAAGTAGTTGCGGGCACAAACTATGAACTATGACCTCCGCCAGCGAAATTGCGCGGCTTACGAGTACACGAGCTCGGGGGAGCAATCGAGGGGCCTTATCAGGGGGATTTATGCCAAATGATGGCAGATTGCCAGGCTGCCAAGGAAGAGAGAGAGCTGCAGCTACAAGCTGCGCGGGGATTCGGAGATGGAATGGATACGGATTCAAATGGCAATGGCTACAAAAGCCACGGGCGGCGAGCCACCATGCGACGGCGAGGCAACATGCTTTTTAGTGTGTCTGTCTCTCCACAGCTTTTCTTTTATTTTCCCTCATTTTTGCGCTTTTTCCTCGGTTGTTTTTTACAATTTTCTCTCGAGTATAATGGCTAGAAAAAGTTGCGCCATCCCCGAGAATTTGAGAAACTGCACAGTGGCACAGTCTCAGGCGGTAAACTTACTGCAATCAGAATGAAATATTGATTCTTCTGCTAAGAATAAACTATAATCATTCTCTGTTGAATCTAATAAAAAAAAACCTATATATGTATAATAAAATAGCTAAGATTCTTTAATTTCGAAATTCCATTGTCCCCACTGTGCGGCGCTTGACATTCGGCTTCTGCTGCGATGGCCCTGGCAGTAAGCAGTTGGCAGTCGGCATTGCCACCGTGGAGCCAATTTGTTGCGGTTCATCAATATGCCACACCACACACATCCCGCCCGCCCGGCTCGTCACCGCATCCCCCTGCAGATATTCCCGTCTGTAGCCACATCTGTAGCCACATCCCGGCAAATGGCCATGGCCCAGGCCCAGGCCCAGACCCGAGCCGGGGGAGCCAACCAGAATGCCATTCGGAGCCAGGCGCAAAACGGATGCGGATGTGGTTGGGCGGCTCTCCTCGCCACTCTTGCCCCTCCAGGGGATGGGGGGCGTGGCTGAGGCAGTGGCAGTGGCCGTCGAGGAGCTTAAGTGGCTCCACGTACTGCTGCTGAAAAAAATATGTGCATAAATTTAAAGAATCTCAATTTACTTGGCCCGTGTTCCTTCTTTTTGTGCCGGCTGCTGCGAGATTTCGTCTCCGTTTCTCCGTCTTTTCGATTCTTTCAATTCTTTACACTGAAAAATGTTCAAGGTGTTCTTTATGTGATATTTATTTTACAATAAAATCAGACTACATAGAAAAATAGGCAAACATTGGAGCAAAACTTACAAGAATTCTCCTGTATTTTCTCTTTTAAATACTGAAAAATGATTAATGGAAGTCTAATGCTGAAATATATCCTGGGGACTGTTTAAAAACTCTATAATTCTTCTGATTTATTTAGTGTTAGTGCTGCAAATGTATCCTATATCAGATATTACTTTTATTTACTAAAGTATGATATTATTCCGTTCAGTAAATATTAATCCAAAAATTCTACAAACTTTTTCTCTGTGTGCCTGCTCAGCCTGGTGATTTGTGAGCTCAATTATGGTACATTTTCTTGTCTTGCCCGCCGCCTTCACTTCCATATCCACTTCCACATCCACCTCTGCAGCCATTCCCCCCTGTCTTGCCCGCTCCACCTTGGCCGTGGTCGTTTTTTGTGGTTGTCACTTTGTTATTTATTCAGCGCCATGGAGCTGGCAGGTCTGGACTTGGATCTCTGGGATTGGGATCGGGATTGAGACTGGGGGTTGCGGCAGTGTGGCCGTGGACCTGGTACTTGGTTCCCTGAACGGAGGAGGATGGAGATGCCGTTGTCGATGCCGTTGCCGATGCCTCGGCTGTTAATGAGTTCGTTCGTCTTCACAGCTCCGCATTTGGATGCTAATGAGTGGATGGCATCCAATAAATTTAGTTCGCGGGCTTTGCTTTTATCGCTCCACTTGCATAATTCTGTTCACATTCTGTTCGCTGCAGGGTTGCCTCTGGGGGTACAGAGGTCAATAGAAATTTATGGGTCGCATTGTTAACGCCACTGATTAAAAATTATTTGTATTGTGTAGTTGCCGTGGCCCCCTTACAGCTTCCCCTGCTTCCCTGATTACTGATTGCTGTTTACTGTATAAAATATAACAAAGATATCCTCTGACAACTAGCATAGTGATAACATACAAGGGTTGATCAATCTGTGCTCTCTACTTGTTATAAAAATAAGAAAAAATATATAATATATTTATATATATAAATATTTCAGCTTGAATTTAATAAAAATAGTTTCTAACTTAGTCATTAGATTATAATGCGTTTTATAGTTAGACATCCCTGCACCTTAATTCATTCATTGTGATTTCCACCACAGAAATCGGTGCAAGCTTTCACGGTCCCACTTAAAAATCCCTGATAACAGCTTTTCAAAACTAATTGGTTGATAAAACTAAATGGTTTCCCTATTCCCTAGGCTCTTCTTGTTATCACAATTCAGTCTTTGTTTAAAAAAAAACTGCCGCCTGGCTTACACAATCGTGAGAAAACCAAACTGAATAGAATTTAAAACATTTAATAAAGCAATAAAAGAGAAATATACTGATTTTACCACCGAAATTAATGTATATTTTGGCTAAAAATTACTGATTGAAATTAGTTACTATTGCAGCAAGAAAATTATATCAATAATAACAAATAAATATCTAAAAAGGGCAAAACTTTTCTAATTAATAAAGGAGGAAGTATTTTAATAATTTTATTCATATAATTGATGTTTAAATATTTGTTATTACTTTTTTAATATGACTGGTTGGTAAATATCAACTTTCTTATATTATTTATGTAATAATTGACTCTAATGTATATTAAAATATGAAACTACATATAAAACAATGGCAAAATAGACGAAAGGAAGCTGTAAAGCAAACAGATAACTTAATTTCATATTAAAAATGTGTTTATAACCCCTGAAATTATTATTAATTTAATACAACTTAGCATTATTCAGCGTTTTTCTCCATGACACATAAACCTACCGTTAAAGTACATACTTTTAGAGTGAATAAAAATACCTAAGAAGCCTTGAAAATGTCGTGCTGCCGCACCCATCGATTTTTGACACATCCCAAATTATGGCCAAGTAAAAATAGAAGCTCGTAAGAGTTGTAAACTTCGCAGAAAATCGCCTTCAATCCGCAACTCGGTCAATTATCGTCATGAGAAATGTTTTCTCCAATCGGCGCTCGGATAATTGTCGACTTACAAACAAGATTGTGTGTGTGGCAAAGCTAACCAGATTTACGCAAAATTCCACTTGCTTGGAATGGAAGGAGGGAGGAGGGAGATACCCACTCCACTTAGCAGGCGGCCATTGGAGTGCCGTCTCTTATCTGACGCCTCGCAAACTCCAATGGGAGCGGCACGTGCACGCCGCCTGGCGGTTGAACCGGCAAGCTGCCGGCCAACTGGGAGATAGAGTTATATCCTTCAGCTGGAGCTGCACTCTCGAGAGACGTCTTCCAATCGTCAGATAACCACATGCCGCCAGGGGGCGCTGCAGCAAATCCCGTTTATCTGCCGCTCGGGGCGGCCATCTTGGATTTATCTGGCGCGCCGGCATTCGGCAGATATGCGTCCTTTTCTCGCACATGCGCGCAGCGTCATCTCGAGGCGTGGCAAATGCCGGCGTCGACAGAGGCCGCTGTGGCAGCAGCAGCGCCGCCTACGCACACCACTGCAAGCACAAATACAGTCGCAGAATGACCCGCCCCGCCGCCCCCTTGGCCAAGTGTTATATCATCGGAGAAGGGGTCGCAGCGCGTGTCTTCCATTATTCGACGGGGCCAGCCTTGTTGGCATGGCAACGCGGCCTGCAAGGGACTCCGGGACCTGGCCTGGGGCCTGGGATTTGGTTTCTGGACTGGGAATTCGATGCCGACATCCATGCAGGCCAGCAGCGATTCGAATGCGCATGAATAGCGCTGCGTTGCTCAGATACTTCCAAAGATAAGTTCCCTGAATAGATTTTAAAATTGAAGAAGGTTTGCTTTTCACTAGATTCCTGCTTAGGAAGAAGAATAGGAAAGAATAATACATTGTTTTATTGAATTAAAGGTTTATTTTGCATTTACATAAGTTAAATATTGGAATTTTAAAATAGTAATTAAATTTTAAATATTAAGGGACTAAATTGTTTTTTGTTATTCATATTAGAACATATAAATGTTCGTTTTTATAACAATATGTAAATCTTGATTTTCAAAATCTATAGTTTTCTATAATGGAAGGAGATTTTTCTTAGTAACCAACATTCTAGAATTATTTTAACGTTAAAAACAAAAGATTTTATAAGAATTTTCTTGTACTGTATTTTCCTATAACTATTTCTAGTAGAAAACTTTGACAATATCTTAAAACCTGCATTGAAAACAAGTAAAAAAGAGAGTTTCTTTACATAAAAGTTCTCTAAGGAAAAGACAAATACTAAATACGAAATTTAAGCAAATAAATAAGCTAGTAAACACATTATATTAATTAATTGGGTGAGAACCATAAAGATAAATATGGATTCATGCAAAAAAACAATAAAACAAAACAAAAGCAACTCGCAACCAACCCTCGACTTGCCGGCGGCAATTGGAGCTCGATTAGAAGTCTCCTCCTTGATTTGCCTTATGCAAATTGGCATTCTTTTGGACCACACACTGGCAGCCAGCTACTAATTGTCAATTAGCGGACAAATGCTAATGGCGAAGGCCATTGCCGGAGACCGATTTGTGAGGGAGCCTCGCTGCCCTGACTAATTGAGTCCAGAATACATTCTGGCCACGATTTTCTGGGGTTTTCCTAAATCTTAAAGTCGCCGGCGAGTTACGCGGCGAGTGGCCATGTTTGCACATTCATTCATTCGAAAATAAACGCAACTCAATTTGCATAACTGAAATGCAGAATTTATTTTAATACAGGCATTGCATAAAACGTACTTCTTTATATGCACTCACACTCCGGTCGTGTGGGATCAGAGGATGAGGATGAGGATGCGGATGCGAATGGCGGATGAGGACGAGAATGGAGATGGAGAAGGAGAATCGGGATCCAGCTGGAATTACAAGAGCAATTTATGCAAATGCCACAACTCGCCTCCAGTCGCCTCGCCTCGCCTCGCATCCGACTGGCCAAGATGGAATATTTCAGTCACGTT
This sequence comes from Drosophila kanapiae, assembly GCA_008042475.1. Classification (NCBI taxonomy): domain Eukaryota; kingdom Metazoa; phylum Arthropoda; class Insecta; order Diptera; family Drosophilidae; genus Drosophila; species Drosophila kanapiae. The sequence goes on from VNJM01001497.1 coordinate 428,660, forward strand.
AATTCATTCACGTTTAATTCACGAATAAAGTTCGTAACTTATTTTGTGCTCATAATGCATGGAAATTTATGACCCCTGCGGACTTATCCCCAGCAGGTGAGTCCATTAAGTGTTCGATTTACATCCGATGGGCGAGGCATTCTGCCCGCTGATTTATACATATCCCGGATCCTGTCCTGGGTCCCCGTTCAGTCTCAGCGTGCACTTTGTGGGTCCCTGTGTCTATTAACGACTTGATAAGTCGCATTTTCCCAGCTGCCGCATTTCTCTCCCCGTCCTTCCGAACACCGGAAATAATTAAACGAGACGAAGTTCTGCCATATTGGCCAAGGCAGAAGAGGTGACGAATTTCATTAGACAAAACTGACAAAATGTCACCAACTGCCGGCTGGGGATATAAAAAAAGTTGGCCAAAATATTGGCCAACACTTTCGTTGGCCAAATTAAAAAGAAATGTTAGCTCAAGTGTTCGAAGCAGAGGCGTAGTTAGGGAGGATATACATACATATATATAAGATAACTAAAATACTTGTATTTATTTCGTTCTTTATTTGACAAAAATAAGGAACTATAAAGAAGAAGAATATACTGGTTTAAATCCCCCGAAAAACTTTGTCAGCTACCAAGCTTAGTCACCTTTAAGGCCAGGCCCATTTCTATATTTAGTCTCGGGCCATGACATTCACCGAATTATAGTTCCGTTCGAGAAAACAAACAGACACCGCCTGAGTTAAATGATATATATGTATATATATTTTCATAATTCCATATTTGCCGAGCTTATTTGGCTTGTTTTGTTTGTACACTTAGGTGTGTTCCTTCAGGCCGAAATAGAAGTCAACATCCAGGCAATTGGGGCACTTACTGGGGAATCTTGTCAAGTGCACTGCAAGAAATATTGAGGGGGCCAAATCTGGGAGAGAAGCAGATTTGAAAATGAAACCATTTCTTAATTTCATATGGTTATGTTACCAATGAAATCGGTAGTTAATGGCTTTATAAATGCAAGTAATAAAACTGCGAGGCGCATCATTCATTTCTGAATAATAGCGTGTTTATTATCTTTGCTTTCAAACGATTTTTAAATGTGTTTATAATGTCTTAGAATCCAAATGTTTAACAATTAAAAAAGGGGTTTTATTACCCAATTTAAAGCTAAAAATAGATTTTGTTTTTATGATAAATTAGTTTACATTTGATTGATATTAAAAACCATCAAATAATTATTATAAAATTAAGTCTCAAGCAAAAGGAGTTTCTTTTCAAGTCTAACATTTCTATAAAAGAAATTTTACCATCCGATTTCTGTCAGTGGAGAACCATGGAACGTCACTTGCCTGAACTGCAACGGCTGCCATCAGGAGAAGCCAACCGACGGAGTCGAGCGACTTCCTTCCCGTCCCCCAAAGGAACACAAAGGCATTCCGTATCCGGAATGGGAACGAAGCCATTCTTCCGAATCGTTGCCTTGTGCACAAATAAAGGAAAAGCCAGGGCACGGAATAAGTGCCTATACGGTCCGGAGTCGGTATGCGGGTGGTTTGGGGACTCCGGGACTCCGGGACAGCGAGATTGCGGGACTCTGGAAGTGCGAGCTCCCGGATTCACTGTCCGTGTCCGGCATGCGGCATGCGGCATCCCTATCCGGAGCCGCTGCAACTGCTGTGCAAATAATGGGAGGGCAAACGTGGCTTCGGGGGCGGCAGACGACACCTACAACGTCCACGGGGATTGCAGCCACTCGAAAGAGATTTACTTTTGGCAACCGCTGCTGGCCCAATCGGGGGTGGATCCGGGCCGAACAGCTCCTCCATTTTGCCAACTCCATCTGCGTCTACATTTCGGGACGTCGACACGTTTGGTGTTGGCAAAAGTTTTCTCATTTTGGCAAGATGCTCGCTCGTAACGAAAATTGTCGAGTTCGCCAAAAACGCCGATGGGAAGGAATGGATGGATAGAGAGTGGAGGTCTGGCTCGGCGTACCAGGCAAAGTGGAACCGCATGCACTGGCGACATTTCTCATTAAAAGTTTTCCACATTTTGTTGTCTCAACAAACATTCTTATCAGCAGACAGAAGCCATTCCAATAACGAACCCCCAAAGAAGGGAACAGGCAGGCAGGCAGTCAGGCGGCGAATGCACAAAGCCAGAAGGAAATCGGATCGGAAGACAGGTGTCTGACAGCTTAATCGGATGTAATGAAATATGGCTGGCTTAATTAATAAGAGCTTGGTGGGGATTGCGGTCTTCAGAACGTTCAGAGCGTTCAGCATTATCGTAAGCTAGCGGTGTATGTAGACATTCTGGAAAACTCGCAAGAAAATGGGGAGAAATAAAGACTTTGATTAGAAATTCATGTCGAAAGACTACAAGAAAGCAGTTTGAACAGCAAATAAATGTCAGAAATTCTTCGGAAATTTATAATTCTACAATACCAAGTTGGTTTGATTAACATTTGATTTGAATATTACAAGATCTGAGTAATAAACCTGGATTTATAAGAGTAGCCACATGTTTACTCAACAAACTATTAATTTGCTAAAGCGATTACTATAGTTAACCGACCAAGAGATAATAAATTAAACTTAACTGTTACGGCAACATTGTATGCCCCGATTAATAAACACACGACCGACATCGATCTGTGTATATACTTTTTTCTAAGATATTCCTAGAGATCTCAATGCCAAAGAGTTTTCTCGGCCCTGCCTTGAGTGCGATTATTTCCAGTTTTTAAGGGCCAATTAAGGAAATGTGCCTTGCCTATGCCACATTGCTGCAATAAAGTATGAAATGATAATTTCCAGAAACAGGAACAGCAAACGGCAACTGAAACAGCGGACCTTGAAACTAAATTAGGCGCAACCTGCGTGCAATTATCGTTAGTTGTTTCTGCAAAGGGTTGAGTCGCGTTAGACAAAAGGGTTGGGCCCGAACGGATGGTTTGGCTCAATGTCAGTTCGCTCGGCTCATAAGGCAATAAAACAAGGTCGGAACATAAAAAATGAGAGGCACAAGGACAAGGCTTGCCACCCACACACACACTCGGCGAAAAGGAAAGGGAAAAAAGAACAGAACTCGACAGAGCCAGTTTAAATCCTTCGCATTATGGCCGCACAGTGGGCCCATTGAGAGTCTTGCGGCTGAAGAGCGGAGCGATCTCGCTTTCTTCCTACAAGCATTCGATGCTTCCACAGTCCCACGTTTTACGATCTACGAGAAATGGCCGTAAAAAGTGAGAGTCATTAAAAATTTTACTGCTTCTCAAGGTCGTCGTCGCCGGGGATTTTATGTCACTGTTTTATGGCCTAGCTGCTGCTGCGGCTGTGGCTCTCACTCACGGCCATTGCCATTGCCACTGCCATTCGGTAATCGGCATCGTCATCGCCATCGCCATCACCATCGCCAGCGACTGACCCAATTTCCGTGTGGGATCTGGGAAATACTCGTACCTGGCCAATTGGTTCAATCATTTTATGGATGGCCCCATTTGCATGACCAAGTTCAACGAACCTGCGAGTCAGCGCACAGTGGTCGCAGCTTCTGGTAATAGTAGGTGTCATTCCAAAGGCTTTCCCTTTTGTTTAAATAATGTTTAGGATTTATGTTTAATATTTAAAGCAACTGAAATAACTTACTTAAGTTGTAGCATAATATTTCTCTGACATTTGGAGGCTTGTCTTTAACACATTAGTAATAGATACACTGCTATTACAATTAAAATGCTTGTCCCATTTAAATAATCTAAAACAACTCTTTATTAATTTAAATATTAATAAATAACTATCCTCAGATTTAAATTGAATATTTATCAGATTTATATTTATCAGCCGGAGTTGTTAGACAAACAATTATTCCAACTCATATATTTAAAGAAAAAGCCAAGAGCGCTTATTAAAAATTCAATATGAGCTGCTCCAGCATCTGGAAAGGAGCTAAAACCTAAACTTGGACCGAAAGTTTTAGTTTATTAACGAGAATCCAAAAGTTTTTGTTCTTACCGCATAAAATATTTAATATATTCGCTTGGCTTTCATATCGCAGCCGGAACACACACTCACTTGATGCCTTATGAAACTTTTGCCGCCTTTTGGCTCCTTGGCTGGTTTCTGGCTTATTTGCGAATTTCGTGCACGCCTCGGAAGCGGGCAGAAAAGTCGGAGCAGAAATGCTTAGTGGCAAGTGCCGAAACTAAATCCAATAACTATATGCTGAAACATTCATGAGCGCAAATTGAACACGTTCCTGCGTCTGGCTCCTGCGAACCGAACTCCGATCCCGACTTGCCTTTGGCTCGCTCGCACTAAGTTCAATTGAGCTTGGTTAAAGCAGCAGTGGATGGGATAGAGATTGGGTTAGGGATTGGGATTGGGACTGGGGACTGGTACTGTGACTTGGACTGGCACTGGGACTGGGTCCAGACAGGTCCACCGGGGGCCAACGCACTCGTCGCTGCAGCAGGTCGAATTATCCACACCTTCTGCAAAAAAGAGTAACGACCATTTTGATTGCAAGTATTTCTCGCAGACGTTTCCCTGCATTTAACAAAAATGGTGGCAAACGGTGGGAAATGGTGGGAAATTCCTTCACTGATTGCACGTTTCTCATTCAGCTCAGAGCTCAAAGTGTGTGCATTCCCTCACACTTCACTTTCAGAATAATTGAATCGAAAAATTGCTTCGCTTCCATGAAAGGAATCCGATGTGACATTCAATCCACGACAGTATTCCTTGAAATTCAATTTGATTTGCGATTGAAGGAGGAGATCTTTGAAAAGGAGCTTGGGGAAAACGGAATATAGCTAAGTAGTTGCTCTTTTGGGAACTATTTTGATGTACAATAGATGGAAAAATATTTTATAACTATGCTGTAGTGAGTTAAATTAATTTAAATTTGATTTACGATTATTAATTGGTCGCTTCCTTGTATTACAAGCTACAGCTTATGTCATAGTTATTCATTCATTTATTTATTAGCTATTCCTAAAATCTATCATTTAATTTAAGTTCAAAAGGTAGAAAATCGGATATTTATATTACCTTTAATTTCCTTTTAGTTAAGGTTTTAATTTGAGCCATTTCCTTGAGTTTTAAGTTATTTTTCCTGTCTGTTTTGAGAGCTCCATCCTGCAGGTGTTTCTTTAATTTTAAATTAAAGCATTGAGTTCTTGTTCTTTTTTTTATATCGTTTGGCAATCATCATTGGTAAACCTTGACGTTCCTTTATTAGTTTAATAAATGGAAAGTTTTCTTAACTAAAAACAATTATTATTACATTTATTTACAAGTTTACTAAGTTTGAATACAAATTTTAAAGATGTAGGAACTTGAGAACATAATTATATATTTATTTTAAAAAAATAAGATACAGGAAGAGTTTCAATTATAGCTGCTAGGCTGCCTATAACTTCGAGCTTGAAAATGACATTATTTGTTCACAAGAATTAATTTTAAAATATTTTTAAAGCCCCTTTATATATTTTGCTAAAATTATTTTAAAAATATAAATATTGCAGCTGTGGTTATTCTCATTTAAAAATGGAAATACAATTTTGCAAAAGAAAAACAAATAAAAACAACAACAACCCACCCCCTTTAACAGCTGTTTTCCCATATTTAACCCCCGAAATTCCCGCCACCTTCGAATTTCTGGGGATTTAAGAGAGCTAAAGAGAGCACTTTGGAGCGCTGGCCAAGTGTTTTCGGTGGCGGCACAGGGTGACTCGTGTGCCTGGCGGCCTTCTCTCACTGCAGTATCTCGAAATAAATAAAAATCCCATTAATTATCATATTTAACTGGGCGCAACGACAGGTGGGCATCGAGAATCGACAATCGAAAGTCCCAATTAAGCCATTTCTCCTCTTGCTCGACTCCGGTGGCAATTTGCATTCCAATAGCTCGCAAATCAGGGAGAATCGCTGTCTGAATCTTGGCAGGCAATAACTTTGGGAAGCGATGGGTTTATTAGCCACCAAGTGACATTGCCTCGTAAATAAACGCTGCCAGCCACTTAAATCTCATCTCCATCCATCGATGCTGATGATGATGATGAAGGGAATGGTGTGGTGTCGATAATGCCGATGGAACAATGGCTCCTGATGAGAAAATTTCGTATGCAACCGAAGCAACCGGGCCAGCGTGGGGGGAGATCAAAAACTAATGGAAGAATTTCGGGATGTGTCACGAGCTTGAGTTATGGTTAAGTGCACTTTTTGGGCTGACTTTTCGCGAAAAACACCTCCCAGCGCCACCCCGTCCACCGGTCCCAATGCCACTTTTCCACACTCTCCATCCAATGCCGTGTTGTTTGCGTCTAAATGCAAATTTTGTGTAATGAACATCGTGCTGGGAGAGAGAGAGGAGTGAGCTGCGTTCATTATACTATTTGAAGGGTTTGAAGGGAATATCCGAGATGGCTAAAAACTTGTATATAAAATCAGGGAACTTACAAAAAATCGGGTTTCTCTTAGAAACTATTATTATATAGTCGTTACAAATAATATTATAATATAAATAACGAATATTAATTGTAATATGTTATGTATTTATTATATTTGTGAAAACCTCTACAATTCTGCTTACTTTTTATATGAAAATCTTTTTTAATTTAATTAAATTCAAGTCGAAAGGGTATCCGCGCTTCGTCAATACTTTTTTTGGCTCGTTTTATTTTTGTGTTAGCTTCAAGTTTGAAGCTTTGCTGCTGCCGCCTGACTATTAGCTAATGCCAGAGCCGCAATTCGTGACGTGCTGCGCCACCTTTCCCCATCCCCTGGCAACAGCCTGCGACCTCCAACCTCTCACCCCTCAGTCAAAGCCAAATCCAACCCCAACCGCAGTCCTGTTGCTGTTGCTGATGCGCTTCGTAAAGTTTGTGCAGAAAATTTGAATATCGCTTGGCTGGGCAAGCCGGGGTGGCGGCGGCGGTGTTGTCAAAAGAGGGTTGGGTTGGGGTATTATTTGGCCATGGCCGACACCCATGTGTGAGTCTGTATCTGTGCTAGGTGGTTAACGTGGTGGCACGGTGGTGGAAATGGAATTGCAACCACCAACAGCTCACGTTGTTTGCACTTCTCACCCACCGCCGCCCGAAACTCTTTATTCAGCGTCCTTGCTGGGTCTCTGCCCTAGCTCGGCTTCTGTTATTAATTTTCCTGCTCCTCGGGAAGCAACCCTCCTGGCCGCGGGAAACCCCCTACAAGCACTGCCTGGGGCCATTTAGCCCCAATTGCGTCTCGGTCCCAGACTCACAATCAGTTTCAGTTCCAGAAACGCTCTTTGTCTTGGGGCCCGGCGATGCGTTTCATTAATTAACTGAAACGCTCTCGACGAGCTTTGCACGTTACAACAATGAATTATTTATATAAAATTTGTCTGCCATTTTTTTTTTGCCTGCTGCGTCTTTGTTGCCTTTGGCGGCAGTCGCAAATTTGTTGCCATTCTCACTCTCTCTCCCTCTGGAGTCCTTTTTTCCTGCCCAGGAGGTGAAACGAAGTGCATTACTTTCGGCCATTATTGACCAGATTTTTTTGTCCGACGTCTGCGGACTCTGAACCTGTGTTTAAGTTATTTTTGCTTGAGAAGACTTCCCCCTACACAGAATAAAATATATTTATATATTTAAAGATTTGCGTGTCTGGGTTCCGTTTGAATGACACTGAATTGCTTTTAACGGCCAACATTATAAATAATGCCACCTGATATGCATTTCGCTGCTATCTTTATATATTTTTCCCCTTTTTACCTTCATTTAACCCTGCTTGGTGGCAAGTATTTTCCACTCGGCAAAGCGTGGCTTAATTAAATTATATAAATTCCCTGCTTTGCCCTCTTCTCCGGGGGATTACCCGTCTGCATTTTCCATTTATTCCACACCAAATCTGAGCCAGAACAAATTTGATACTTTTCCACCGTTTTTTTTCGGTGCTTCTGGGGAAAAATTAGAGGATTAAATTCAAAAGGATTTTAGTCGGGGAGTTGAGGAGGAGTTGGATTGGTCTGGACCTTGCGTTTTAATGGATTTTTATAGTCAAGACACCAGCTGCATTTGCATATTACGATCTTATTCCGCGAGAGGAAAACGCCATTATAATTATGTACAATGTAATGAGATGCTTTTCGTGTTTTTAAGCTGAAGGAATTCATGTTGCTTCACGTTATGGCTGAATTAAGCAATAATGGAAAAGCGTGCCTTTTTTTTTAGAAATTTTTGTATATATTCCATAAAAAAAAAATTTACAATTATATATGCAATGCAGAAAACTAGTTAATTGTCAAATTTTATAGACTTACACTACATTGATTATGTTTAGTCATTTATGAATTTTTCCTTTTTATATAAAGAAGAATTTGGGTTTAATGTAATTTTAAAGAATTGTTGAAGTCTTAATACTTAATAGAACATATTTTAAAAGAGCAATATACCAAACAAATGTTAGAAATGATTAAAATCGCGTTTTAAGTTATTTTAACAGTTCCAGCACGCAAAGAAACGAATTATAAATACAACAAATCTAGTATAGACTCTATTAATTAATCCTATCACTTAAGGTTATAGTTCTCTTCTTTAATTTTGTTTGTATCTTTTCTAATTCAATTTCAGGTAAATACAACAAACCCACCTTAAACACTTAAACTAAGCTGAGGAGAATATTCAATATTTTGGTTATTTAACACGAAGGGAATGTGAGTAACGAACTGGTAAGGTAAACAATAAGCGCGGAACGTATGAGTTTTATTTAGTGTGTTTATGAAAATGGCCAACAATCAGACAGAAACGATAACGCGACATAAACAGGGGGTCGGGACGATCGGACCACCAGCTTTTACCTAATACCTAAACGAGGCTCCTGACTCTCCAGAAACTCTCCTGTCGTCCCACAGTACCAAACACAATAAAATAAAATACACCCCATCAATATAAACGACAGTTCGGCTACAGCGACAGCTACAGCAGCAGCAGCAGCCACACATGAATCACGTCCTGAGCGGTTCGGGCCAAGTTACCCAAAAAGGGCCGTTGCTGTGAGCGGGGAAACAAATGAAAAAGTCTGTACAAATAATGCAGCCATTTTGGATAACAATGGAGGCTAACAAAGAACAAACAACAACATCAACGGCTGGAAGGAAAACAGGAAAAACAAAACGAATATATGCGCTGGAAAAGGTGGAATCGGAATTCGATTTAAGCGTTCAGTGACCCCACCCCCGCGCAGCTTTGCCACATTTATCAAAGTCCCAAAATGCCAACAACAGAGAGCCCAGAAAATAAAAAGAAAACACAAAAATGTCACATTCGAATTGAATTTAAATGAGTTTTGTGCTCGTCGAAGGCACAGGCAAAGGCACAGGCTTGGGCCAGGGCCTTGGGCCTTGGGCCTGGGAGTTGGGGCTGTGTAAGAGACCGACCCGAACCGATCCGATCCGATTCCGGGCCAGAACCAGAACCACAATTCGATAACAACTGCCAGAAATTATGCCGCCAAGCCAAAGGCAACACAGCACAGGCAATGGCAAAGGCAACGACAAAGCTCCATGGCCATTAGTCTGCTCTGCTCTAAAGGTCTTTCCCTCCATTCGATTTCGTTTTTTTTTCTACGTCACTGCGATGGCCGCACAGTGGGCACAAATTGGGGAATATTTGAACAGGGAAATGGTTTTCTTACCTGACCTTTAAAGGTACTAAGAGCTGATAAGTTATCAGGCCTTACAAAGTACATGCTTTGTATATTTTAGGTACAATTTTTGCTGCTTGAAATTTAGGACTACATTTTCTCTACTTTAAAAATAATTTTCTTATTTATTATTATTCTTAAAGGGGTTTTGCGGCCCATAGTGCCCTGACACTTGACCACAGTAATACTCCGCGAACGGCATCATTAGCATTTACACTTGGCTCGTCGTCTATCGATCGACGCGATCAGAGCGATATGTGACACGACATGGCTCTCTGCCTAAGCGACGATCATTTTAATTTAGTCCAATCAGAGCCAATAGAATTAATTACGAGGCTAAGACACGGATGGCGACGACGCAATTAGCTGTGTGTTCTGCCTCATAAACAACATGGCACACACAGAGAGGCCTAGCAACGCAGCCGCATGCCTAGAATCGAGCCAAAAATCTGGCAACTAGTTCACGAAAAAGAGAGAAGAGGCGCAGTGACACATCGCCGGGCACATTACGCCGGAGATATAAATAAACACGCATTCTCCGGGAGGCTGCCCCGCCCTTGCTGGGTCCCATGTTGGATGGGTATCTCGTTTGGGCACACAGTAAAAAAATATATATTATAGTAAGAATATATATTTTAAAATATATTTGTTAGGGGATTTTGAGGCACAGCTACATAACTCGAAATCCTTCTATTAAAACCATTTTATTTAAACTTAAAGTTATTAAGTACTGGCCCCCATTTCGTGTCTGTGTATTGTGTATATATGGGCCTCGTGCGGATGTGACTTCTCCCATGGAACCCCAACACAAATGGCCTCATTCAACTTCCTTATAATGGGCTTGCTCTCTGCCCTGCCAATCCGAAGCTCCTTTTGGCCAGAACAGGCCTCGAAACGGCCCCTTCTGTGACGGGTCAGGAAGAATGGCATTTCGAAAAGGGGGACAGCAGTTTCAGAATCCACAGCTCCGCTGGGATTAAACATCAACGGACAGATATTCATACATATTTATGTATCCAAGCAGGCCGTAGATACAAGTATCTCATGCGCACACACCCACGTACCTATCTACTGCGTATCTGAAAAAATTATATTTTTATTTTTGGCATTCCCCGATGAGGGGGGAAATACATATAGACACGAACCGAGTATATGACATCAAAGAGTTGCTAATGAACACAACAGACGTCGTCATATGTTAGAGCAGCACGAGTTGACATCTGACTTAGAATTAGCAGTTGTTTTTTAAATTTAATCCAACAAGTTGTTTACTATAGAAAAGCAAAGCTTTTTATAACTAAAATTGTGAAGTAATATTTTTGGATGCTTAATTATTTCTACTTGCTTTACAATAACTTAAATGTCATTGAATTTATTATTCATTTCTTTACTCGATGACTCTTCTCAATGAATTAATTAATTTTCTTTATTAACAATACTTCAAGTGTATATTTTTTGGACAATGTATACTTGCGACACCATGAATGGCTGTTGATAAACAAATTCGCTTTCGATTGCGGCGTGCCTGGCATTGAATGAGAATTGGCAACGATTCCGAATTGTTCTAGCCCCATTACGGGCCCAAAAAAAACTCTGCGGACACTCCTCCGTCAACGTCAATTGAAGCGCATTCATTTTTTGTAGACCTCCCAAGAAGAAGCAGAGGGAAGTGCGGTGGCAACACCTAAAATGAGTTAATGGCCGCATTTATTGCCAAACTGCTATAATAAACAATTTGTTGGGCATTTAACGAATTTTACTACCGCCAACAAAAGCCGGCTGAAGAGTGAGAAGACCGGGGGGCAGTGGCGGCGGAGGCGGAGGCGGGAAGTGGGCCAAATGCGAGTGGCCATAAAAATGTTTATGATGGATTATGCTCCCGCTGCCGAGCACAGCCACGCTCATCACTCACTTAATGTTTTACGACACTCACTTTCCATGTGGGACACCGGCGCGTTGGGGCAGGTCGAGGAACTGGAGCGGGGAATCCCCATTCCCGGAGAGCGAATCCCTGGTCAATGTCAAGGTGAAAAGTGTGGCCCATAAAGAGGCCATAAAGGTGCCGCAGATTGATTTAGACCGCCGTGTAGAGATGGCCACGACGAGGCAGGAGGCAGAAGGCAGGAGACGGGAGCAAGTGACGTGGAACGTGGAGCACTACTAACTGGGGATATTAAAATTTTACGGTCAGAAGTAGACGACTGCCAGACACCTAGACACACTTTTCCGCACCGCTCCGCTCACACATGCGACACTCGACGGTCGGCAGTAAAAATAAAGCATTATTATGGCCGCCATTAAACGACGCGTCGAGTGCCGCTCAAGTCACAGCCGGAAGCTGTATCTGTATCTGTTCCCGCATCTGTATCCGTTCCCGTGCCCGCATCCGAACTGGCCTTGTCCTGGGTCTCTTCGCTGGGTCTTGGCCCTGTCTTGGTCTTCTCTTGAAGTCGGCTTGGCCTGCTCTGATTCTCGTTGCCATAAAAATAAAAAAGGCGCGCGACTAACACGCGAGTCAAGTACACCCCCGCTCCTCTCCCTCTTGCGGCTGCGTTTTTATGAATGAAACTCCTCGTTTTTGTTGCTTTTTTAGCGGCATTTTATTGGTTAAATGCCGCATTTGGCACCGCTGCCAAGACAAGCACTTGCACCACTTGCAAAACAATTTCAACATTGTCTCGACAACATTTTTCAGATTGCTCAAAAGTTTGTTTTTATCGCAACGTTAAAAATCAGAATTATTTACTCAAAGTTTACTAGTTAACAGACAATTTGCGAAGTAACACTTTTAGGGAATTAAATTCATATTCAGTTTTATTTTAATTTATTTTTAATAATTAAATGCAATAAACGAAAGTTCTTTGAGATCATAGTTAATGTTTTATATTTAAAAATGAAGGAAAATATAATATTTCACAGATAAAACAGAGCAGTTGCATCGAAAAGATAATATATTTTACTTAATATAAATGTATATTCAATACTTACTGAATAACATTTACAATCAGTTTGTTATTCTCGTCTTAAAAAATACCCAGCAACCTCTGGACCTTTTATTTATTTATTTCTTGAAAATAAAGAATATTAAACGAATTTAAAATAAAGTTATAATTGTACCTATAAAAATCCAACAAACAACTTGATTAATACAATTTCTGTAACACACTTACTTATATTTCAAATTACAAGTCTGTTTATTATGATTACAAACTCCCTAAAGCCTACCAACCATTTCTATATTTAGTTTTATTATCTGAATTAAATATTTATGAGAGCTTAATAAATTTATTAGTTACATTAAGTTAGTCTGTTGCGTTTAACCAATTACTTATTCCACCTACGCTCTCAACCTGCGGACGCCATTTAACACCTGCAAATGCTCAAATGGAATCCGTATAGCCACGTTTTGTATTCCACATTGAGTGTTTGGGAGATACGCTTGCCAACCGGCGACCAATGACATGTCTGGCAAGCATTAGCCGGCAGAGTTCCCCCTGGTTATGCTTAGGAGGTTTGGCTTGGGACTTCTCTTATAAAACGCAACTAATCAAATGCCAAAACACGTTTTCAGCGACTGACAAAGAGACCAGACAAAGACAAAGCCAAGTCGGCTGGGGGACCCAAAGACCCAAACGAATTAGCATATTGTCAACAACTGGCGGCGGGCGGTTCGGATATCAGGGGCATTTGTATAAATATGATTGATTTATGTGACAATTTTCGACAGCATTATGCGGACGTGTCACGCATATGGCTGAAATCAGGTTTTTCTTGGCCCGGCAAGCAGCAGAAATCTTAAATTAGCCGGGGAGCTGGCCAAATTTGCATGCTCATTTTCTCCCGCCTTAAAGATTGCAGCCAAACCAAGTTTTAACTGCAATCTGATAAACTCGTTTTGCAGAATGCTTAAGAAAAAAAATCAAACAGAAACGAAAAGAAATCTAGAATAAATTCTAGCAGTTGCGCCGAGTGCGCATGATCTGCGTTTTCAGAGTTTTCAGGGGTAAGAAATCCAGAAATCGTTGACAAGAAGCGGCGTCAACCTACGAGATACATTTACCAATACCAAAGCAAAACAGCTAAGTGTCACACAGATACGAAATCCGTACGGGAGGCCATGATTCCTATTTGGCAGCCATAACGGCGACGGCCATGCGTGAGTGTGTAAAAGAGATGACAGCATGTACAGTTGCCTGCCATCTCTTTTTCACCCATTGGCACACACACTGATAGGCCGAGATGTACATGTGTACGTAAATGTGTCACACATAGCTGGCGGCCTCTGGGTGGGGAGAGAACAAAGCAGCAGCTACACAAGCAAAGCCAGCAGAGGGCGCCAGCATTAAAGGTTGGGGTATTGGCTTAAACTACCCAAAAAGGGAATTTATTTAAGATTAAGCAAACTAAAAAATGCTTTAAAATGTTTAAATATGTTTTAATAATACCAAAACAAATTTCTTTTTATTTGAGACTAAAATATATTTTATTTGTATACTCAGTTTATTTAATATCAACCTAGAACCAGGCCGCCTTGGTACTTTATAGCTTCCCCTCTTTGCAGAAAAACTTTCTGTTTAATTTCGAAAAAGCAAGCTCAAAGCTTGCCCGTTTTTGGGGCGTCGCTTATGTACGAAGCAAGCTTATTTTCTGCACACACTTTTGTTGCAAAAGGAACCATGGCAATATATGTAATTGGGCCTGGGCATGGCAACACAACATCCATCCCTCGATGCCGGCGAGATAAAAATCAATATAAATATGTACCGGGGCGGACAGGCGCTGTTCCTATACATGGCCATATATAGTATACCTTACGCCCAGGCGTTGGGCGAATACATACAATATTTGCGCACACTTAATGAGCAAATTTATGCGTTTTGCAAAGGATTATGGCGCAGAAAATTTCATTAATTTCATTTAATATTCGCAATAAAACGGAAAACGACCGCCCGCCAAAGCCAATTTGCATTTGAAGGGCTTTGAAAGGCCAGAAGCTGAACTTTAAATCAATTTAAGGTTTGCTGGCTTACATTTACAGCATTCCAGCTGCGTTGGCCACGCCCTAATACCCTGGTATATGGCGAGTATCTGCCGCGTACTTGTCCGGGTTTTATTTAGCGCACTTTAATCGAGCCATCGAACGGCATATTAATATCAATTTTTGGCATAAACTTGGCGCTTTATTGAGGGGAGGGGAGGACAGGTGACAGGTGCCTCTTAATGGCCCCGCCTTATCGCGAACCTGTTGGTGGAGCACTCCTCCAAAGGACCGCTTCCACTCGCATTCGCATTCGTTATCTCCGCAAATATAATGCGTACTCGGTGCTGTCTGACTCAGATCGTAAATTGAATGTTAATGCCCGTTATTTGTTACTGAAACCGAACAAATTAGCCAATTATATTTCATATTTCCCAGCAAGTGCCTCGCGCGATTGCAGAAATGTTTATTTAATTGTTATAATTTGTATTTTAAATGCAAAAATGGCGTCGCCAAAGGTATTAGCTGCCTTATTTGGCTAATGACAATGCCCAGTCGAATTGAACGTTACGTGCGTCATTTTTTATTTTAAACACTTTTAAAATCGGTCAGCACGGACTTTAAAAAAGTTATTTATAATTAATTGGAGGTTTTAAGTGAGGTAAATGAAAGTATTAACAAATTGTAGGCATCATTTATATACAATCTTTATAACTGAATGTCCTAAACAATACGAATATGTTAATTCATTGATAAAAAACAATTAAACTTTAAAAAATTACTGTTACTTTTGTTACTATTTATGTAGCTTAGCCTCATATTATTATTTCCATATTAAATTCTCATTCTTAAACCTCACAAATAATCATATTTTTATTTAATGAGAGGAATATAAATATATAAAAACTTTATATTAATAAATAATAAAAAATACGATCTTATACAAGTTATGTTAATATCTTCCTTAAATTATTAATAATTCCAACAATTATAATTCCTTTAGAATGCTTTGTTAAATATAATTTCCCTTAAGTTGTGCTTTAGTCGTAAATGTATTGTCGCAAAGAGAATAAACTGGACTTTTGTGAAATAGTTTTTATGTTGTAGTTGCCATCACATAACTTAAGTGAACAATCAGACTTTAATCCGATTTACGCCAGTAAGCCACAGAACTTGTTCCCTCTCCAAAGAAAATGGAATTCAAAACGTTGTCGCCACACTTTGGCCGATGTTATGAACTGATTTTGAATAATACGCTCCTTAAAGTGCAATAACCAGTCGCGGCAACAAAGAAACTTTCGAGTTGTTTAGGGTTTTAAACTTTACGACTCGACTATTAGAACTCTCGGAACTGAGAACTTTTGAGCAGTGTTTTATTTGTGTCAACAAAGCCGATAGAGGGAAAACATCGTAAATGTTTTTCCCACAGATTAAATGGCTATAAAACGTGGTTATTGTTCCGCTTCCTTGCATAAACTATTTGATTAACCAATTTGCCATTTTCCCATACATTTCGCACGTTCATAACTCTATGACGTACGAACTAATATGGTTGTGTATTCCTCAATATATTCCGATTCTGATTTGTTTTGCCGTCGCCATTTGCAGAGTGCGAGACTCGGGACTGGCGAGGGCGGCGGAACAGGGGGAACAGATATCATAAAGACTTCCAAGTAAATTGAATGCGTTCAGAATTTTAATTGTCTCGGGCCACTTTTGCATCTCGAGAACGAAAAACAGACATTCCGTCTGCTGTGTGGGGCTTCAATTAAAGCGTTTTAAAAATCCCGGGGCATATTTTCATGGCCTGTCGAAGGAACGCATTAAAATGGGCGACGCAGTGCCTCGCACTTGACTCTCGTTATAAGTACATCAGAGAGTCAGGGAGTTCGATGGAGCCCCCACCCTATATAGCACATATATCTTGTATCTGTTTCCCTGGACACCCATTGTTGGGATGTGTCCGCCATTGAAATTCAAGACGCAAACTTGCTGCATTTATCAGGTTCGGATGTTCGGATGATGGAACTCCTACTCCCAATCCTTGAAGCAGGGCACTCGACTCTCGACTGGCTGATATTCCCCGACAACGAAATGGGCATAAATATGCCACTCATATAGCACCATTTTTCATTTCGAAACAGTTTTCGGGTACGCCTTGGAAATCACTTCAGAATGAGCGATGTCTCCCTGATCTAATGGCAGACGGCGAGGGGGGGAATGGGTTTGGATTTGGGATGCCAAAAAACAAGCCCGCTCCCCTGACACTTGAGACTCAAGTGGTGGTGGCCCGAAAATTCAATAGAAAACTGGTTTTCCAATATTTTCAAAACCATTTCAATGGCACGGCTGTTGCTGTTGGTCAGGTCTCGCGTTGCTCGTAGCTCGTAGCTCGTATTTTAGTAACTGAATTCCAAGCTGACACCGACAAGTCCCCCCCGACTTTTCGGGTCTCTTATCTGTTCGAAACAGCGTGACTTGAAATAAATTTGAAAATAAATAAATAATTTACTTTGTCTCTGTGGCTTTGTTTGGGTATTTTTTTTTGTTATATTCCTCGTTCGGAGTCTGGTAAATATTTATGCCAGCACGAACCGAACTCAATCTCCGTCGTCATCGCGGCCATGTCATATTGTGGCACAATTTTTACGGTCCTGAAATTAACACATGTTCCGCTAACTCTATAGATATCTTCGTCCGATCCGTACTCCTCTCCTCTGGGGAGCTGCATCGGGAAATTTATGAAGCGGCCCGAATGCATTGAATTTTAATATTTCTCTTGGCACTTCGGCCATTGGGAAGTCGCAGCACAGCGCACCGCATCCATTTCGGTTATCGCCTGGCCACTTTGGACATTTTGTTTTCGATATTTTTCTTGGACAGGGCAGTAAATCAATCAGGGGAGCTTACCACTTCTCCGAAATCTGTCCGAACCGATATGCCGCACATTAACATATCTGGCGTGACATTTTCAAGGCATTTAATGTTGAATTTAAAATTCAAATCGATTGGTAAAATTGTTTTAAATTGTCCGAGCGATAAAATTAATTGGATCTATCGCTTGTAAAACAAAAAGGTTGTTCCAAATTGCTTTCGTTGTTGATTGGGATCGAAGTTAATAAATGTATTTAATGTATGTCGTGAATCGCTGTTTATATAATTATAAAGCACACAAATTGGAGAGCCTAGGCATGAATTAAATAATATATATTCTTTTAATATAATAAAAGAAAGTTTAAGATCTTAAATAGTTATTTTAAGTAATTGTGCTTAGAAAGTAACCTGGGAAAACTTATATAATTATCCATGCCTTACAGAATTCACTTTTATACTCTATTTAATTAAAATCCTTTGCTTTATATTGCTAATTTTAATATTTATTTCTCCGAAAATTGTAAATAATTATTTTGGTTTCTTTTACAACGCAATTCCGGCAACATATGTTCAACCCTTTTCGAAACGAAACCCCCTGAAATATATTTACGAATTCTATTCATTAGTTTTGCCTTGAATTTATTCAAAAAGGTTGAGCTCACAGTTTCGTGGCATTTGAGAAATGGCTGAGCAAATGTTTCTCATCTTTTTAAGCGATCTTGAGTGCTTAGACCATGGACACGCCCTCCTGGGCAAACACGGGTAAAGGAAAGAAGGGAAAGAAAGGAGGACTTTCAATTGAAGGCATTTCAAAATAAACGGCATCCTGTGATTAAGTGGAATGAAAGTAAAACGCATTTCATTTCATAAATAGGTAAACAACAAACAAAATGGGCGGCTCTCGCTGGCTGCCTTTTGTTGCTGCGGTTTATCAGATGGAGGAAAAGGAGGAAAATGTCGGGGAAAAGGAGATGGGCCAAGGAGGTGGGCCGATTTCCATGGGAGCAGCGGCAACTGCTGCCATTACAAGGATTAAGCGGGACATTTACATGCCGGGGCTAAAGCCACCCCAGAAGCGACCGCATCCTTCCCTCCGCCTTTTCGCTTTCATCCTCCTGGCACCAGGTGAAATGGGGTGGCCCTTTTTCCATTTCCCCTTTCCCTTTTCCAATATGGCAGCAGCCATCGAGGGTTCAAGGCGGGGGCATGGCCGGCAGCAACTTTCGCTTTCACTTTTCGCGCAGGACGAACTCTGATTTTGATTTACGGCCGCCGCCTCGTCTTTTTACGATCCTGTGCCGGGGAATCGCAACAATTGTCATCTCAACCCTGCAACCCTTTGTCCCGCAACCTGACGAGACGGCAGCGACGGCAACGGAGTCGGGGTTCCATTGAAAGGCCCAAAAGGCATATAAAGGACAATGAGGCTCAGCTGCCTGTTTGGCAGCATTTTGAAATCCATTTATGCCGCATATCATAAAAAATAATACAGAAATATGCGTTCTTCGCCCATTCGGCACCGTGAAGAGGAGTCGCCTGTCTGTGTCTGTTTTGGTTAAAACAAATTTTACGCATCGCCGTTTCAGTTGCTGGGAAAGGGTCAACTCCTTCGCGGCTGGGCACCTGATGCAGGTAAATTCGCTACCTTTAGCCGGGAAACTTTCTCCTTGCATCCTCTACACCGGAAACAATATTATGAGAAGTGGAAGGGAACTGTATTTGATGTAATGTTGAGATATTTCGATGCATGCATGCGAAAAGAATGTTTAAAGAATAAATGGAAAGAGATCTTATACCTTTATTATATTACCTCCATCTTGGTTCTGACTCTGGCTAATTTTGTTTGCTTTTCCGAGTCTTAATTCGATTGACAATTTATGCGCCGCACGCGTAATTAAAAGTGCCCAGCTCGATGGGCTTCCAATTTGGCGGCAATGAGAACCCACCCACGGTCAATTACTGGCCGGCAATTACATTAGCTTTTGGCAGGACCCCAGGATGGCCATTATTAGGGGTCCTCGGCTCGATTTAGTGGCCCAATCAACATCCCCCCCGCCCGTTGCTATGTATATGCATATATGCAGGGGGAAATTGATCAATTGGGTAAAATTAAGGAGGCACTTTGGTGCTCACTTTTCGGTGGGGTTTCGTGTCAACGTGCCGTTGGGCTCATCAATAAATAAGCCAGGCTCCGTTCGACCCACGGACATGACTCCAGTGCTCGCCCGACCTGAGTTCCATTGAGTTGAGTTAAGTTGAGTGTTTTGCGACGCAAGTTCGCTGATTAAATGCGACGCTGCCACATGGGGAAATTGGGATAATAAGGGTTAGCGGAAATGGGGGTAAACTTCCATAATTATGATGGGAAATCGCTTGCCAAGTGGCTCAATCTTTAGCGGAACCTTAGTTTATTTAATAGTGATATGAGGTGGTTGCTATTTAATATAATGATTATTTTAAGGGTAACCAGTTACCTGAAATGGAAACAATTCACTTGATCTGCTTTATCGAACATCTTTTAGAATTACATTAAGTTTATGGAAAGATTTTAGCTCAGAAATCCTTTAAAAGAACACTCATTATATATTCCGACAGTTGAATGTATTATTATTGAAATATAAGTTGATTTCTCAGAGATACCTTTATACAATTTGACATTTTATTATTTCCAAAGACGTTTCAAAAGGTTTTGGAATGTTAATGCCTTAAAATCCCATTTGGTATAAATACTTTTATAAGTTATATTTAATATTTGAAAAATTAAATTAAGAAAGAAGCTCTAAACTCGAAATGAAGCTTATTTGCAACAAATATTTAAAGAAAACCTTGAAAATCATCATTCAAGAAGTCAACACCCAATGGCTAAGAACATTTTCCGTTAGACTTTCACACAATTTTGTGGAATTTCAACGCTTTAAGCTGATTTTCATGGCCGATCAGGCAACTGGCATCCCTGGATATTGAGTTTCCCACCAATAGGTTCTCCCTATCTCCCACTCTGTGGAATAGTTTTGCCGTTGCCGTTGCCGTTTCGCTATCGTTCGCCATCATTGCTGTTCTGCCATCATCGTAAATTACACGAAAAGTATCTATCTTTAGTTGGCAATGCAGCAATTTTATTAAAATTCCAAAAACCCACCCGCCCGTCGTCGGTTGGATTCCTTGGAGCTGCCATGAATATATGTATGTGTGTGCTTCCACTTAGACTAGCAGCTCCCCCGAACTTGGACAAGGACGTGGATTCACCCTCCTGGCAGAGCCATCCTGCCATCGCCATATTGCAGGAATTGTGTGGAGCAAATAGTTTCCCCCGCTGCTGTCGTTGCTTTTTATATAAACATGAGGCAAGATTAGATACAAATTACACGCCAGCTTCCCAAGGTGGGCAGCCACCTCGTCCTTGTGCCCATCCTGGTCCGCATCCCTCGTTTGGCAATTTGCTCACCTTGCCGCTTCGGTCCTTCTGCTCCTTTGGCCTCGTATCCATAAGTTACCAACGCAAAGTATCTCCAGTCCGACAGCTGCAATAAGAGCAAAAAAGTTTCGGGAGGCAAGTAAATGGCATTTCTGGGCCGCACCCACTCCTCCTGACTGCCTGTGTATTTTATTATTTATTTATTTCATATATTTTGCAACGGCGGCGATTATAAAATGTACAAAAAAGAAAGCAAAAAATGTGCGCAAAAGAAAAAAATATGGAAAACTATGTTCGTGCCCTCGGGGAAACATTGGCATCCACGGCATCAGAGCTGGCAGTTTGTTTCTTCTTTATTTTTGTAACTGAACCTACTATATATATTAAACTATAAAGAAAAAAGTATTATTTATAATTTATTATGATCATTAATCATTTTTTATGTTGCCGTTTATTAAATAAAGATATTAACAACCTTATTTTCTGAACTTAATCACAAACAAGATATTATCTATCTTTTAAAGTAATTTAAATAGAGGAAATGTTGTAAAGGATTGTTAAATAATAATAACCATTGTTACCATAATAATAGTTAGTTTTATTAATGGTTAATTATTGAACAAAAATAAGTTAAAGGATAAATCTCAGCCAGAAAAGCAGCTGTGGCCTAAGGTTAAAAACTAAGCCAATCGGATACCAAATACCTGCTTAGAAGTCATTATTTACATAGATATTTTAGAGTATTACTTATATAATATATTTCCTCCTGTTTCCGATACTTCTTCTTGGGCAACACTGCTCCCCACTCCATCCACATGTAATTTATGTCTGCCAAATTCAAACTTTACTTATTTTCGGCAAAAAAAAAAATAAGGAAAAAGAGAAACCGGAAAGTTTGTCCTTCTTTCCGTTCGTGATTTGATGCCGGGGGACGCTGGGGGCCAAAGGCTGGGGCTGGGGCCAAAAAAATAAAAGCAAAGTCAGCCGGAAAGTTGCCGGATCCGAGTCAGTATATTCGTCCTCTGAGCGGGTGGGCGTCGGATGTCGTTGTGGTTACTTTTTGGGGGACATGAGCTGGAGCCGGGAGCAAGGAGCAGGAGCGTGCGCGGTTGGGGTTCCCAAAGTTGAGCCTCATTCGGTGGCACGTTTGCAAAATGGCCCGATGCGTGTCTTGAATACATTTTCATGCTTGCCAAAAAAGATGGCAGAACTCGGGCCGAAGTTCGCCACTCCCCGGTGCATTTGTACACACACATTGTTGGCTGTAATTCAACGTAAATTTATGGGAAATTGTTTGCCAAGCCAGGGGAACAACACGGAAAGCGGCATTTTGTGTTTTCTAAAATTTAATGTAGCCCCGGCTTGTAGGTGGAGGGAGGACTGCTCGAGTTCCACTGCCTCTGCCCCTGCTTACGCCACAGAATTTCAAATTAGCAAACACACACGCACCCGCCACCTCACCGGAGAGTCAACAACATTCCCATGGGCGGTGCAGGTTCTCTGGAACAGCGCTATCTTTCGAAGCCCAGGAACCCAGGCAACCCAAGAGAACTCGAAGACCCGAAACAGTTGCCAGAAGCCCGGGCCAGACTGAGAAGGGCTTAATGTTAATTGCGGCTTTTGTTTGGTTTTCCGTTCGATTAAGTTAATGGCGCCAGGCGGCGCGTCGTGTGTCGTTCCCTTTTTGGCAAATGGAATCGGGCTCGATCTCAACGCGAATTGTACCTTTAGCACTTTACACCTGCCCGATATATATTGGCTTCTCAAGGTTTTATTTGTGATTAAGGTTTAAATAGTCAGCTTGTTAGTAAAAATTAATGACAGAGAGAGGTCACATCAGTTGAGAGACTAGCGGCTTTTTTATATAAAATATTAAATGTATATATACTACAAATACGTTATACAATGATCTTTTTTTTGGTACCAGGAACATGTTAAAAAAGTGTTGTTTTCTGCACATTTACATGTATTTAATTCTCTGGATTTTATTTATTAATTAAGTCCAAACATGCAGCTAACCTTTTATGGATACTTTACATATTTACTCATTTGGTCAGCAAAACCAGTCTTAAGTCTGAGTTGCTGTTGATGAACTCTTCATTAATTGAAACATAATTATGAAAATGGGAATTCAGTGGGACTACAGCTTCAGCGGAAACGCCAGAAGGACAGCAAAAATACTACAGGAACAGAAACAAAAACTGTCAACTTAAGCATCGTAAAAAGTCGATTGTATTGACAATAATTTTCCGCATTAAATACACAATGTTAATGCGCCAGAAGTTGCCGAGCGACTCGAAAACTGGGGATGCAAGGTGGAGGCTGAGCTGCACTTGAAAAAACAACGAGTATGTCCGGTTACATAAAGCCAATAATAATCTTTGAAGGTTAATTAAGAATCCATTTAATAATTATTCAGTATTTTCTTAATATTTTATTTATTAATCAAAGAATTCGCTCCAAATAACTTTCCTAAGAAGGCTGAACCTCACAGTGCATGGAAAGATGGCCAAGAGTTGGGGGGCAATGGAGGATCAGGAACGGAGAAAGCGGGGCAGAGGAGAGGAGAGCCCGGAGCGCCTTAATGGCAGACTCCGATGCTCGTAAAAGTCAGCCGGTTAGGGGGTCCGCCATATATGGCGGGATGGAGCGAAGTGAAGTCTTCGAGTTTTCTCGAGTGCACCGCTGGGCACTTAACCAAGTCGAGGGAATTTGTTTGTTTTTTTCTCAGCACCGCCCCTGCAATGCCACAATCCTCCCATTCCCAGTCAGTGCGAGCATGTGCATCTGGCACACTTACCGCGCAATTAATGGCGCAATTAAATGTTTACTTTAGGCGCTTTCGAACCGCACATAAATGGCAGCCGTTCCCCCCGTCGCTCGAGGAGATCGCAACTTTGGTGGAGAGAAAGGGGCTTGGATCCAGGTGAATGAACAGAAGCCAGGCTCCAAAAACCCGTCGAATATTCTGATATTCTCTTTGTTTCTGGCTGCCTATTTCTTGAGCTCGTTCTGTTCACACTTTCCGAATCGATTTCGCATAGAAATCGCAGAGTTAACATTGAAATTCGTCTGCTAAATGGGATTGTGCCAGGTAATCTACAAATTGTTTTGAGAATACCAGCCTTTTGTTTATGGCCTTTAATTGGATTTGACACTTTGCCGGGAGGTTGTCGCCGTATCTGGTTTCAGCGGACTAATAATTTGAATAAAATAAGAATAAAAAAGTAAATGTGGCCATTTTGCAGATAGAAGAATCTCACAACAAAAGGAATACGAATTATTTCTTGGCTTTTATCAGTCAGCTTGCAGACCAATCAGCATTTAAATTATACAATTTGCTTTTCTCAAAATGTATTTAAGTAAATTTATTATTATTTACACTTCGACTGGTCTCTAAGTATCAAGTTACAAACTTTTGAGGCTTCTCTATACATAATCTCACAAAATATTTAATCTTCAACATAAATATGACCAGATCAAGGCTCCCTTTTTGTTTCCAGTGTTTTTATTTTAGAGATTCTAGTTGAACCGCCCTGTGGGCCGTAAAACAATTTGTTGCAAAATTCAGCAAACAACCAGAAAAGTGCTCCATAAAAATATTAATCCTTCCGCCGCGTGGATGGGCGAGGAAAATGTGAAAATGGCAAAAGGAAAAAAGGCAAGAGGCAAGAGGAAAACAGGGAAAACAAACCCCTACACATGTTTCTCGCTTTCGCTTTCCTTTCGTTTCGTTTTTAGGGACCATAAACCCGTTTTAATGGCCGCAGTGCCTTGAATCCACGCCTGTGTTGGTGCATATAGTATCTGTGTGGGCGCAGCACCGCAAATAGAGTGAAAATCTAAAAAATCACAAATCGCCAGGGATCTCCGTTTGGCTTCGGTTTCGTTCTGCTGCTGCTGCTGCTGCTGCGTCAAAGAGTTGCAATTACAAAAATGTTTAATTGCCGGCAGCGAGCGTTCAAGGAAAACCGAAAGTGGCCTCGGAAAGAGTTGACTTAATGGCACTTAAAAGGCCATAAAATCCTGAATTATGATTTCGAGGTCGCAAAAAATAAAAGAAGCCCCTATATGTACGCTCCGCTCGATTTTCAGCGTGACGTGAGACGAGTGCTTTGGGTATTCTTGGATATTTGGCCAGCAATGACGCATCCTAATAGGCATGAATAAAATGAACGGGATGTCTGAAATCATATATCAACAAAGTATAGTCTAGTCAATAAATTAAGTTAACTTAACAAAACAAAATATCATATTAATATCCATAAGATACCTCTTTATCTACTGATTCTGTCACCCCCTACATCCTATACCGGAAAGTCTCCTGGGGAATTCAAAACTGACGCCTGTCAGGTCCGCCCGCTAATTTATGACAACTTCGGTTGTCTTATGAAGGGGACAAGCATGCATTTACATATTCCAAAATCTGTGGTCACTCGGCAATCGCAAATCCCAGACCCAGACCCAATCCCAAGTCCAATCCCGAAGCCATTTCCCCTGTCATGCCAAGTGCACGTTTGGCTGGTTTGTTTATATATACACACATAATTCTGAGCCGTTTGGCTTGTTTTTTTTTTCAGTTTTTTAAATGAAATATCACGAGTGGCATGTAGACAGAACAAAGAATGCATAAATTACCCATCCCCTCTCGGGGGCAGCCCAAAAAAAATCTCCGCCTGCGAGTGATTGAAGCCCGGGTTCATTGCGCCTTATCAGCCAAAGTCGCGACAAAGTCGGACAAATCGGGGCGGGTATATGCAATACATAAGTGCAATTGCCGGAGAGTGGGCATTAATTGACGAATCGGGTATTTCGAATGATTTTACGGCCATGCGAAGATTTTTTAATGCCAACTCTTCAACGTCTTTCTTTGCAGTTCTTCGCGGGACAGGGACTCCCAGATGGATACTCGGAGCACTCGTAAGTAATGCCAATTGATATAATCAGCCGATATGTAATCGGTTTATTAGCCATCACAAGCTAGAAACCAAGACAGGGTTTTATGGATATCATAAAGAGGCAAATCTATGTGGATATTATCAGAACAAAATCATCATTATAGGTTGTTTTTAATGGGATATGTCCAGAGCAGGTCTTTAAAATGATTTTAATATTCCATCTAATTAGGAGCCAGAAAGGAAATGCTAAAGATGCCATTAGCATATGATTTTCTACGGAATGGGTTAAAGTACTTGTATAATTATAATAAATTAAAGATAAAAAATATATCTCTGAGTATTATTTAATCGTTACAGCTTAATAACAGTTTTATTCAAATTTTTTATATGAATGTAAATTAAAAGCAAACTAGTTATTTATTTATTTTTGATGTTATTATTAAATACTTTTTCTTTCCTACTATTTATAGTCTTGTTCTGCATTATTTTGAGATAAACCATATATTTTATGTTTGTTTTTATAGCCGCCTTTGTTATGATTTTCAATGATTTGCTTTGAATATTATTTTACGATTATTTTACGACTCTTAAATAATTATTCACACCTTTCGTCAATGCATTAGTGTACTAACTTTGGAAGCTAGAACTATATCTTAGCAAGCTTAAAAACCCATTACAAATTCAAATAGGTTTTAATTAATTATATACTACTATCTCTGCATTAAATTAATATATCATCATTAAGATCATCTAGACAGACCAAACAATTTGCTCCGAATATTTTTTACGATTATTTTACGACTCCTATATATTATTTCACCTCTTTCTGTTAATTACTTTGCCTTCTTTGGTAGGCAGAATGTCCAAAGTATTCCTTGGCATTCTCATACAAATATTATAAAGACAAATATGTTTTAATTAATTATATACTCGTGCTGCATTAGTTTAAGATAAGCCATATAATAAATGTATGTTTATTTTTATTATCTAGCCAGACCAAACACCTTGCTCTGAATATTATTTTATGATCTTTTTACGACCCCTATGTATTTATTCGCACCTTTCGCGATGAATTAGTTTACCAAGTTGGTAAATTATATAGCCAGCTTTGGTTCGGTTATGAAGGCATTATAAATACGAATGGGTATATTTTATGCCCGCTTGCCGGGTTGCCTAATGGAGCCTCAATCATTTTTAGGGACAGGTGTATGGGACGGGCTGTATTTTGCGAGACACTCTGCCAATATCTTACTCACTTGGCTCCGATGGATCGCATCGTTAGCGCTGTCGACTCATGGGTCATAAATCAATTTTCGACAGGTTTCGACTCGCCCATAAATTCCACTAGCTGTATTTATAGATACATAATGCTTGTGGGGGGAACTCGAGCCTCTCGCTAAGGAGAACCAATCCAAGTCAAAGCGAAACTGAAACCGAAGCTAACTTCGATTCAGGCGAATCAAGATTTTATGGGCGCAATCGTAAATCGGCAATTTTATAGTTAATCGATGGCCATTTAGGTCCATAAGCCTCTCGTTGCATATTAATGCTGGTCCGGGGTGGACGACGGCATTCAATTGATTTATTTCTTTTTAAAGACGTGTTTAGCGGGCGGAGATCGTTAAATTAATAAGGGATTAGCATGCCATGATTGTGCCCCAAATTGCGCCAAAGGTTAAAGTTAAACCACACTACCAGTGCCGGCGGATACACATGTATAGCTGTATAGATGTACGTTTCAGCTACAGATAGAGATACAGATACATAGATACAGATGCCGGCAAACGCCCAAAACAGCCAGAGAGATGAAACGGAGCAGACGCACTGACAGATACCAACGCGAACCGAAAACCCACCCCGAACGAAGCAACCGAAAAAAAAAAAAACGAGAGCAATGACAGCATGTCCAAAAATCAAATATGGCCGAATTAAATGTTCTCGGTCTCCGCTTTGCTCGCTCCTTCGCAGCGGCCATTGTTGCCATGCCAACGAGACTGGTCGGACAGGGGGGAAAGCAGGGAGAATGCGGCGACACAGTGGGATAAGAGACGACGGACAGGGAGAAGAAGACGAAGAGCAAGAGCAAGAGCTCTGGGCATGCTCATAAATTCATTTGCTTGTTGTTGCGCAGCCCGTTTCGTTGCGGCTTTCGTTATCTCCTTCGCTGTGGCTTCTTCGCCTCCATCTTCCGCTGCCGCTCCCCTTGGCCGGTATCTCTCAGATACTTTGTATGAGCGCTAGTTGCCAGCTGAGGTTCAACGGCTTCGAAAAAAACCAAAATCATATACATATATTCTATTTAAATAACGAAAAGGAAATGGAAGTACAACTTGAAATAAATATATTTAAACAAATGCTCCTACCTATACTCTCTTAAGTTTATTTTAGGCCTTAAATAGTTATTAAAACTGGTGTAATATGTATTTAAAAAAATCCCCCAACAATGCTGCCTATTTCCCTGGGAATTGCAAATTTTTTGCATTTTTAATTCTTATAAGAAATCGCATTTCAACCCCGGCTTCCCTTTGAAAGCGAATATGCGCAGAATGCTGTAAGAACTCAGCTGTTGCGCAATAGGTGGCGCCCCTAAGGTTACAGCCACACGCCGCCAATGTCGCTAGCAAAACCAGAAAAAAAGAAGAAAAAACAACGCAAATAAAATGCGACAAAGAATATTGTTTATGACTTTCTACAATAGATTTTGTTCAGTTATATAAATAGAACATTTTCTAATACTTGAAATGAATCATATATAAAGATGGTTCCTAGAAATATAATGAAAACTAGCGCATTTAATTGCCATTTTATTAAATATGTAGTTGAACTTTGTTTGTTTATTTCATAAATCAGACTTACAAAATATGGTTTCTTTCTTAAATAATATACCATTTAATATAAAGAATGTTCTCTTTAATATAATACATTTGTTCTTAACTTATAGAAATTATTTAAATAGACTTTTACATCTTATTATGAACATTACTTTCAAAAATTGCATGAAAGCCAAAATATAGCTGCCTGTCTTGCTCAAATTATTTGTTGTTCTTAAAGTCTTTATTGTGTGTTGAAAAATGCATGACGAGGCTATCTCAAGATTTTTTATGTGTATACTAAATTTCATTTTATGACAGTTCAGATTTGTTTATGCCTCGTAAAAGATATTTCATTTATTTACATTCCTTATCTTAATTTGCAAAAAGATTGAGTGTCTTTTCGGACTTCATTCAAGCAACCCAACAATAAAAATACGCGTCAATGAATGGTTTTTCTTCTGGTGTTTGTTTAATCTTTATTTGTCGACGTTTAAATACAAGTAATTGCATTTCTTATTAATATTTCAATAAGGAATTTAATTTAGAGTGCAATTAAATCCACAAATCTGAAAGATATTCCCGGTTGAATAAGTCGCCGTCTCATTTATCAACCTTGTTGAGTAATTGCCTTTGGTGGGGCAAGTTCCAGTCAGCTGTTCCATCCATCTGGTTCCCAAAAAGCACGCGATATCAACAGGTTGCGGAAGAAGTAAACTTTTCCCAGCCATCCATCCAGTAAAAGCCGTGAACGAGTGTAATATCATTTTCAATCAGGACTTTAGTTAAACATTTTATTTGCAAAAGTGAAAAGTTCTTAAAACCAAAAAGTGTTAATCAAGTAAAATCACATTTTTTAAGTAATACATTTTTTTCAAGTGTTTCACATCCCGCGTTGCTGGTGTTTCCTCGTGTTACGTATACTGAAGGTATACCGGATAGGATACACTCAGGATACATTCAGTATACGTATACGAGGTTGCACAGAGTCATCATGATCCGCAGTGCTAAACAATAAAGGACACGCCGCTGCAGTAAAAGCTACTCCTGTGTGATATCGAAGGTTTATATATATTTCCAGATAGAGATCCTGAAAGGACACGGCGCGTTGTTGACCCGACGATTGCACGGCCGCAACTGAATGGAGCGGATAGGAAAAGCAGAAGGCGAAGCCGGCATGTCCTCGTAATTGTCGTTTCCTTTCGGGCCGCGTTCGCTCGTCTCTCGCTCGCACTCGTGTGCCCGATTTTACAAGCGATTTCCTCACTTCCGGTCGTCCCGTGTCCTTTTATTCCTTTTCGGTGGTTGCTTTGCCACGGAGCTGCCGAAGGGGGGAGGGAAGAATCGAAAATGATTGCGATAACCTCAGACGTTTAGCCTGCACTTGTCAAATAAGACGTGTCTTTATTCCCGGCATTTGCCGTACGTACTCATATCCTTGGTGCGCTTAGTCCTGCGAAATATATATAGAGAAGACAAGAAAGAGGAGAGAACTCGGTAAGTTTCAGAAGTTACGACAACGCACAAAGTTCCCAGATATGTACCTGGCATTAATATTCCCGGAGTCCCCGAACCCAGACCCAGCAGCAGGACCTAAACCAGACCCCGAACCAGCAGTGTGGCTCCACTATTTCGCCAATCGCGATAATCACCCTTTGTTGCCATCCATTACCCACCTGCCCACCCCTTCTGTGGCAGCTCCTACTTTCCGACTCGAGCACGTCCCTTCATTTAATCCGTAACAAGCCAGGGGCGAGAAAGTGCTGCGGGAGCGGAGGAGGCGAGAGCTCGGCAGCCAACCAGGCAACTCTCTGGCAATCTAATGCCTAAGATAAAATTCAAAATTTATAATATTGCACAGTTTGCCCGATATAAAACGTAAACTTATGGCTCTCGGGGAGTACGTGCCATATTTTTCTATGTGTATGTGCCCAAGTCTCAGCCACTATATATTTGCCTATGTCTGTGCAGCTGTGTGTGTAAGAGAGTCCTAGCCGAGTCCTGCCGAGTCCCCCTGCTTGCCCTGGTCCTGGTTCCTGCCCAACCCTTGCAGCAAAGAGTCATGAGCTCGTTATGCCTGTGAGATTTCATTTGTGCGCCGCCGAGGCAACCCCCACGGGAACAGTGGGCCACAATCGGGGTTTTAGGTTCATAAAAAATATGTTTTTAAAATTAAATGGATCTACTTTTAAAGGTAAAATAATAGTAAAATTAAATGTTAATGGAAATATAATATATATGATAAGTAGTTTGCAAATATTCATATATAACATTATTTTAAAACACAAAATCCTTGTTGTAAGCTCTTTTTCTGTATGACTCTTTCTTATACTATATATTTATCATATTTTCTATTCTATTATATATTATGTTATTATATTTAAGTAGTATTATACAATATGGTTTATAAATTTGATGTTTTACTTTATGTAATGTTAAATATTGTTCTTAAAAATTATAATTCTTCAATAAACTGCTGAATATTAATTTTACCTGATTCAAAACTTGTTTTAATTCAATAACTATTAATAAATCAAATTTATATAATGAATTTAATGTTCTTACATGCTTCAAAGCTACCTTAAATTAATCTAAATGGCTCAGACACTTCTTAAGTTTCTATAACTCCTTACTTTGCTCTATGAAAATTAAAGATTTGAGCCCACTGTGTCTAGGCCGCTGTTTGTATGTCTTTCGGATGGGCTTGTCAGACTTTTGGGGGAGCAAGACGTTAAGGGCGTGGGAGGGGGCGTTACACACAAAACGGCCGTTACAACCATAAATATCATTTTTTTATTGGCACAACCCTAAATGGCGGCATTTGGCAAAGCAAATTCCGATGCAAAACGGCGGCGACTCCCCAGTGGATGGACAGGACAGTGAAATGTACTGTACCGCCTAACGAGCACCGAGGGCGGATGTCCCAGGATCTCAGGTTATTCTCCTTCATTTGGGGGCTTTTACCCCCAGCGAAAAGGTGCGACCATTTGGTGAACCAACGAGGCATGTGAGGGATGCTAGCTCGGCCATCGCCAGAAATCCTGGCTTGTTCGTTCGCAAAATATATTTCGATTTGGCGGTACGTGACTTTATGGCAAATCGTTGTTAACCGGAGAGCAAAAGGTGTTAAACGCTGGCTGGAGCCAGCAGATGAGTCCTTTGCGGCATGTGGTGTCAAGCCCAGGATGCACGCTTAGTTGGGCGGCGGCGGGAAGAGAAAAGACAGACAAAGGCATTCTCCGTGGAGAACGGAAACAATTGCTTGGAATTACAGACGCCATTGTGCCATTGTTGGCAGCAGACGCATTCCAGGACCACTGCCACTCCCACTCCAGGGAACCCACTCCACTCACCTGCTCTGGACCACAAAAAGGAGAGCAGTCGTCACCATCAACGCTTTCAGTTGATTGTTTCCACGCTTGGCATCCCAAACCGAAAAAAAAACCACACCCCTCGAGCCCAAGGACCCTGCACAATTCTAAACTTTTGAGGGAGCATTCGCCACATTCGCCACCTCTGGGGCGTAGTTTCCAAATGAGTTTCCATCTTTTTCTTTTCCACCTTTTTTCTGTCTTCCCAATTATTCTGCTCAGTTCCATTTCATTCTTCTCTCCTCCGTGGATATATTTCTTTATCGCCCATTGGGGATTATGTCTCAGGAATTGAAGTTTAATTTAGTTTCCAAATTTCTTTCACCTCGAATTGACTTTGCTGAGCACACGAAAAAATGTAGAACTTTAAGTGGGAAAAATAATGAAAAGAAGATCTAATTTTGTTAAAAAGTTGCTACACAAATAATCGAAATGATTTTAAACTAAAGGGAGGAAGAGAAGAAACTTGGAGTGGATTTAGATAACTAAGAAATAGTTTGCTTTAGTTTTGGCTCCAATTAAAACCTACTCTTTCAAATAAATAGTTTAAATGAAGTTTAAGAAATATGAATGTTTAGTTTAGGCAATTTGATTGTTTAAATTTGTATGCAAGTCTTACTTAATATTTATTTTCTGTTAGAACCTTACTTTATCCAGCTTTATATTGGGATTACATTCTTAATAAAATCATTTCTCCTGCTGCAAAGGCCTCTTTTATGAGTTCGTGAGCCCGCATTGCAACTATTTGTTATGAATTCTAATTTAAATTTCTGAATACCCACGTTCAGTGTCTGGCAAATGTGCTCGGTGCGGTTCTTATAAAATGTTGGAGTCGCAGCCGGTGGACAGAACTGCTGTGAATCGAGGAACGGATGAAAGAAGGAGGAGGCTTTGGGGGTTTCGAGGAGCTTGGAGCTGGGAACTGGAAACTGGAAGCTGGGCAATATTGCGTCAATGACTTGCAAACAAAATTAGAAAAGAAAACCCGAGCGAGCGGTGGGTAGCATATGCTGCTGAGTGCGCTCCGGCATCAAAATGACTACACAAACTTTTCAAATTAGATTTCACACCCAAACTAAACACGAGACGATGGCGATGGCGACAGAGCTGAATTCTGGCTGGGATTGGGAAGGCGATGTAGATGTAGATGGGACTGGGTGTGGGGGATGGCACGAGAGCAGTGAATGCTAGAGACAGAACCGAAGCGGGTCTTTGGATGTTGAAGATGGCCACGACACTTGCGCACAGAGCTCGCTGCTGTGTTTTAGTCGATTTTATTTTATTAAATCGACTAATGGCCTCGGGTGGCAGAAAACAAAAGCGACGCCCCGAAATGGACACAATTAGTGTGCAATTTATGCTCCGAGTAGCAGCTGCCCCCCAACGGTGACCTCTCAGACCCTTCTGTCTGAGCTGCAATTTGAATGGCCAAATTAGATTGTCTGCTTGGTGCAAAATTGAAGCATTCAAAGTCTGAGAGACTGAGACTCAAGCCCGACAATTTTGATAACTCGCAAGGCCAGACCGACCGGTGGTGGCATTAAACTTAATGTTCAGGGCGTTAGCCACACATGTAAATTCTCGGCATTCCCAGGGTGCTGGTGGGACATCGTTCGAAATAATCGAAATAACAACCCCTGACAGCAGCACAAATAATTCTTGATAATTTGCAAAAAAGACAGAAGTGAAGCAACGCCATATTGTCTGCTGATTTTTGTGGTACAGTGATAACAAAATATAGTCTTAGATGGTGTTATAATTATATTATAATTAGGGTGTTTATATAGTAATGTATTCAGTAAATAACTAATAAGGAGAGACTTCTATCTTCAGATGAAACCGTGACAATTAAATGCAAGACATCAATCAATATCTTAGCTTTAAAGCTTAAAGAAAC
The DNA here is from genome assembly GCA_008042475.1 of Drosophila kanapiae. Lineage (NCBI taxonomy): Eukaryota > Metazoa > Arthropoda > Insecta > Diptera > Drosophilidae > Drosophila > Drosophila kanapiae. Next base: position 462,577 of record VNJM01001497.1, read on the forward strand.
AATCCATAAACATGTTACAACCAGAATCAATAATTAAAAGAATTGTAGTAAAAATATATCCAAACAAATACCAAAAAGTATCTAAACTATATACAATAACTAAAACATTTTTATAAGCCACTTTAGTAATATTCATAGTCCCTTTTCTTTGCCTAAGCAAGAGCTATAAATTTCTGTTCAACTTTTCTTCAAAATATCATGAGTCCGCTATAGCGAGGGCTCCCTGTTTGACACTCCTGTCTGAGCATCGCATGTGTGCCACCTATGGGCTGCTTCACGCCTGCATCTGTTCGCATCGCAAGACAATCCCGAATATCGCAATCAAAATTCGTATAAATGGAGTAAAAATCAAGCGGGTTGTTTGCCATTTTGCAGCATCGCTCCCCCCAAGGGGGTGGGTCCTTGCACATATATGTGTGTGTGTGTGTTTCGGACCAAAAACCGCCCCTAACAACGCGCTCGTGTAGGTGAGAGAGGCCGTAATTATGCGTTTGGCAGTCGTAAAACTAAACTTTATGGCTGTCGTCTGTCCATTCATCGGTGCCGTTTTCGTAACTGATCTCCGGAGTTCACAGAACGACCTCTGCATCTTCCTCCTTTTTTTGTTGGGTTCGAATTTCGACCCGAAGTCGGGGCCCATTTGATTGATTTATACGCATGTGAAAAATGCAGCATGTAACTGGCGCACCGCTCGTAAAATCTGTCTGTCCTGGCAGGCCGGTTTGATTTAGTGCCGCTAATAAGTAGCCAGGTGGCAGTTTGACCGATTTTTCTGGCCGACCAGTCGGTCTTGGTCTCGGTGTCGGTCTCAGTCGCTTGATGCGCACGCAAATTGCGCATACGCCGCGTGCGCCGTGGGAATTGCATGCAAAGGGGTTTAAAGGAGGTGTGGACAAGTTCTTGGAACATTATGCATATGGCATATGGTGTTCAGAGGGGAGTAGGTGGTCAACAGAGAAATACATAGGTACTAGTGAGGGACACCTTATAAATAAGTAATCTATTAAGAGATAATGTAATTCTTAATAAAGAAGCCTCAAAAAGGAATTTAACTCTTATAAGTCGTTCGTTTCCATAATATAATCAATTAGAAAAGAGAATTAAATAATGTTTGACCTACAATATACATTTTAAATAACAGAAAACTGCTTGTATGCATGGAAATTACTTTTTTTCTTTATACTTATTTATAGTTACAGTTCCAATACATATTGTTCTTATAAATACATTAAAAACTCACCAGCACTCGGTCCAGAGTCATCATACTTCAGTGTTAAAACCTGCCAAGTGATAACGAAGAACAGAAAGAAAATGCCAACTCAAGCGAAAGGCTATATTAATCCAATAAAAATCGATTACCCCCAATGAGTGTGGCGTTGGGGAAAAGTGCCATAAATAACCTGCCCCACTGAATGCAAACTGAGGCTGAAAGAAGCCGGCAAAGGCAACGGCAACGGCGACGACGAACCCCAAATGAAAATCATTTTCATTTTCATCAACGCGTGCCTCATGATGATGAACTTCATGATTGTCTGCCTCATCAGACTTTTGTCGTAGCTCGGTGTTTATTGCTGTCGGCTTTCCGGCCCCCCTTATCCCCCTTGGCCCCCGCTGGCAACCCCCTCGAAATGGGCATTTTGTAGCTATCTGTCTGGCAGTCAGTCATTCGGGGCAATTGTTTCATTCATGGACCGACTCGTCGACCCGCCAAAAAAGGCAAAGAGGCGTTTATCATCGCAGACAACTGAGCGCTGCCCGTCTTTCTCTATCTCTCTCTCTTTCTTTCTCTCTCTCTCTTCCCCTCTCTTTCTTACCGCCTATGGCTCTCTCTTTCCCCAGCTCTTTTGGGTGTGTGTGAGCAAAACAAACCATAAATGTGCGTGGAAGGCAGAAAACGAGAAGAAACAAGGCAAAAAGCAGAGCTGGCAAAGCGACAAAACAAATTTTTTTTTTGTCAAAGGGTGGATACCCTTACCCCCGTCCGGTAGACCTCCTATTAAGCATAAGTCAATGTCAATGGCACGCACACAAACAAACAAGCACACAGACTACGTTGACTACTTTTGCTTTTTTGGGGCAGCTGAAAAAGTCGTGTTCTCGTGTTGACTCTTCGGGCGGATGGATGGATGGACTTTCCACGTTTTAACAAGACCTTGACATGCGACATTTGTTTGTCAAATACGCCGAGAAGTACGCCGAGTTATTTGTTATTTGGTGTTTATGGCGGCGTTAAGGCGTCCGTCGAAGATCTGCAAATAGAGATAGAGATACACGAGATACTTGAGATTGATCTGGGAACCAGTTTTGCGGCTGCACACAGATAAACTCAGAGACGTAACACACGTGTAAACTCCGGCTGCAGTCACAGCCACAAATGCAAACCTGTTTCACGCTGCGCTTTCGGAACTTTCCTGCTTTCGGAACTTTTCATTTCGGAACACCCAGCGGGATTAATCACACACCAGATATACAAATACATAAATATATACACACGATTTGAGCGGGCACACTGCTCTTCTTCTATGGGCTCGATGGCTAAACACACCGCTGGAGTTGCAGTTTTATTTTTAGCTGATGGCTTTTTTTGCGGTTGTTTGCTTTCCAACGTTTTGCGTTCATTTGAAGCCGTTGGCCGACGATTTCTTCGGTCTTTCAAAATCCCAATGCGGCGGCGACGGCGACGCCGGCAGCGACGGCGGCAGTGCCAAGTATCTGTATCTGTGCGTATCTCACGGATAGCCCATCGAGTATCTGTGTGAGCGCACGTACGCGGTATCTGTGAGGGGTTTGCTGTCGCTGTGTGCGTGCCCCCCGTACATGCGCATGCTGAAATTTCCCTCAACACCAAAAAATCTAACCGCTTTGGTACTTTTTTTTTCGGCCAAGCCAGTTACTCAGTCACTGGGCGAAGGAGGAAATCCAAACCGAACCGAACAGAATTTGGGAAATTTCGAAATATTCGAAAGACAGTCTGTCGAGAAATATCCCCACCACGTGCGCCGCGTTTGTTTGTGCTTTTCCCGCTCCTCCTCGCTCTGCAAACAAACACGAAAAGCTCCCAGCGGATACCCAGCTGCTTTAGCTTTTCTTTCGGAGGGGGGCTATATCTGTATATAACCCCGCCCACGCACACCGATTTCCGAGGGGTATCCAATCCATTTATGAGGCACTTTCGGCCCATCGTTGTTGTTGCAATTAACGACCATTTGAATTATATTTGCGCTCGTAAACTTTACAGGAACTCCTCTCCTCCCATCGGGAGGGAGGAAGAAAAGCATAGCATCGGTGCGGCCTTTTTTCTCATTTTCCCATTCATTTCGAACGTAGACAGCAGAAATTTTTACGACTTTTCTGCACAATGCGCAAATACAACGACAATGGACCAGTGTCGACCCCAGATATATGTACTATATATATCCCATTCCCAGGCCCGCCTTCCCCTTGCCTTCCATTCGCCTACCTCCTTGACTTTTTAAATAAGACTCGGATTGGGTTTTGCCCTGGGACTGGGAGATTTTATTGTGGGCTTCCTCATTTCATAAATCGTTTGTTGATAATACATTTTTGCACTCGACTTGTATTAAAAAAAAAAAAGTTACTGAGTAGTTGTCAGATGTTTTGTGGCATTAACTTAAATTATAGTTACTTGAAAGGGTATTGTTGATAGTTTTGAGGTTTTTTAGGGAATATTAATTGAACAGCTTCTTATTTTTTACTGTAAATGACACAATTCTCTATTTATTCAAACATTTGTTGTATCTCCTTATTAAGAAATACAATAAATGTTTCAGCTTTATAGCTTTTTTATTGTATTATTCCCAATGAATCAGTTACTGTTTTATTCCTTTAAAAAATATATATTTTCAAGGTATCTTTCAAAGATCTAACTAAGATTTTAGTATGGAAAGTTAAACTGCTTACAAAACGCCAACCAACGAAGGCACATCAAAGATTTTCTGAAATTTCAAAGATATCATCTTATTATCTCAGAAATGTACGCTTAATCTCTGATTTCGCACAAAGTCTTACTGCAAATTTATGCAAATAAGTACAAATGCAAGGATATCTTCAAGTACGGGGCATTCAAACCCTTGCACAAGGAGATATTGCTGAAATTATTTGTTTAGCATTCCCGGGAACCGGCAATATGGAATTCTCAGATAATTGTCGCCTCGGTATGGGTGCTCACTCTTCCTCCCTTCGGTAGATAATTAACAACCCTTGGCCTGCGCTGACTTTGCACCCCTAGTATCTATCCCTCTCTCTATGTGTGTGAGTGTGCATCGATGCGCTTACCCCTAATTGCAATGCCATAAAAAAGTGCAATTCAAGCGAAGGACAACCACCGAAGCAGAAATGAGCGAGAGCGAAGCGCAGAGGTGTGATGAGCGGAGGACGAAAGGCTCCTGGCATTTTGCCATTACAGTGCAGCCATGATTGCGATTAGAACGGGCATTGTCTTGCCAGCAGGACTGGCATTCAGGACCATCAGAAGCAGCAGCAGTAGCAGGGAGACTGAAAGAGAGCGATTTACCGGGGGTTGGGTAGGGGATCAAATTATGCGAAACTGCATTTTCACTTTTCGCATCGCCGAGCCACAGCCATTTGCACCATACGGCCAACTGGCGGAGATGGCCAACTTGCAGCTGCTCTCGGCTCTCAAGTGTCCTTCCCGGCGAAACGGAATCTGTAAGGACTCCCCCACAGCCCCCGCAAGCCATTCGTTTCTGCATGCAAATTCCCTCGTCTTGGGATATCGAAAATCTCGAAAAGTGCAGCCAATCAACTGGAAATTGCCAAGCGCTGGGCTAAGTGCGCTGCCAGCTCCCCCTCAGGCATTAGAATTGATAACAGATACGACAGAGGACACAGCTGCAACAGCCACAACATGAGGCACAGCAGTGGCACCCATAAAAAAACGCACAAGTGCAATGCTGACAAGTTTGGCTAAAGGAGATCTTAAAATCGTAGACTTGACAACATTTACTTTAATAAGTTTATAGGGGAAAAAACAGGACCAACCTAGATTGTTGTATTGTTGCAAAAAAAGGGAAACATTAGGTAAAAGGTTTTTTAATAACTTAAGTTAGACCGTCAGGAACTACAGCTGTATAGAAACAATAAATATAGCAAAATATTTAATGAGATGGCAGAAAAATAAAACAATAATAAATTCAATGCTAGGAAGATCAACACAATCATAGAAAATAACAGAAATTCAAGTCTTTTAGACTTGTAACTAAAACCATACAGCATTAGGTGTAGCATCCACAATATTAACAAGAAATAACTTAGGCAACTTCCCAGCAGCAACTGCAACAACTAAAAAAAATTGTAAAGAAAAATAAACAACCTTAGCAATTCTACAACGAGTTCCACTAACACTAGCAACAATGGCATTGCAAAGCAACTTTAACAACTTCTCTGCAACAGCTGCAATATCTGCGAGCTTCAGCCACAACACCCCGCAGATCGTGCAACAAAAGCGGCAATTTTCGAATCGAATCCAGTAGGAACAATAGCAAGTTTAGAACCATCAGCAGCAGCAACAACAGCAAACAAAACATCAGTCAAAACAGCAACATCAGGACAAGGAACAGCAGCAACATCTTTGGGTGGCGACAGCAGCAACAACAGCAGTAACTCCAGTTGCAGCAGCAACACAAGCCACTTTGCAGCAACAACAACGGCCAACGGCCAACGGCAATCGCGTCGGCAAACGCCGGCGATAAGCGATGCAAGCGGACCGCCGCCGCCCGACTGTCGGCGCTTTTTCTCGGCCAGCGCGCGCTCTTGTGGGGGCGCATGGGCGTGGCACTGGGGAGCACCGTCCGCATGCTTATAGTGTGCACCCTGTTGCGCACACAGCCGCTGGCTTGCGCTGATCTCCTCGCACGCTCGATAAGCTGACGGCAGGGCGAGCGAGACCCCACAAGAGCGGCCATTTTGGTGGGAGCGAGAGCGACGTAGGCAAGTGAGAGCAGCGCAGCGCAGGCGTCAGCGGCGACGGCGACGCAGGCAGCGACCGCAACAGCAGCGGCGGCAGCAGAGGCGGCGGCGACTGCAGCAGCAGCGGTCAGCGTTGGAGACTTTCGCGGAATGTGTGCCGGAATCTTGGGGCAGCACAGAGAAAGCAACAACAAGCTGGAGTCCGGGAAGGAAAGAAAGATATTTGAAGCGCTCGCTGGGGAGAACTCGTTCCCCGTTTTCGCTCAAACGGCGCTGCCAGTTTTGAGTTTCACTCGCAGCGAATGCCCGCAAGAAAAGGCAGCTCTGCAAAACCTGCAACACACTGTCGGAATTGATTTTTCAAACTCTACATTTTCGCCTGTTTCATTTTGTATTTTTTTTTTGTATTTATTAAAGTGGAAAATACGAATTTCAACTGGGGGAATTGTCGTTCTGCACACCTGACGACCTGGCAAAACGGCAGCTGCTCCACTCGAATTGGGTTCAATTAGTTGCCACCAAATGGGATCCTTGCTCTGGCGGCAAACCAGTTTTTTAGATTGAAATCACAAAATTTAAATTATTTTCCAGGCCAGTTTTCCCTGCAGCGGAACGGAGTATAAATTATTAATTGTGGGATATGTAGGAAAGGCAGTTGGAAAGGTTTACAGCCATTAGAAATGGGTTTTGGAGGTCAACAGTTTTTATTTTAGAATATTTAGCTTGAATAGGATAGAAATGGGAAAAGAGAGAATGTATTTTTGTTAAATTTAAATTAGGTTAATTGTTGAAAAAATAAAGGCATATCTATTAAGAATTTTACAGAATATTAATTAATAATTAAAGAAGAACATGAAGGGTTTTCTAGTATCTCTTAATGCAAAACAAAAACCTTAACCTAATATAATTATGTTATTTACATAACTCATAGATTTGTTGTAACTTTAGCCACATTTCTGCTTTATTAAAATGGTATTAATATTAATTAAATTCAAATTAATCTCAAATCAAAGTAAATGAAAGCGAAAACTTATTTCCAATTAAAATATTTTAACTAAACTAAGCCTCTTTCTCTTCCCACACATTTATTTCCGCCTGCGGACGGATTTCCAATTAAAGTTGAACCAAAAATTAACATTTTACCAATTATTTTTCTAAAAATAAAACCAAAACTAATAGAATGCTCCCCCCTCTCTTCTATTTTCAGGTCTGTGTCTTCGCGTGTGTTTGTGTGTGTGTTTTTATAACATTTGTGGATTACGCCTATAAAAACTACACCTCACCGCGCGAGGCCGACGAAGATGGTCCCCAGAAACAAACAAAAGGGTTCGTATACGAATTTAAATATTTGCCTTTTATCGCCATTGATATTAATTCGAATACGAATATGATTTTGAGCCGCGGAGATTAAATCAAAAAAGCATAAATCAGGCAGCGTTTTAAATAAATTCGCTTTATGGCCGCGCCAAGCCACCGAAGTCGTTAAAGTGTTTTGTTTAAGCCAAAACACGAAAAGAAAACCTAATTGCATAATGAGTTAATCCCGTCCAGCGGCTCCGGTGCATGAATCGATCATTATTCCCGGACAATCCATTAAAATTTCTCGCATAATCGCTTTAAAAAGACATTAACATGGCCATAAGTCCCCGGAGCCGTCGGGCTTTCGCAGAGTCCGTCCACCATTTTAATGGGAATTCGTTCCCGAAAAATATGCGTAAAACTTTACGAGGCTTGCCTTTGTTTTGTCGCTTTTGTTGGTCCCGATTTTATGATTTAATTTGGCAACTGCCGTGGCTCAAAATGGTCACCTTTAAATAGAGTTCGCGGTGACCGCTGGTGAGCCGGTGTGCCCAGAAATTGCACGATTTGTGCAGTTTTCATTGCGATTCGATTATGGATGAGGCCATAAAGTGTGTGCGTTATGGCCATTAGTCGCTCGTAAATTGGCTAACAAATGTCGGGGGAGCAGAGTTCAGGCCCGTCATTGGCGGAGACGGAGCCGAAGCCGGAGCCGGAGCCTTCACTGAATCCGTTGGAATCCCACCTCCAAGAAGACGCTGACAAAGACGTTATTCCAGTTTTTTATCGGGGGGGCGGTCCAAGAGACATCGGCGGAATCGCCATCAGATTCGGACTCGGAATCGCTGTGCGAAGGCGCAGTAATTAATATATTGCATTAAATGCTCGTAATCACGCATTTTTATTGGGGATCTCGGAGCACACAAAAAGCGAAAAAACAGTCGACGATGTCGCAATACACTGGGGCGATGCACTTCTGATAGATATCGCAAATATGGAGGGGAAAATATGATTATTAAAATCTATATTAAGTATAAATTTTGATTGGTTTTTTAACATAATTCATTTTATTAAACAAATGTTGCGTATACATTTTTACAAAACGTTTTCGTAACCTTTTTTAATGTTTATTGTTCCTCCTATTTATTGAAAAGCTGTAAGTACTAAATATTTCAACGAAATGCATGTAAAAAGTCTGGTTTTATTTCAAGAAGTTCTCATTGTTTATTCAATAAAAACCAAGGTAAAGAGATTAATATAAATATATATGTTTTAATTACAAATCAAATTATTTTCTTACTAAATTGTTGTAGGAAAACCACACTTCCTTCAAAATCCCTATATCTTTTTATAATATTTATATGATAAATAAATCAAGTTACCTTTTGCCTGACTAACCCTACTGGCCACTGATTAACTCCATGCATTAGCCGCACCTGCGTCACTTAAGCCCGTCTGAGAGCACTCTAAAAACTTGTAATCCGATCGAAATACATTCCAAAATATGAAATAAATTATAAAGACGCACACAATCGTGCACTAAAAGCCTTGCCAGCAATTAGCAATGTTTTCGGATGACAGGTGCCGATCACGTGCCACCGCCCAGAGGCAGTACACTTTATTTTTTATCAGTATCGCATATAATACAATATAGGAGCTAATTCCAATACTCGCTATGTATAATTCTCAAGTCAGTCTGAAAAAAAACGACTGGAAATCGCCGCCTCAAATCGTAATCTGCAATGGACGCTTATCATTAAATGTACATAATGTGCTTTATTGTCACTTAAATACAGATTTAAATAATTTTATGACTTCATTTCATTTGTGGGGACGAGCGTAGTCGCTAGCAGGTCTATCTCGGTTCGGAGGAAGGCACAAAAACAGCCATCTATATAAATAATAATCGCTCATTATATGTAATCAATGACATTTGCACCCGCATACGAGCTCGTTACGCCCGGTAATTATTATTATTTACTGCAGACAGAGCAACTGAATAATGATGGTGATAATGGTGCCTAACGACGAACAAAGCATCAGGGAATTATACATTATATTTGAATTATTTATTTAGCAATGCAAGACGCTAAAAAACATAAAATAAACACATGTAATTGTCAAAAATGTTGATTGAGCATGGCTTTGATTGGAAATAGGTTTCCATTGAACAATTCAATTATTTCGGATTTTCTTAGATCGAATTATAAGACGTTCTTCTTTTAATTAACTCAGAAAAAGAGACTCATTGAAATCCATTGAAGAAAATCAGTATCTTTAAGCAAACTTAATTAATCTTTAGCTCTTTGCTTATGCTGATCACCGTGAACTAAATAACCTACTTCTAAAGGGCTAAACACACACTTTATATTAATTAAACCACTTGACTCTTTAGTAGTATTTTCCCCTGGGTGTTTCTTTCTTTAGTTTTCCACTTTGAAAGAGGAAAACTCAACGAACTAATTTGCGTTAATTGCCCTGCGCAGCGCCAGTTCACAATGGAGCTTCAAGTGGTAATTGCAGGCATTTCCATTACAAAAAGCATAACAATATCAATATGCCGGGCATTTGCATAAATTGTCCACGCCCGGACCAATGATCGCCGGAATGTCGGGCAAGTCAAATAAATTTTGCGCACCGAACGCGGACTTGACTAGAAAATCGTTAGTCCAAGTGCGACACAAATGGACAGTTAAATAAATCGAGAGATGTCAGCGAGACAACGCTTGGTCGGGGCCAAGTGGAGAACGAAACATGGTCGGTAATGTGGATTTCGATTTGGATTAGAGACCTGAATGTGCATTTTCACACATAGAGAAAAGGGGAAAGACTTTCACAAGATTTGTTTCAACAGAAACATTCTGTATAATTTATTGAGAAGACTTCTGTCAAACACTCAGCAGGTTGAACAATTATACATTTCCTAAGATCATAACAACGCTTTTTATATAATAAACATAATAAATATATAATATGTTGAACATAAAACATTATAAAATTATCATAGGTTGGAACAATTGATATTTAAATAACACAGAAAGATGGAGATGCATCTCAAATACGATATGCTATCTTGGCTCTTTAATAAATGACCTTTAAAGCTACTTTGTCTAAGACCTTATATATTTTTTAAGACTGGAAACATTGAGAACGAAAAATAGGTATTTATTTTCGTATTTATAAAATGGTTTGTTAGTTAAATTATTTTCCTATTATTTTATGTCCCATAACCTTATAACGATTGCTTTATCCAGGCTGAATGGGTAATCTATTTTCATAAAGGTTAACTGACACAAGTCAAGGTTTAATCCCTAAACTAACTAAAAGGACATCATTTTATCATCATTTATATTTTATGATTTAATTTTATAATCATTTTATTATAAAATCCAAAACATTCATTTTCTCTTCTTTCCTTAATGATTATTTCTTTCGGTGCAGTCGCAGTTTGCCCTGCGGCATTCACAAGTCTCGAGTCGCGAGTTTGATATGCAGAGCATTCATTCGCGTGACAGTGAAGCTCCTCGGTGGAGTGGAGTGGAGCAGAGAGTGGGTATTAGTGGCAGTTTGTGGTGCAGAGTGGCTCAGCGGATCTGTGGCTTGGTGGCTCCGCTTGGGGCTCGGCTGTGTGCGGCGTGGGCGAGTTAGTTTGTTGGCATTTCGCACGCATCCTTCATAAATTAGCGAGATTTATGCGGCGGAGCCTTAGATTCGCTAGAAAAGCGACTTGAATTGCGGCGGGGACATGGATATGATGTGGAATCGATACTAAATTATCCTCTTTGGCGACGAGCTTCCTTCTATTCATCGCAGGCGCTCGCTCGCTCTCTCCCTCTCTCTTTCTCTATCTGTAGCCCCATCTCGCTTGCTTGGGGACACACCCAGTAAAGGCCGTCTCTCTCTCTCTCTCTGCGCCTTCTCACTCGCACGCTCATTATGCGCACTCGTTTTCGGAGTCGAAAAATCGATGGAATATGCAAAATATTGTTTGGGCCGAGCCGAGGGGATCCGCCTAAGTCAACAGGGACTACCCCCCCGAAATCCATGACCGAAACTCTTTCCGAGAGGAATGTAAATTTGAACAGCGCTTTCTTTGTTTTCTTTCTGGATTGCCGAGCTTGTTATTCCAAAATGCTCTTTGCTGTTCGCCCCTAATGTTATCTAAGCTATGGCCGCTATCTGTATCCGACAGATACCGAAGGCGAACGACGAACGTCGAACGGTCGAACGGTCGAGCGCCGAAAACCCAAAAACCACTCAGCGCCCCCAGAAGACGGGGCTCCAGTTTTGCGTTGGGTCGGGGTTTTTCAATCGGGCCTCCGCCGAGTGGCCCGGTCCAAGGTGGTCAGAGAGTTGTCCATTTTCAGATTTTAATCGCTGGAATTTGTTTTAAGGCATCGGAATTTATGTGACAGCCCAAATTTTGAGTGTGACACTTTAGAAACATTTTTATGGTTTATTAAAAAAATATTCCAGCCGGCGCGGCGCAGCTCATTTCGAATGCCGAGCGAAAACTAGTTTTTAATTAAAATCTAATTCGTTTGGAGCGAAGCGAAGGAACCTGGGAAAACAGCTCGAGGGGGGGATTTGGCAATGATGCACCGGGCCAAGTGGAGAACTGCACTTGAGTCCCTTTTAGGCCGAAATCGAAATAAATCGATCGAGAGCCATAAAAACGAAATGTTTATATATTTCGAGAAGTCAAAAGTCAAATAGGCAACGAATTTTCCGATTGGTGGGGCCTCTGTACACATATATACAGCCTCGAAGGGAATCGACGGGAACCGCTCTCTCAGCACTTGGACTTAATTGAAATTTGAAATATGGTATTATGTGTGCGCCGTTCGAGAAACAGTTCATAATGCCCAGGGCAGAGCCCGAGCCATGTTCCTGGGCTTGTTTATTGAAATGCCCGTAATTATCCAGTCGAGTGTAATGAGCAACTGGCTCAAGTGGAGGTGTATCCCCCCACCCGGTCTCCGTTCCAGTCCAATGCCAATGCCACATGCACTTGTCCATGAAGGCAACATCGCAACCAGCAGTGGCAGTTCGGATCGGTAATGGAGAAAGGAGGCAACTGCCGGAGATGCTCCGCCTAATCACCTGCAGATGTGCTCCTCGATTGGATTTTAATTGGAATTGGTTCGCCATTCTCGTCAAGGGAAACCAAAGCATTTGGAAATCGATTAGATATAGAGGGTTTCTTGAATGGGGTTCCTCCACTCATTTTACTTTTAATATAAAATTAAAATATATTCACATTTAAAGCACTTTCCAACATCTTAAATTAGAATTCCCTGCAATTATCTAAGTTAATTTAAAATAACACAAAAGCACACTGATTAAATGTAACCAAATGGAAACCAAGGAAAGACAAATAAATACCTTTTCAAGGGGAACAAGCGAACTCAACTCTCAGCCCTTTCGTTCGCTGAAGATTTATGGTGGCACTTCTAAAAATAATTAAGATTCCCGATGATCATCACCCCCTATGCCGCAGGCGAAGTGCTGCACCATTTTGTTAGCCCATTTAGACGGGCATGTGACTGGCATAAAAATAGAAATTGTTCCTTTCAGAATAGCTAATTAGGAAAACACATTTCCAGGGTCCGAAAATGAAAATGGCAGAAACGCTCATTTTCGCCGTGCTTTTCTCCCCCAAATGTCCGTCCGCAATTACGGGGCATTTACATAAGCCTTTCATTAATTTTTATTGCACATTTCTGCTATTGTAAATAAAATGTCAACAAGCTCTCTCCAGCGGCGGCAACGACGACACATTTGCGATTTAAATTAATATAAATGCGAAAACCTCAAGGCATAGAGGGGGCTGCCTGCCCACACACAGATCACGGCCAATTTTTAAAATTTCTATTTTTATGTGACGAAATTCTGAAATTCTGACACAACAAACGATGAAAACAGAATCAAAATTTAAAAATCTGGCCGAGTGGTGAAGAATGCGGCGATAGCCTAACGGAATGGCGGAATATTTTAAAATAATTACGTGCGTTTGCGATGCCGGCGAGGAGCCACCTCAGAGAAATAAGTTTAATGTTAATTTGATTGCGCTTTTATTGATAGTAAAAACATTTATGCGGCATACAAAATGAATTATGAATGATTTGGCGGACGGTGAGGCGTTGTCAGCCGAAATTATACAAAACGCACACATTCTGAATCTTCGTCGGCTGTGACGATCGCGTAGAATGGCCTAATAACAAATTTACGTTCGTTATTATTTGTATTTTTACGGTTGTCTCCATTTTGATTGGAGTTAATTGGCCAGTTGGTTTCGCCCCGAAGAACAAGTTATTTCAGTTCCCCATTAAAATAAATTGCCTCTTTGATTCGTATTAAACAAGCAATTTAAAATTAAATCTTGTGAACGAAATTAAGTACATGAAAGTAAACGAAGTTAAATAAGATTTGGAGCACTTTTAAAAAAGGTCATTGTGGTTGCGGTTTTTCGGGGTTTTTATTTGCATTTTAAGCTCTTCAAAATGACAGCAAAAATTGCAACCACAAAAGCAAGTACTGATTAGGTAATCTATTTAACAATCGTTAGAAACATTATCTTTTAAAGATATTTAATTTTAAAGCTTAAGTTGACAAGAAAAATAGAAGTGCAGCTTTTCTTAAGATCTATTTTCTTGTTTATTATTGGTACCATAATTTGATAAAAATAAAAACCAAATGTAGACCTTAAGTATAAAACATGTATATGGTTTTTAATATAATATAACTTTCGAAACTTAAGTAAATTAATTGTGACAGTTGCATGGGACATTTTTTAAGGCCTGTTGCGATAGATAACTTTGCAAATGTTGCTTTACTCTTAGAATTTTCATCATCTCCCAAAAGAAATACAAGATCGAATCGAATTTCTATTCAAGGACACCAAAGACCAAGACCTTGCCGGATTATATGGTTACATTAAGGGTTATGCGATTTGCACGGGCTGCATTCTAGACACTACAAGTCCTGCCGCGCTCGAAAGTCCTTGAGTTGCGTAATTATGTTTTTTATGGACAGCTGTCGGGGCGGTCTACCTGTCTTAGCCTTTTTTTCCGGGGAATATCCTTTCTCCGGATGCAGTTTTTTAAGGCAGACAGCGTCCTTGAAGGTCGAGTCTATTAATAGTCGTTAGCCAAAAGAAAAAAGTGCAACCGGTTAATGGCTGTTGCCAAGGTGAACAGGTCCAGTTCTCGACTTGATTTTGCTAAAAAAAAACACAGAAAAGTGAAATAAAAAAACGACCTTTTTGGCGAATCGATAAATTAGAAAAACTGCCATCTCAGTCGAAGTTTATTTGAAGGCTCGTTTGGCCGGGTTTTCGTCCGAAAGTGAGTCGGTTAAATGGCGGATTCGCCTTGGGAAAAAAAAAAAAAAAAAAAAAACGTAGGGAAAAAGGAATGAGCCAGCGGCCATAAAGTCGGCAAACAAAAGGTGAGCGGCGGTCGTAAAACGCGACAACATGGTGTGACACCGCTTCCATATTTTCACCATATATCCTTTGGGCAAGAAGGGGTCGCGGCAACTGGTCACCCGGCGACTTTTGCTAGCCATTTTTATTGTCACTACTCGAGGGGTTCCCTTCGCTTTCCTGCCAGTTCTCGAAGCGAACCAAAAATCCGGCATTTTACGGCCCTTTTTGCAATTGGACAGTTTAACCCTTCAGCATGCGGAAGTCCGTCCATCTGGATTCCTTCACTCCTTCGGCCACGAAGGGCGTACGGACACGTTTCGTGGTCCTGCTCCTGATCCCTTTGATTGTGATTTATGGGGCGGGAATAACCGGAAACCGAGAGTGAAAACACGCAATTCCACGCAATTGTTGTGTGTGAATACAAAAGCGATACCAAGGCGCAGAAGCCAACTCTCAGAGTGCTCTTAAGAAGGACATTCCCTGGAAAATATGATGGGAGTTTTGAATGCAAATAAATCTGGGCATATCTAATGGAGTAAGAAACCACCACAATATAGGGCATCTCGCAGCCATTTGCATTATTGTTATTGTTATTATTATAAGGATTTCGTGGGTATAGACATCCTGAGGCTCCTTATAACTTAAAAAAAAGTTCACAACGTAAAATATAATCAAAATCAGAGTCACATAACGAACTTAACTTAAGTTTAAGGCATAATAGTGCTATAAATATGTTAAAATTAGCTTTGCTTTGTCTTCGCGCGATGAAGACTCCCCGCCGCCCATGTGAGACGTCTCAATAGCCTGGCCAAGCACCTGTAAAGTATGCTGAACGGCCGTTAAGGTGAGTTAAGAGATGCGGCCCCCCTCTCCCGCATGCATATGCATAATGTGGCCAAGTGAATTGGCCAACCTGCTGCTGGCGGGGCGTAATCACGTCTCGATGTGTGGCACGCGATGTTGCGCCGAATGGGGGAGTGGAATCGTTGCCAGTTGGAAGAAGGCGGTGCCACTGGTGCCCCCAGTGGCAGACTTTGTTTGTCCGCGACTGCCGGACTGACGGCCAATTTATTTTCACCCGGCTAATCCGCTGCATAATTGCGCTGGAAGCCAGACTCCATTGGAATGGCCAAGTCGCGGCACTCGTAAATTTCCTGTTCCGCCTGGCGGACTCTGGCCAAAGCCCAAGAAGCTTCACTTGCAAAAAAAATACGCCCCGAAGTATTAACATGCTTTATAAGCCATACAATAGTCAAGAAATGAAAAGAACTTGAGCAGTTACAGATGTTTAGCTACATTTATTTAAGTCTGTCTTAGTATATTTACAAGAAATATCTCTCCGTTCTCATGTATTTCTTTAAACATATATATTCCTGTTTAAGGACTTTTCTCTAAGTGCCAAAAAAAAAGGGTGGACCGCCGCCGCCATGTCCGGCTGTGCGCATAATTGTCGTGCGTTCGCTTTAAAGCCGCAACTCGCGCGGTCAGTCCTACAGTAAAACTCCCTTTTAATGGCCGGCGGTGATGATAAGGCCACCGAGTTTATGGCTCCAGATAGCAAGTGTCAGCGTCACGTAAATTCGCCAGGGAGTGGGGGAAATTAGGGAACCAGATCCTCGGTTCCCAGGGGGTTATTAGCCATAGACGTGTTTTAATGGGGTTTATCTAGCCGAAGGGATAAATAGTGACTGTGTGGGATGCTACCAGGGGGAATATGGCATGTTATAAACTGCCTATAATTTATTCGGCACTCTGTCACCCATCGGAATTCAAAACTTCAATTGAATTTCTCGGATTTCTTGGCAGCGGCCCCCCCGGCAATAAGTCGGTCAATCGATAATCGGATGACGATGACCCAAGGCCCTAAATGACGAAAACAACGCATTTTGGGCTGCCAAGAGTTCGACCTCCGCGATGACCGCATGGATGAGTCAAGTCAGTGGCTGCACTGAGAATAAAAAAAACTTTAAAAACATGTGGAGGATACAAGATTTAAAGAGTAGAAGTAATTGTGAAATAATTATCACAAGGAATTTGCTTATGATTTTCGAAAAAGAGGAGTACTTTGATATTAACAATAACATGGTATATCCCAATATTCCTAAGACCATATTTTTTCCCTGTGTACAAACGGGTTGTGTTCGATTCCGGGCTTGGTTCTTGGCCTTTCAGGCAGACAAAGAAAGTGAGCCCAGGAGAAATGCGCAGGGAGAGAAAGGAGGATGTGCGCACGGCCGGGGGATGAAATGGACATGGATTCGCCGTGAAAACGACTCTTTTCAAATATATTTATGAATGCCCAGAGTCTTTGAGGCAACGATGGCGGTATGCCGGTGCTCTTATCACGGCCATTTGCCTCCATTGCCGCCGCCATTGCACCGCCGAAGTGGTTGATCCGGTTTCCGATGGCTAAGAATCCCCCAGAAACCACTCTCCACAGCGCCCGTGTGAATTCTGTCGGCGGCTCTTCGGAGACTCGTTGAGTAGACCGAAGGGGCCAAAAGGTCACCTGAGTGGTTAACTAAAACGGAGCACTATTTATGTATGAGTTCTCCCCTTTAGAGCCATCGAAATCCAATCGAAACATGCAAATACGGCTGACATCGCACTGAACCGAGTAATTAGCGTTGAGTGTTCACATTAAGCGAATTAAACTCGATTTATGCGCCCAATCCCCTTGAAGTGGCGCATGTTTTATGGAATGTTCTCAGGCGCACTTCACAGCGAATTGCGCTAATTGTTATGCCTTATGTACTTACATTACTTAAATTGCATTAATGCCGCCTTAAAAAGCGGCTTAATGCTTATTTAAATTTATTGTTAGGCCACAACTATGTTTTTAAGTAAATTAGAATGTACATAATTAAATGGGGTTCTAAATTCAGTTTGGGGTAGTTTTATAGCACTAATTGTGTTTCTTCTGTATTCATTTTTATAATTTAAAAATATGTTGTCCTACAGTATCCGCATATCTTTAAAATTGACGCTCCACGAATCAGTACAATGGCCACTTCGCTTCCCCAAATGAGAATCATTGGGAACTATCATAATTTCTCCATGATTAAGAGTTCTTGGAAATGAAATTCGAACTAGATAATTAAGCCCCAAGTTGCATACTTAAATCCGACAGAATTCAATGGATTACGCTTAATATTCTTGTTCCAGCTGCAGACGCCAGCTGAAGTTTGAAAATCGCTCTCGTTTCGCAACCAGATGCGGCGCTTTCGACTTAGAACTACTCAGTTTCCCCCCAATAAGCGCCACTCTCCGTATTCTTTTTTTTTCTTTTCAATTTTTACGAGCCCATGAACCGAGGCAATCTCTCCGGATATAATGGATATTCGACTATCGGCCATCGGAGCTGGCGCAAAAAATCTTAAATTGTTGCAAATTGCGTTGGAAAACGTGCCTTTTCCCGAAGATGCCTCCGCGGGATTGCGCGAATTGCGAATGGGCGAAGATGCTCGGCGATCGTGCCGCCGCATTTGAGAAGGAAGGCGGTTGCCTTCCCCACCAGCAGTCCATTCCGCTGGACACTTTAACGAGCCCAAATACAAATCACTCACGGAGTGGTTTCGTTCTGACCCGCGGCCAACTAATGCGAGAGTTACGCAAAACCATAATTAACAAACATTCGGCGGAATCCGTTTTACGAGCGGCACTACTTTCTGATTTATTTCGACTGGCTACACGGAGAAAAATCTAAAATTAAAATTAAGCTGTGATAGTTACAGAACTGTCGGAGTTGTTTGCATAGAATCGAGCGAAAGGACATGGCTAGATTGGCTGGATTGCTTATTATGGTGTACCTTGCAAACTTCCGCTCTATCTTCAAATGTAGATACATCTGTATCTTTATAAATAATTAAAGCCTCTAGTATATACCCGTCTTCGGCAACAATTTTCCCCTGTGCACTATGTGGGGCTGGGCTTACGATTTATCCGAGTGGTGGAAATCGTAGGAAATCCTTTCCAGCAGTCACATAACTCTCGCTGGCCAAATGATGGATGGCCGCGTCTAATGAAGTCGTCGGGTCGTTGTCACCAGACTTCCACTAAATCGTTCGGAAACTCGGGGCTATGGATCGCTCTACGTGACTGCACCTATGAATGGCATCCAATGAGCCCACAGATTTCCACCGACTGACTGACTGGATTCATCGAATCGATTGCACCGTCATCGTCGGCGTTTGAATACGGAAAATAATGATTAACCGAATGGTTGTACCCAATAGGACATACTGCTGTTTTTTTTTACCTTCGCCAAAGCACCTCTGAGGTCATTTCCGATCCATCAGACATCCATCAAAGTGGTTTCAAGTCGTGAAATGCCAGGCTTTACGGCTGATATCATGATGGATCTGAGGGGCTCTAAACGGTGTTAGTTCCAGGCACACATGGCCTTAAAAATTATAGTTAGGACTCATTGATTAATGCTGGCAGTGGGTAATATATTAGCTTGGAATTCCAACTATATATATATTTATATGTTTTAGGGATTATCAAAGTAATTTTATGAATAATTCTGCCTATAAAATATAACAATACAGTCTCGAAGTAAATTACTTTTTACCCTTTAAGCTGAAGAGTCCATATTTAGAGTTGTTTTCTTAGAATTCAAGGATATATGGTATATATTTTTTAACTTAACTTAGGTTGCACTTTTTTTTTAATGTAATTTTTGTTGTTTTATTTATTTTAATAATTTTAAACATTCAAATTTTCCGGTGATCCGTTTTATTAAATCAACTTTGCAACCGAGAAGTAAGACTGACAATCTGCTAAGACGAGCCACCATAGTGGCCTGCCCATTTGCCACACCCATTTTCGTATTTTTGCTGAGCTCTTTCGAAGGACATTCGCTTGTGGCCGAACCAATGATGACGTAATCGCCGACCACGCCCTTTATTATTGGCAATACCGATCGTTGTAGGCACTCCTCTTTCTCCCTCTCTCTCTCTTCATCTCTTTCGTTGCGAAAAGGAAAGAAAGTTAGAGGTCCTTTCGCTGGAACTGCTTGCCTGTGACCCGTACCCACCCCCTCAGTCTACGACCTTAGTAAGGACGCATGGAAACTGCTTGCACTGCTTGGCCGCAGCGCTTCGTCGAACGGCAGCCAGATGGCGCCATTAGAGAGCTGGAGTTTTCCCGGCCATTGAATGACCATTTCGCTTTTTGTCTCTAATTGAAGTTTTCTATGCGCAGCATCTGCATTATTTTGCTGCAGCACCGCACCGCATCGGTATCGGTATCGGTATCCGCATCCCGTCACTGTCCCACGACACCACTTGGCCATATTTTACCGCTTTTAAGCAGCGCGTAAATACTCACGCTTACTGCAAGAGTCCATTAAATGGTCGTAAAAACTTTACGATTCCCAATATGAGATTCTCTTAATACGATTTTTTATGATATTGAAATCTCCTTTCGCAGCGAGCCCATCATCGCCCATCTCCGCGCTCGCTCTATCTCTCTCTCTCTCTCTCTCTCTCTGTAGCTCGCTTTTCCAGCTGGGGGGAAAAACTGAAAAACCACCGCCGCCGCAGGTAACGTAATGGCCACCCCGCGCCAACGGGGCGTATGCGTGTGTTTTAATGTCTTGTTGAGGCCTATAAAACACGCTCGTCATTCCACTTCCACTTTTCCGAATCTCCGAATTTCCACATTTCCACTGTCCGATGCGATTCGGCTAAGTCACGGCCAAGGAAACCATTAGGAGAGTACGAAATTTATGCTATTTTAGTGAGTGACACTTAATATATTCCAGTTAGTTAGGAACAAAGAAATTAAATATTTGAGCAGTTCTAAGAAAACCAAAGAAATGTACAAAATAAGCTTGTCTAAGGAGGAATAACGCAAACATATAGAAATTTGTTCAGTCCTGATGGATATTTCCTTTGGTATTCCTTATTCCTCATTCCTAGCTTAACTTTAATTAGGAAATTCAACTTTGGGGTTAAATCTTGTTATAGATTTATTGATTACAATACTGGGACCTTTATTCAGCAAACTTCTTTAATTTAAACATAGTTTTAATCATCGTCATCGTCATCGTCGTCACCGTCACCACCACACAGTGAGATAATGAATGTGCTGATATATATGACATCCTGGACAAAGCACAGGAACGCCATTATATATTCGTCCTTGTCCCATTCTCCATTTATTACCTCTTGAATGTTGACGGCCAGGGAAATCCTGAAGAGACGTAGGATCAAGGAAATTTAGGGAGCACAGTTAAGGCCAGTAAAACTCACCATAGTGATCGCGTTAAAAACTGAGCTGCCAACAGAACAATATTATTCCGATACGGCGCAGTGCCGCAAAACATCCTTAAATTAAAAATTGACAAGCAAAATGTGGCAGCAACAACGAGCCACCAGTTCTCGGTCAACTTAGTATATGGGACATCGGTAGTCCTCTTTAATAAGCCCAAGCACAGTGCCGCCAAGGTCATAATGACACTCAAAAATTTAAATAAAGGAGAACCTACTGCCACGACGTCATGAGTCTGGCAAAGGAATTCGCCAGGGACCGACTCATATCCATAAGGTATCTCGCCAGCCGAAAGGGGTGGAGCAAGCGCTTCGTCTTTTTTATCTTCTCCGAATAGGTTTCTGTCGGATCTATATCCATTTCGATTGAATATATCTTTGCAGTATCGGTGTTGAGTGTTCATATGTTTTTCTAAAGGGTGAACTATATGTGTTAGTAGTGTGACTTTTAGTGCTTAGAAACACTGTCCCTAAAAATGTATTATAATTCAGTAAATAGCCCTTAAAAGAAATCTTCTTCTAATTCAAAATAGTTCTTATAAATAATTGTATATATTTCTACTTTCAGATACTGGCACATCTGCAATAATGGTAAGTGAACGACTTAAGTTTATAGGCTAGAGTTAGACCCTTCAATTTAAGGACCTTTGGACCATCCACTTACCTTATGCATTGTTGACTATATCCAACATTTATATCTATTACCTACGCAGTTTACAAAACAGTGTGTCATTAGAGTAATTAAAATGCAATAAAAACGGAGAGACAAACACCGAAAGGAGAGACAGACAGGCGGGCAGACAGAGACCGTGTGCACTCGTATAATTTTTATTGAGTAATTCGGAGGTGACTGGAGATCGCCTCCGTGCAGATGGGATATGACACAGAGACCCAGATTCCGGATGCCAGGCTATGGGCGATGGGCGACCCATAAACCCGACCGCATCGGGGATTAAAAAATGATTGCGTGAGAAGGCATTTAGTAATCGTCGTCCGGCGGAAAACTCATTCGTCAGATCGGCAGACGGGGGAAAACCACAGGCACAAGCCCAAGCCCGGCCAAACAAGCCATAAACTCGGGTCCATAAAAGTGTATCAAATTAGGGAATGAACTTGATGTGCACCGAGTTTTATTCCCATTCCGAGCCGCACTTCTTTCTCACTCAGGGCGGCGAGTCTCACTCAATGCCATTGATACGCAGCACTCACAGCGAGTGACAATTGATTCCGGTCTCATTACTCACTCCGAAGAATTTTACAGTCTTTTTATGGGCAATTACGCCTGTCTTCCAGCGGCTTTTACGATCCGCACTCGAAATCGCAATAGTGCCAGCCATTCAGCTCGACTTGTGGGAACCAAAGCCACATCCGTTCTCCGTTTATTAATTTAATAGATTTTCCAGTTTGTAGGAATAGTTAATGACGCTGAAAGTGCATTTATCATAGGAATATTAAACACTATCTGTTAGTTATCGATGAAGTAAAATGATTGGCATTTTCCTACAAAAAGAAAAAAAAGAAAAACGTATTCAAGTGTTGGTATAAGTGTATATTAGCTCTAAGATTAATTTTAAACAATAATTTAAGTAAACAATATGCTAAGATGTGTAAATTTAATTTAATACAGTCTAGAAGTGTAAAATAAATAACATTACGTACTAGAATGACATTGTATTATAATATTATAATATTACTAGAACAATACCATTAAACACATACAAGATGTCATATTTGTTCTCTAAGAAGCTATTGTTAAAAGGCTCTTAAGAAGATGATTTCATGTTATAAATTAAATGAACGTAAATACAAGTTACAGCCTATCTTAAAACTGTTAAATTACTTGTAAACTGTGAGGTCTGCCAACATAACAATCAAACTCTCTATAACTCTCTACACTTATTCACTTTCCCTTGCCCGTATATATATTTTGTGTAGTGCCTTTTTAGTGTTTTACAAGTGTTTCTCATTGCACGCGTCTCCCTTCATTTTTATGCCTATTTTATTTTAAATACAACCTGTCGCACGGGAGATTACAGAATATATACGCACAACGGAGCTGCTTTTTTATGGTTTGTTCCGCTTTTGTTTAACGCTTCCGAGGATCACAATCGCACGCAATCCCACCACCAGAAAAAGTGACACCCCGACTCAACCGAAACTCCACTCGAAACTCAAAATAGTGTTTTATTGCTGAAAATTACTCTTACTCTGTTCTTTATTTATTTACTCTTGTTTCGGTGTGTATTTCACTGTTCATCCACTCTCACCCAGTTTCAATTTTTATTAGTTTATTACGATTATGATCGCTTAATAGGTTGTTCTTTTTGTTATTTTGTTATTGTTGCCGCAGTAGTGAGCAGCAGGCTAACGTGCGAAGTTGTTTTATTATTTGTTTTGATTATCAAAATGGGCCTTTTACATTTTTCCGGTCGTTGGGCGGCCCACCTGCCATGGTCTTATAGCCCGCACCATATATATCCCGTATATATACCGTACATCCCATAGCCCATAACCCCGCGGCAAGGGCAGTAAATCACAGCCTGCTGTGAGTGGCTGCAGATCTCAATGCACTCGAAGAAAATCTATTTAGGGAAACACACAAAAACAAAAGAGATTTTTTTAAGTCATTTATTAAGTAACTTTCTTGTCAAATCCATAAAAATATGATGTAGTATAGATACCAAAGAAGAAATATATTCAAAACTACTGATTCAGCCTTTCTAGATCGGTTATTACAATTCATATTCGTTTATTATATTAATATTATATTTCTCGATCTTACTTCAATCATTTCAACTTGAAATTAGCCATATTTTTCGCAGTGTATTAGCCAGTTTGAGTGCACTCAGTGCGGCCACTCATTCGCACTCGCCGTATGACCCATAAACATGATCCAAAGTGTGGCAAAATGTTTAATTTGGAATTTATGAGCAATTAATTTTAAAGCACTCGCCCGACCGTTAACGCCGTGTCCGCCTTGAAAACCCCTCCTCTTGGCCGTAAAACCATACAACATTTAACAAGCCAGTGTGCCAAAAACAAAAAATAAGAATTGATTGTTTAGCCAATCCGCTGATTGATCAATTATTCAATTGTTATCGCCTAGGATTCGGCAATCGCACTTGGGCAAGGGCCGTAAAACTACGCGAAAGTCAATTATAAAGGTATTAGCCAGGCGAAAAGTCCGTAAAACTGACAGGTGCTTGGCGATGAGGTGATAATTTAATTTAAATAAATATGTGAAGTGCAGAGAGCATAATTAAGCGGATATAAATTAATTGTACGGGTATGATACTCTTAGAATAAAATGTTGCCCTGTGATATAAACTAAGAAATTGTGATTATAAGAAATAATTTAAGAAACACCAATCTAGATTTTATTCCTGAAAGTACTAAGGTAATATTTCAGCAATACCTTTTAATATTTAAATATTTACTGGTCTTCTGTTTCAGTTAAATAGTAATATGTACTCAAAATAATGAACTCTTTAATTTAAATAAAAATTCTATTATAATTTTATATAATCTGTATCCAGTCTCTATAAGTTTATTTATATTTCTATTGAGCTTATAGTGCACACTGTACGCAATCGGTATTCGAGTTAATAGTCCACACTGTACAGTGTACACTATCGGTGTTCCAGCAGAGGCCAGGCAGAGATATGTATTTACATATGAATGCTGGCTCGTCAGGCTGTCAGGTTTGTGGGCCCGACTGCACTTGTGTCAAAAATATTTACGATTATTTAAAATTAATAAGAAATAATTATACCATGATTTGTGATATTTTGTAAATCTATTATATTAAATATATATATTATTATATCTAATAATATCTTACACTTACAAGAAAATGTGCCTCATTTTTATAATAAAGTATAGATTCTTTCTGAAAAAAACAAATTATACAAATCTCTTGTTTTGTTTTTTTTTAATATATTTATATAAATATCAACAAATATATATATATAGTACTATAAAGTATTCTATAATTATTATTTTTTTCTTTTAAAAGGAAGGAATTTATTTTCATAGTTAAAAAAAATGTAATAACCTAATACCACAATTTATAAATAATAAAATCCTTAATCCAGTATTTGACTAGAACTTTCCCTGACTCTCTCACTTGTGCTACCGCTCCCGCTTCCACCCCCAAGTCCCCCTTACCATATAGCAAACTTCAAAAAGTGAAGAAGTTAAGAAATTGCAGATTCGCTTTATTTGCAGAACGAGAGAAGCAGAGATAGAGCGATAGAGGGACAGAGAGCTGGAAAAGACACACAGAGAGGGGGTTGGGGCGAAATGTCTGTTTTTGTTGTCCAATTTCAGTCGTAAATTTGAAATTTTTCATAAAAATGTCATAACAGCAATTCCAGCGACAAACGGCAAAAGGCGTGCAGAGAGAGTGAGAGGGAGAGAGAGGAGCGGAGAAAGGAGAAGAAAGGCAGATAGAAAGAGGAACAAAAGGCGGCGGCCACAAAATGGAAAAGGAAGAGCGAATATTTTGCAGCGTCGGCGTTTTTCATCTCTCGAATTTATGGATTTTTCGTAATTTCAGTGTTTTTTCTTTCGGCTATAAAAAAAAAAACAAGAACAGGCCGAGACAAATTTCAGGCTAATTTGTATAGGAAAGCACTCACTCGCGGTGCCACCGCCGACTCACTCGCCCGCACTCACACTCAGCATGAATAATGCTGGGTAATTTAATCAACAATAACATTTTGCCAAACAAAGCATAAAACACTTAAAAAAGCATTCCACTCACTCGGGGCGGCTCAAAGTAGTTGCGCTCAGCTGCGAATGAGTTCTCACGTTATAAACATGAAAATTAAGCGAGCACTAAAAACCGCACTCAACGCCAAGAAACTCACTCAGAGAGCGGAAGCAGCCGAGGCGGCCATCATGCGCTCGAGAGGGAGAGCAGGCAGCGAGCAGTTCGCTCGAAGCGTGAAATCGATGAGTGGAAGCGAGACAAGCGTATGAGTAGTGACGCTGCCATCTTTCCTATTGCCCGCAGTCGGCGTTGAGTGAGAGCCGCGTTGGCCGCATGGTTGTGTGCGCTCGAAATGAATGTCACAAACTCAGCATCCAGTTGCCCATAAGAACGCTCGCATGGCTTTTGTATTGCGCCATAAACGTTTCGCTGCTCGTAACGCCACAACGCTCGGCCTTCGCCGCGTAGTCTCCCCAGAAAACGGCAACGCCAACAGCAACAGCAACATAACCAGCGAGGAATAAATAAATCCAAATCCCATCCGCAGACAGACAAAAACTCAAGTCTCCAACGGACTCAAAAAGCGCTGCGTCGCCGCCGCTGTCTCAGTCGCTGCTCCGCTGCGGTCACTGCCTCCGCTGGCGTCGCTGCCCGCGCCGGCAGCAAGAATTACCAATTACACGAAATTTTTATACTCTTTTAAAAATTTCGTTTTATTATAATATTTATTATCGTGGCGCGCAGTAGTGTCTGCGGAACTCAGCTCCACTCTTGGCTTCAGCTCCCGATTCTCAGCGATTTCGATTCTCTCGATTCTCCGGATTACGATTGTGTTCTTCACCGATTTCGATCCGCCGGCTTATTGTCACTTAACAGTTATAGAGCGCATAAAACGCGGTACCGCATAAATAGCGATACGAACGAAATATCATGTGAAAAATCGGAAAACCGAAAAAACTGTCAAAACACTCCGTTTATAACTCTCCTTGTGCGGTGCATAAAAATTAAAAAGCCATAAAGTTGACATCGTAAAAAGGGGCCCCAGAGTTCGAGTTTGAGTTCGAGTTCGAGTTGTTCGATAGTTCTACCTGCCAAGTGTTTTATGGCATTTTAAACAAAGTAATTAAAGCAAAACGAAGAAAGCCTTTCTCCACTGGCACACACGCACACACTCGCAGACTCGATAGGTCCTAAAAAAGCCATAAAAACATACGAGTGCCATTAAAAAACAGATCGCGCGCCTATAAATCACACGTACGAAATACCGCCGGCACTTGGACCATTCAAAATTCCGCGTAATTGATGGCCGCCTTTTAATTGCTTTCACAACAAATAAACCTGGCTTACACCACACACACACACCGCTCAAACACACACAGCAGCAGCAGCTGGCAGAACAACACTCGGCTGTAACCCGAGAACATATGCAAATTTAACAAATTTCGTTGTGAATTCGCCAGTTTCGAGCGAAAAAAAGAGAACGGAAAAGCTGAAAAGCTGCTCGCCAAAAGTTCGCTAGAGAAAACCCGAGAAAGGTAAAGAAATGCAATTTCCCAATTCTCCGAAACGAGAAAGTAGCTTGAAAGTCAGGCAAAGTTTCCAATCTCTATCTAGTATCTCTTATTAACTTAATATCTATCCCTAAAAAGTTACTAACTATTTGCCGTCTTAGTCTAAACTAAACTGGGGACACTCAACCCGCCGTACTAACCCCTTTGGCATTGTGCTGGGAAAAAAAACTCTGCAAGCTGAAAAGTATAAGCAAGTCGAGGATTATACGTATATATTTTCCACTTGAGTTCTGTTTCTCGCCATCCAAAAGATTTATGTTCAGTCTAAACATATTCAATTTGGCTAATGTTCGTTTTATGTTTTCCGAGCAATTTTTATAAGCAGTATATATTTTTTATTCCCTCACCCCCGTTTCTTTTTTTGTTTATCACATTTTGAGCAACACTTTTACGATACGCAAAGTTTATTTTAGCTTTTAGTGCATTTTAATTTGATCAATTTGAGGTGATTTATATAGTGATTCCTCCGTAGTTTGCATTGGGTTATTAGGGCTGTAAAGTCAATTCAAAACGGCAGTTTTTTTTAATACAAATTTGAGACATTTAGTTGGTACTAAAGTTAATTCGATTGGGGGCAGATATGGTCATGCCTAATTATTATCTTCCTTGTGGATTATAAAGTCATAAAGATAATTGGAGATGCTCAACGGGGCAAAGAGATCTTCAGATTTATAGTCTTGAAGATTGAGTAGGTAGTAATGGGAATATTCATACGATTTGACATAAATATTTACACTATAATTTATACTACGTATAAAAAGGGTTATAAAAACAGAATACAATCTTTTACTCACTGATTAGGAACTGGTTTCTTCAGCAAAATCGTATATATATGTTTTAGTTGATTTAAATAATAGATAAAACGTCTTTAAAATATATTACAAATATTTATAATATCAAGAAAACGTTAATATCTTAAAGTTCCCTTAGCATTTTCATTAATTCTCTAAATTCTAAAGGGTAACAACATTAGATATCATATAGGACCATCTTTTGGCTCTTTTTCCTTCGCTGAATTCGCACAAAATTTGTTAAAGAATGCTTGAAATGTTATAAACCGAAATATTCAATCCAAAAAAAAAAAACATAGCTAATCTCATACCGAAGTCGAAACAACGAAAAAGAACTTGAGTGAAAAAAGAAAACAGAGAAAGATATCCGAAGATTCGATCCTCGGCCAGAGAGCAGAAAACTATGTGCAATGTCAAAATTTGTTTTCGATAGTATGCTGCCAAAGTATCCACAGTTCCAGCCGTTTATCAGTTCGCACCACCTAACCACCACCCCCCCGACTTCGTCATCTGCAGCAGTCGCCGCCGCTCTAGCCGCCGCCGCCTCCGCCGTGAGTCACAGCAACAACACCAGCGCCAGCAGCAACACCAATCACAGCAGCGGCAGCCCCAGCAGCAGCAGCAACCACAACAACGTCAATCTGAGCGGATCCGGCGGATCTCTATCGCCCAGCCAGCTCAGCCAGCACCTGGGCCACCAATCGCCCCACTCGCCGGTCTCCTCCTCGTCGCCGTTCCAGCAGCACCAGCAGCAGGTGCAGCAGCAACAGCAGCAAGTGCAACAGCATCTCCAGCAGCAACAGCAACAGCAGCAGCAGCAGGCACAGGTTCACCATCAGCAGCACCACCAGTACTCCTCCCTGTCCGCTGCCCTTCAGCTGCAGCAGCAGCAGCATCACATCAACAAGCTTGCCGCAGCCGCTGCCGCTTCGCACGGTCACGCCCATCAGCAACTGTTGCTAACGCCTCCATCGGCGGGCGACAGCAGCTGCTCCCCATCGCCGTCGGCCTCCGGCAGCTCCTCGCTGCACCGCAGCCTCAACGACAACTCGCCGGGATCCGGGGCCTCCGCATCGGCGGCATCCGTGTCCGCGTCGCATTCCGCCGCATCTGCATCAGCGGCATCCGCATCTGTAGCCGCAGCAGCCGCTGCTGCAGCCGCCGCCGCCGCGGCCAGCTCCTCGTTTGCCATCCCCACCAGCAAGATGTATCCGTACGTGTCGAATCACCCGAGCAGCCACGGAGGACTCTCCGGAATGGCCGGGTTCTCTGGACTGGAGGATAAGTCGTGCAGGTAAGTTTGAGCTCGGGGAGGCAAAGTACTCGGGGGAAACTGAAGCAAGACTTGTACATTTTTTGTTAAATTAAATATCTTTTCGTACTAGAAAATACTTACATCTTTTCTATAGTTTCTGCAAAAAGTTCTATAGGCTAAAAATAGCTAAAAATATATTTTAAATGTTTATTCCTATAAAGAATTCAACTCTCAAAAACATGAGTTCAATTAAATACTTTAATTATAAATAAATATTGGCAATAAATTCTCGAATTCAAATTTAATTTGTAATTTGCTTCTATTGAGATTTAATTATTATTAAGCCTAAGCCTCCTTTGATTTCATATTAATGCAAACTTTTATCTTTGATCTCCCATTTATGTCAAATTCAACTGCAACCTGCAACTTTAATGAAACATAAGGGAGTATTATATCGATCT
Organism: Drosophila kanapiae; assembly: GCA_008042475.1. Lineage (NCBI taxonomy): Eukaryota > Metazoa > Arthropoda > Insecta > Diptera > Drosophilidae > Drosophila > Drosophila kanapiae. The sequence continues at coordinate 492,321 of VNJM01001497.1, forward strand.
GGGGCACCCTAAGTTAGTATTTATTTTCAAACTATGACAACTAACAAATCGATCCCCTTGCCTGCCATATATTTTCTTTTTGTATCAACTTATTGCAAAGGCAGCCAGCTTCCGCTTTAAAAATAAACTAAAAGTCACCTTCCGCGAATTCATGTCGCCTGCTCTCGTTCGGGCAAGCGGAAATGCCCGTTGAAACCTTGAGTTTAAATCTCCATAAGCCATAAGCCACAAACCGCAAATCCGTTTCGAATGCGCTCTAATTATTGGCCGGGTCCTGCTTCCAGGGTACACGCGTTCAGGTCCTTGACCACCACTGGTCATTCATATCGAATGGCCATAAAGCCGGCAAATTAGAGCAGCCTGCGGTGCCCACAAGATTCGCACGCAGCCTGACCTTCCGCTGCGGCCATTTGCATATTAGTCCACTGTACCACTGTGGCTACAGTGTGCCCTGCTGTGCGCGGGCGTGTTCGAGATTAGGCGGCAATTAGAGGCGACCGCAGAAGGGGGCATGCAAATGGTCAGGGCACAGCGGCTCATTAGCATGTGACTTCTGTGACGGGAGGTGGGAGTCAGGAGTCAGAAGTCAGGGAGAGCAGGGATCACACACATGTTCTCGTGGCTAATCGGATGTCCTTCTCTCTTCCACAGCAGGTACACGGACACCGTGATGAACAGCTACCAGTCGATGAGCGTACCTGCCTCGGCCTCCGCGCAGTTCGCCCAGTTCTATCAGCATGCCACAGCCGCCGCATCGGCGGTATCCGCGGCCAGTGCCGGAGCGATCGGTGTCGACTCTCTGGGCAATGCCTGCACTCAGCCAGCCTCCGGCGTGATGCCCGGCGCCGGTGGAGCGGGCGGAGCCGGCATTGCCGATCTGCCAAGATATCCCTGGATGACGCTTACAGGTGAGTCATAAATACACATTTTTATATAAATATAAGGGAAGGCAACAACACATTATACCTTATATTCAAAATGGAAACTAAATCTGTGAGTAGTCACAATTTATGTAAGGGAATAAATCAACTTACCACGAGGAAAAAATGTTCTTTAAAATCAAAAACCGATCAGTACATATTTTTGGAATAAATCATGCCAATTACACATGGGAAAAACACATTCTGAAAGCTTTACCGGAACTATGTACTCCACAGATATAAACACATATACATTTCATCTTAAATCAATTTCCTTTTAACGATCTATGAATCGATCTTAAAGCTTTTTGTGTACCAATAAATCATGGTATATTACACAGAGATAAACAAAGTATAAAGCAATAAAGATGAATCTTCGGAAATAGGAAAATAAATTAAATAAGAAAAGATAAGTCTATAAAGGTATTATAAATGTTATCTTTAATATCCCAATATTTAATTAATCTCAGTGATCTATTAATAAATATATTAATTGTTTTTATTCGAGAATCATAATGATGTAGACTTTGTTTTCCTTCTTTCTTGAGTCAGAATATGTTTTTCTCACATTCCCGGTCATGTTTTTCCACGTGCAGTGCTCAAAATGGTTAGTTTATACCCTCGAAGCTGCTATAAACAATAGATTAACGTGGCGCAAACATTTTCCAATGGCATTCACATTTCCCGCGCCATTCCACCGCCAATTCCAATCCATAATGAACACTTTGCCGGGCACTTCCAAAGTCGTTTATTTCGCATCAGTCTTCCAGCGCGATTCGAGTCCGCATCCGAATTCGAATCCCAAAACGTATCCAAAAGCGAAATGAACGGAGAAGAGCTAAAAAGTTGGCAGTAAATAAAAATGAAAATAGTTTGAAAAATGCTCCGCTTGTCCGCCTGTCCGATTTGTAATTTAAATAGCCTCAAGGTTGCTCCGCGCACAGAAACACAGAAAAAAAGCTTGGGATGTGTGTGCCCCGCGCATACGAAATCCAGATAGAGATACTCGCCGAGAGATACAGCCACGGCTAGAGATACAGGCACCACCGATACAACTGCGAAAAGTGTATCTTTTTATGCGGCTAACGTAGTACGAGCGGACTCGCCTCCAAATTTATGTGGGTCAGCTTAATTTACGCGATCCGTTCGCTCTTTTTCGCGCATTTCTGCCTCGCCGATTTATTTGCCATTTCCACAGTGCACAAGAAATTGAACGAATTCAGTTTTCCGCCACCCGCCCGCGAGTTGAACGCCTCCTGATTAATGGCGGACAGCATATGAATAGACTGTCAATGGGCCAGAGTTATAGACTGCACAACGGTCGACGGAATAGAGAAGATACCGAGCGATGTATTTACTCGAGAATCGCTGGCATTTCACTTGAATTTATGGCCCAGACATGTGCATCAAGTCGCATGAGTAATTATCCCTTGATGGACCTGCAGACATATGCCAAATAATGGCATTAATAAACGAACGTAAGGTGGCAATTTATGAAGATCATATTTTATAAACCTTTTCAAAAAAGGGAGCTAAGAACTTACAAAATAAAATATCTTACATGGAAGAGAGTTAAACCGAATAAAACCAGTTGCCGGGCCTTTGGAAATTAACATTTTTAGCCAGATTTGGGTGTCAGCAAAGCGATAACCAGCGCTCCGATTAATCTATGCAGATTAAATATCAATTCCACTATTTTAGACCGATGAAATTATGAAAACATGCATAAATAAAGGTATTCAATACGCCCATTTGGCCGACTGGCCAGCAGATAGACGCGATTTGTTGGCCAAAACCTGTTGGTAATAGTAAAGAGCCCGGTCTGGGAAGATAAACGGTATTTCGCACAATGAAATATTTTGCATATCTCCCGCTCACAGCGCCACGGCGATAAAATTGTCAACGAGATCATAGACGACGCGACTGGCGGCGATGAAAGTAAATACGAGCATGACGCCATTATGGCAGCCAAGTGCGCGACATGTCGACGCAGCGGGCTCTCCTTCTTCCCTCCTCCTCCCCCGAAAAATCCAGATACTGTACATAAAGTTGCACATAAACTGCACATATACATACAAATATATATATATTTGTGAGAATCCCTCCTGCAAAAAGTCTGGGCGCTTGGCTTTCACTTGGCCAAGCCTGCGAACCCACCCAAAAAAAAGAAAAAGAAAGAAGAAAGAAAACACAGACCCGGACACACGAACAACTGCAACGGCGATGTTGCAACGTTTTACAGCTGAATGCTTGCCAAATGCAATTTAACTAATGAATTTTAATATTTTACGCCAAAGCGTCTGAATGAATTTTCATTTTCACATCGTTGCACCGACTGCGCCAGCAGCAACATCAACAACAATGTTGCATGTGGCGTTGGAAAAGCCAGCGGAAATTCTGGGATAACGGGAGGCAAAGGCGCGCCTGCACCTGATAATGCTGATAAGAAAGCAAAGAGGTTAACTTTTCTTAATTATCTGGAAAAGCGCAGCCCGACAAAGCATGAAAATGGCAAAAGCTTTTCCCCCTTTTCTTCTTGGGCGGCGCTGGGATATTCGCAAGCTCAGCACGTGCTGTGGCAAGATGAGGGAAAATGGCCAAAGAAAACGGGCTGAAGAAGTACACAGGCAGAAAACAATAAGAAAAGAAATAAGAAAAAAGATATTTTAGATGATATTTAAGGAGTTCAATCAGTTTTCCTAAAAATCTATTAGAAAACAGGTTTTATTTTTGGGTAACTTTGCAAATATATCTACGAGTATTTTCCATGTGTAGACAGAGCACTGCCTTGGCCAGATAAGGAACGTCTGGCCCATAAATTGTGCAATCATCGAAGCGACAAAGAAGTCTCGGCCTGCAGAATCTTGTACATATTAGAGATTGCCCGGCTGTCCGTCTGACCGTCCGTCTGTCCGTTCGTGTGTCAAATAAAGTGGCAACAACGACCAGGCGAATGCACAGAAATTTGTGTATTTTAATTAAAAATGCGCCAACGATGCCGAGCAGCTTCATCTGCTTATTAATTAGGAGGAGCCGACGACTCTGGTCGTTGCCTCTCGGTCATCTCCCCCAAGATGCTCCTCCAGCCTCCAGACGTCTGCTCCGCCTCCTCCATTCCCATACTTACCACTGAGTCGCCAGCTTCTCCTCCATCTCCGCCATCTCGTGGTCTACTTAAAGCGGAGCCGGTTCAACTGGCCAGAGGTTCACTCGGCCGGTGGTCCGATGGCCTGGCTAATTCTGCTTTTTGTGGCCGGCGCTGACAACTAAATTGAAAACGGCTCGATTGAGTGGTTTATGAAGGCTGCCATGTGGAACCTCGGGGAACTGCTGGGAGCGGTTGGGGGACATGATGTGGCCATGATTTGAGAGATCGTCGCGTCGCTCCATTACTCAGCGGGACTTGCTGGGCCTCAAGGCTGTTGGGCGAGGAATTTCGCATGAACAGCATATGGGGAGCAGCCAGACACACACACAACTCCTTAGTTACTTAAAAAAATATCAAAGAAAACCCATAAGTTAATTGTTTTCCTCTCTCTTCAATTTCAGACTGGATGGGAAGCCCCTTCGAGCGTGTCGTTTGCGGCGATTTCAACGGTAAGTACAGCAATTAACCAAAAACCCTTGAAGTTAATTCCCCGACTGACATTGAACCAATGGGTTATGGTTGGCTAAGGATTGTGGGCAATCCGTGGAATATGACGGTTTTTCTTTTTTTCGTAGAGCCTGGTCGAATGGCCTTGAAAATTATGATTTACCTGCTGCGGGTGCAGTTGTTTCTTTGCTACTTTCACCTCGGTGAACCCTTCTCGGCGAAATGCATTCGTCACATAGCTCCTGCTGTCCTGTCATAAATCCCTCAACCTCTGTACCTTTCCCTGCCACATTCAATGGACAATTGCATTGTTTATCGGAGTCATTTACCGGCAGAAAAAAGGTTTAGACATCTCAGCCGGCAACTGTTTGCCTCTATCTCGCTCTCTTGGGCTCCGTGAAAGTTGTAGCCAAAATTCCAGTCAAGTATTCGCTTGGGATCGTAAATCACCATTCGCTATCGACAGGGCCCCCCAAAATACAAGCCGCTGGTGTCCATAACAAATACCTCTAACTTGGAGTACATCTTGCCCGGTGACAGGGAGAGAAACACTCACGCGAAACTGATCGATCTGCGTTCTCCTGGGCCTCATTAAATGGCCTTTTTATGGGCGTTTTATGATCTATTTACGATTTTACGCATAGTCTTGCGCCGTGCATAACGATCGTGATGTTATGTTGTGGACTACCGAACCGATCCCCGTTTTATGGGTTCGATAATGGCGTTGATTGTTTGGCGAATCACCGCCGTATAGCGATAGCTATATGCCCCATTTAATTAGTTGGAAACACGGGTAGCCACTGTCAATTGCGGGTTACAATGGTCGGTCATTAATCGGCATTGACAGTCACATTCCCATCTAAATTCCCATACACATTTCACTCGACTTAATGGCCGCTCACTTTGTAGTTTTTTCCATTAGTTGGGCGGCCTTTGAAAAGGGCACGTAATCGCTTAACAATCAGGAAGTATACTGGGTTTATTAATTGGCTAGATAGTTAATGGTTGGTTTTCTAATTTATTGAAGCAAATTACTAGTCGATGGTTTACAGAAATACCTATATTTTATACTTATAATGGAATTATTATACTTTAAACACGACACGACCCTCTTTTATGGCTTTTAAAAGGACGTATCGATTAGGAAATGAATTCAAGCGTATTGGTGTGTATTGCGCATACGCACTGTGGCCCCGCAATGACATTAACAACTTCCCCTCACCAACACTCTCTTCTTCGTTTTCGGTGTGGCATGTAATTGCAAGCCGTTTAATTGCTCTCGAAAACATGAGCGAACAAATTGCGGCCAGTGTCCAAGCAGTCTGGCTTGTGGTCTTTCGGTCTTTCGGTCCCTTTGGCCTCCTGGTCTTTAGTCTGAAATCGGAGCAGAAGTACGTGCCACGGCTCGGCTTTAAGCTTCACAGATCGTTTGATATTGGAGCGGGTACGACTGCCCAGGGCCCGATCTCCCTTGTGCTGGCCACTGGCGATCCTCTGGTGTTTGTTTTGAAAATAAATCTCTGGCGTTGGCGTTGAGCGGAGTCATTCGGGCAATTTACAGCACTAACAGCCGCTGTTTGACAAGTAATTAGCTCACCGAGTCTCAGTTTGCCATTCTGCATAGCTTAGCTGGGGTTTTTCTTAGGCAGGGTCTAGGATTACAAGAGGCCTTAAAGGGATAGCCAACGAGAGGGGTTTTTGTCAAGTTTTATTAATAATTACTGATGAATATTCTTTATAATAATCGCTGATAACCGCTTAGATCTCTCATATATTTCTGATTATGTCAACTCAAATATATTTAGTACTCTGTTCGAGTTTCAAAGCCAGCCTTATTTATAATTTTCTGTGATATTTACGTGTCAAGATTGTAATAATACTTATAATTCAAATATTTGTAGTCCTCGCAAGTTGCTCATACAATTAATGCCTCAGTGATTTTCTAAGACAAGACGCTTAATTCAGAGAGACTATCTATTCCCTCGGGCCATGATTTATTCGCATTCCCCTCACAGCGATAACGGCGCGAATGGAATAATAAAATATATTATTTTTATTAATTTTACAAGCCATAATTGCGACTGGCGATAGTCTCGCTTGCCGGTCAATTGAATTATGGACTGTCTCCCCAGCTCTCTATGCCCCAATCTCTTTCTGAACCCTGGCTTGAACTTGTGCTGCGTCGGGAATCAGTGCAATATCAATGTTTCAATTGAATTTTCAATTCTTTCCCTGTGGCGGCGATCAATGTCACTGGCAGAGGTGCCGGCGGAGGGGCGCGAAGATCCGCCATTTCGTCGATAAGTGTTGATCCCGCTGGGGATCTGTGGGGCTCTGCCGCCTGTCTCTCCTCGAAACATGGACGACGGCTGGCAAGGGTTAATTTATGAGGCGCGATAAGCGAATTCCATTTCGTTTCGGTTTTGTTTAATTTCCGATTCCCTGTGTTTTTCTTTCGGTCTCTGTTTTTCTCTCTTTTTTTTTTGTATTTACATTTGCGGCTCCCCCCCATGCCCTGTGGCTCTCCATTCATATTCCTATCTCGCTCCAATACGACACCGTGTTATCGGCACGTTTCGTGTCGTTGTATTATTTTTTTCGTTTTTTTTTTTTCATTTCGCTCTGCGGCGGCGGAAAATTCGAAATGACACGTTTCACTGGGTTTTTTTTTCTGTTTTTCTGTTGTTGTTGTTTTTTAACTACCCCGTGCGGCTGTTAATCTGCGGTTTTAATGCCCGAGTGGTGCAAATTGGCAAAAGGGGTTTGAATTACCAGGATCAGGACGCAGGGATGCATGGGAGTGGGCGACACATCCGGCGGCAAGGACTGAAATGGCAGCCAGACTGGCGCGCGTTTTGGGCACTGGGAATGGGCCGACAGACATGTAAATTTTGGCGCAGACAAAATCAAATTAAAAGCGCACACGTTCCACAGACAATTGCCGCCTCGATTCCCAACGACCGACCGACCTCTCTCCGCTCATTTAATCAAAGTTTATTCCCCCCTAACACGCCTCAAAAAATCGGGCTCCAAAGACAACCAAAAAATAAAGTAAATTCTAGGAAACACAATCTTTAACTATATAAAGATGTACAAATAGAAAGGGCTTCTCCAATAACTTGAATTTATTTGTATTATATAAGTTCTTATTTGCTTTATTATCTATTTAAATTAATTTTCTCACAGTGCACATATGAGAATGCATATAAAAACCATCAGTAGGCAAACTTTGCGCATTTCCATTAGCTTTAATATTTAATTTACACAAAAGTTTTATTTAGATCTTACGCCGGGCGTGCGACAATTTCGCAGGTTTTCCATTTTCCGCATCGCGTGCAATGCGTGACTGCTACCATTTTTCCGCCCGACTTTCCGGTTGTAATAAATTCAAAGACAGAGAGTACTTTATATTAATTTAATCGCGAAATTAAACAAGTCGCTCGCGGCGTTGGCTAATGCACTCTTTTTTGTGTGCAAATTTATTGCACCTTCTGATTAATTGCCGGGATTACCGGATTTACGATGCAGTTGGTAGGTACTCCCATAATCGTTGGGAAATGTGAGTGGTAACGAGGTAAATGCAACTCATTAAAAGAATAGGGAGAGGAAAAGTATAGATTTAGGTATATGCCTCGGAATAAATACCTTACAATTAATTTACTGGCTGCATTGCTTGAATATCGAGGATTTCCTTCAATTTACGACATTCATTTCAAAGAAATATTAAAGAAAACCATAGGCCTTTTGGGTTTTTTAAAAAATCCTCCCCTCGTAGAACTCGTTATTCCAGTTGTTGGCTTTTGTGGGAATCCTTCCGCTCCTCTTTCTCTCTCTCCTAATGAAGCAATTCAGGTAATTGGAGTTCCTTTGCCGGAGGAGCTTCGTCCCTATACATACTATATAGTGTTGCTGAAGGGAGAAAACTTGACAGGGACGAACAATAGGGGAAATAAAACCTGTCGGTGACAAAAGACTTTCCTCTGGGATCAGCAGCATGGCAGCGCAGCATCGCCATCAGACACCATTTTCCCGAATTACTTCACCCGGGCAGCCATTAACAAAGGGCCAGCAGTGAGTGCCAGTGCGAGTGTGTGTGTTTGAGCCATTAATCAACTTTGTCAGCCACGAAAAAGCAGAAGAAGGTACAACAGAAATTCCAAAAAGGAAGTGCAAGATTGGAAACACTAATAAGCGGGCTCCGTTTCTGTGGTCTGCGGTGCCACGGCGAGTCGGGGAGCGAGCGACAATCAATTTCTCAGGACCCCTACCCAGGACCACACCTCAACAGAAGAGGGGGCACTGTGGATACACAAAGAAAAAAAAAAAGGAAAATGTAAGCTGAGTTGTGGGGAAAGAAAGGGTGTTAGGACTTGACCTCTTGTCAGATTAATATAACAAATACTTGTGAATAAATAATAGAAAAATACAAAATATTAGTTGAAGTATTGCTTTCCGAAGTACTTTTTTGCTCAGTGTACACATGAGAACTGCTACGGCTACGGGTATTATATTGAAATTTCCATCTGAGGGGGATAAGCATGAGTTATGCGCACGCCTAGGTAAATATAGAACCCGCATCGATCGATCGATGCTTTTTATACGAATTTAAGTGTCACGTTCTCATTTTGCGGGGGGAAATGGAGTGGTGGGGATTACGGGGAGCGAACGGGAGAACGGAGGGGGCGGGGGTGCTTCCCCGAATGGCGTTTTAATACGTCATCGTTTCAAGTCGGCCCACGCAATCTAAGTTATGGCCGACATCTGCCCCCAAGTTCTGCATTCGAATCGGAATCGAAATGGAGATGGCAATGGCAATGGGAATGGGAATCCGGAGTTCGTGTTTGTTTTCACCAAATAGGAATAGGAATATATATATATATATATATATATATACCCAAATATCGAGTGCGGGGACCCGTGTGCACCGAGCCGTGAACGCAGTTGGGAAAACGGGCCGAAAAAGGCAAGGAAAACCCATCGGAGGCAAACAAAAAAAAGAAAACCGAAAAAACAATACCGAAATGCGTTCGCAGTCAGAAGGCAGTTGGCTCAATTTATATGTATTTTCAATAAAATTCGATATAATGCTTGCCAAGGTTCATAGAACGACCAAATGAACTTGGGGCAAAAAAAAGGAGAGAAAAGCAGCCAATGAAGGCAATCAATTTCAATTCAGTTTCCTCGCCTTTCCTTTCCCAAAAAAATAACGCCAAAGCCAATGAGGCGTCCAAAGGGCAAGACGAGGCCAATTGCAGTTATGTTACTGCCACGAAACCTTTTTCTCTACCCTTTATCTTTGCCGGATTGGGTAGCTTAGCTGTGCAGACACAATACTATATGTTTTGTGGGATTTTTGAGTGGCCCTTGGGTGGCCCAGGAGTAAATAAAATGAGCCAGTGCTTCACAGAATAATTTATCATATTTATTAAGGGGTCATTAACAAGTTATTCCTTTAATGTCTGCCGGGATAATGGAAATTTTATCACGAACATTGAAACTAATATCCGTTTGAATAACTTAACAATGTAATCGTAGAAAAATAATTATAGAACCAATAATTCTGATTATATATATTGCGTAACTTCGAATATAATATATACCTTTATTGTCCATAAATATATCTGAAAGATAGTATTAAATACAGGCTAAGTTATGTCTTAAATGGAAATTAAGCACAGGGTACATTTGATGTTAGTTTCCAATTGAAGTTTCGGCTCCCTCATTGCCATTGCCCTTTGTCCTCTCTTATCCTCCGAAAAACAACGAAGCCAAACAAAGGAGCCAAAAAGTGTTGATGAACCCAAAGGCCACCCACGAAACTCAACTCAGGCTACACTGGGCTACAGATACAGTTACAGTCAGGGATACAAATAGCTCCCAGCTACAGATACTTTACGCGAACAAATAATTCCACTCACATAGAGAGAGAGAGAGAGTCGCTGCGGCGCCACTTCATTGTGATCATTGAATGGCCGTTGATTGTGTCGCATCGATTCGCGGCGATTTTAATCGCAAGCGACGCACATTAAACGCCTTTCATTTGCAATTAAATTGCGGCTCACAGACATAGGCATAGAAGAGGCGCAGATACGCAGATACAGAAATGGGCGGGTTCAGATACAGTCCAGTGGGCGGAGTTGGTGCTCGACTTGCGGTCAGTTGGCGCGACACGTGTCCCCGGGAAAATTCAAGAACGTGGCTGAAGTGCCCCGGAACAGACGCCGTTTGCAAAAAATCTTGCGGATTACCAATTCTAGACGCCTAATGCCATTTATAGGCCATCGCAACAAATGCTCCACAGCTGTCCGTCCGTCCCAAAATTAGTTGAGCTTTCCCTCTCCGCCCGGAACTTGCTCTCCTCGTCACCATGTCCCTGTCTCTCTCTCTTTCTCTTTTTTCCTCCCTCTTTCCGGGTGGGCCGAGAAATTTATTGGAACCACTTCGGTGCGATGGGGCTAAATGGGGGGCCAAAAAGAGTCTGATTTTACCGGCTTCCTTTTGGCAAGACTTTCTGTGAGTCAGTGGCGCCGTCAGAGGGGTTATTTTAAGGATTTTTAGAGGGGTTTTTAGAATATTATATAACATATACCAATTATTAGCTATTAACTGGTTTAGAATTTGCTTTTCTTTAACAGATTTCTTTATAATTTGTTATAACTTAGATTCCCCCAAAGAACCCCCTTAGCGTGCGCCCTTGCCAAGCTACTTCCCCCCTGATCCCCTCGGAAAACATCCATTCTGCGGCTGGCTTCTTCCGTTTTCCCTTTTCACTTCTGGCCATATATTTTTCACATTTATGTCGGGTATTTTGTCTTATCACACCCTCGTGTTTGCAGTGCGTGCAAAAAATGCCTTCGCTGGCGGTGGTAGGGGGCGTGGCAGAGTGGGGGGGCGGTGGGCTGGGAAGGTTGTACCGCCAACCACCCACGAGATTAAAAATGCCATAAAGACAGTAAGGGTGAATGGCTCTAATGGCTGCCGTTGCCGTTATTTGCCATCCCTCTCGCTCGCCCTAGCACCCTGTGCAAAAAAAAAAAGGAAAAGCGGCGAGAAGGAAAACGGGAAAACGGAAAAAGGAAAGCCGAAAAACTCGGGCTGTTACCAAGTTGCCATGGCGCTGCTCCAAAGGTTCTGTGCGAGAATTAAGGGCTGTCTGCACTTACCGGAAAACAGAGCAAATATCCGAAAAATTCTAACCAGATAATGCGAAAAACATATGAGAGTATCCATTACATTCGATATTTCGGCGATAAGAAGGGTTTGTCCTATGATATATGGCTACGAAACAAGGGTTTGATTTCATAAAATTGTTATTTGATCATTAGGAAGACATTGTTCGAAAATAAAGGAACTTTTTCTATATTTTTGTACCTTTTTTAGGCCATTTTGTAAAGTCAAGAGACTTAATACAATTTATCATTTACATTTCTATATTTGTCCATGATTTTAAGCTCATAGAATATATTTCAATGGGAAAGTATTCAAGAATTAAGCATCGTTATTGTAAAATACTTATAATATGTTTTTAAATGATGCCACAAACTATATTTATTACTTTTAACCCTGAAAACCCCATTAAAAATCGCCTTAACTTAAGTTTACAGTCTGCGCAGTCCAATTGCAATTAACAGGCAAGTCTTGTTAATTTTTTCCCTGACTATTTTCCATCTTATTGCCTCCGACACAACATCCTTTGTGGGCATGATACAGTTTTAATTGCAAACTCAGATAGACCTTTCCTCTGGTGGCACCACTCCTGGTAGCTTCCCCTCTGCCAGCAACTCGGAGTAATTCCAATAATGGCGTGAAATATTTGATGAGAATATATTAATCCCCCAGGAGTCAGGAGTATTTGCAACATTTGCCGGGAATTTTCTTCGCTCTCCGAACAGACAGCGACAGCTTGCCATATATTTTCCAAGATTAAGCACACAATTAGCAGTCGGGCGGGGTGAAGAGACAGGAATAAGAGAGTATGGCATGGGGGGGGCGTGGCAGATCTGATAGCACAGACAACAACACTGCACATAAATTGCAGAGGAAGCATCCCCCGGCGCAGGCTCTGCCACTGCCAGAACAACAACACCACCCTCATCCTCATCCTCTTAACCTGCCTCCCTGCGCGACTGATTAAATTTAAATAAATTTAATAAACATAAATTATTTGCAATGGCAGCCAGGAGCCAAGACGAGCCAAGCCGAGCGGCTCTTGCCACCCCCAACGAGACGAGCATGAGCGCAATTTAATGGCGCCGCTTACCTGCCCCACCTCCGCACAGCCCACCACCCCCTTGTGCTCTTCAGCTTCGCCCCCATGAAAAGTGCGACTAAAAGCCACACAAAGGCGCCAGATGTTGCCCGTGAGCCTTGTCAGAACAGCGTTTAAGCGGCTTTTCTTTCAAAGTTTAATTAGTCTTCGTCGCTCCACGAATTCCGCGCATTTGCATATCCCAAGTGCTGTGGGGAAAGAGGGGGTTCAACTTCGAAGGGGGGAGGAGACCGCTCCCTGGGGATGGCTCATGATTTTACTCGGGAACATTGCAATTTGCGCTAAATGCTGGAAAAGATCGCCTCCGCAAGACACTGAGTTGTGGTGCCTCCAAAAATTGTTGAGCCATCACAAAAAATACATTCCCCACTTCAATTCATTGTGAGTGTGATGGTATATATCTCTTCGGGCATGTTAAATGTCTGCCGTTTGTTTATATATCTTTCAACATGCCATCCGGGAAGTTAGTTTCGAAAATTCATACCAAATATAAACAAATCAGCATAAAACATACGCGCAGCCAGTGAAATTTCTTCTCTCTCTCTCAAAAAAGAAACGAAGAAAAAACGAGATAAATATACGATAGCATAAATATGCGTACACATTTCAGAATACAATTCATACATCTACGGATATGTATCTTTTCTTAAAGTGATGCAGGGAATCAAAAGGAAACATAGAAGTGTTACTTCCAAAAAAGTATAAGATCAGCCATTTTAGGGAAGTCATATTTATAGTTTATGTTGTCTTTAAATGAGTTATTTCTTAATAAATATCTTTATCTTAACTAAAACATAATATAGCATCTAAAACTCTTTTTATATTAGAATGTATATTTATTTTGAAGTTATCCGTATTATTTCTCACTACAACAATACTAAGACTACAAAATTCAAACTATTTCATTCAGAAAACCACGACTTTCTTATCTAAAAGTTATAACAATAAAAAGTCACATTTAAATTGTCAATGCCCGGGGGTCTGAAGCAAAAGGCCGCTGCGCTAGATCAGCATTATTTAAATATGCCCCCAGACACTCCCATAAACTAACCAGAGAAGCCCCACGCGGTTTCTACAAAATTCCACTCAAAGACAAATACACAACGAAATTTGCGCGCCAAAAGTCAACAAACACAAGCGGAAAAAGAAGGCCGGAGGCGGGAAAGTTTTTTTTTCAGCTCAAATGGTCAACAACAGCAAAATCAGGGAATTTATGTATTTGCCGGCAAACAGAATACGAGTGTAGCTAGGAAATCCAAATCGAAATTCTAACTAATTGCCAGACTGAAATAACAAGTAGAAGAAAAGCAACCGAGCTGCCACAAGCACGCCACAATGTTTCTAAAGTTCTTTGTCAAACGATATGTAAATTTGTTTATTATTTACCAAAACGAAAGGGAAAATGGGAGCCAAACACTAAACACGAAATACTCGTACCCGAAATGTTTGTTTATTGTACAATTTTGTGTCGCTTGATAAACAAGAATTCCGAGTCCCCGCGGAACCACTTTCGAATGCACACACAGATACGCACACACACACTCGCATAGCGGCACTCTGGGGCAAACTATGGCGCTTTTTACCGCCCCCTCGCCGCTCCTCACAGAGTGTGTGACTGTGTGTGTTTGTGTATCTTTATTGTACGCTTTGAATTGTTTTTATGATTTTTATGTCATCATAAGTTTCAGTCTCTGCGCTGTTTTTTTTTTTTTTTTTTTGTTCAGCGTCCCGTTTTCGTATGTTTCTGCGCTTATTTATACNCCTGTTTTTGTTTTTTTGTTTTTTTTTTTTTTTTTTTTTTGTTCAGCGTCTCGTTTTCGTATGTTTCTGCGCTTATTTATACGCGCCGCTGTTTATTGAACAATTACGTTTATGATTATTAATATTTTTAATTGTTAATGTCATTGTTATAGACGCTGTCCCCGGTTTTGGGCCATAACCATTCCCATTCCCATTTCCATAACCATTCCCATTCCCAACCCATTACCATTACCATTCAGAGTCGGCGCCTTGGGATGATATTTCCCGGCCTGTTATTTTGTCACCTCTCGCATTCTCTACTATATATTCACTCCGTCGATCCCTAGAATAATATAGCCCCTTCGATTGCTCCATTTTGGCGGACAACGCCACCGCGTCTGAAATTTCCCGCGTTTCGGGGAAACAGAAACAGATTCCTGGCCGGCCTCAAGTCTTATTCCGTTTTGTTTACTGGCCGCTGCCGCTTCAGTCAATTGCAGCCACGATTTATGGCGCGCTAATTGATTTTTAATTGGAAAATGGTTTTCCTTAGCAATTGTGCAACGGACCGGTTCGACGGGCAAAAAAAGAAATACGTTAAATACAACCTCCAGACAGCCGCTTAGCGCTTGTCAAGTCTATCGAAGCTCTTTCAGCTAGTTTACCGATTAGTGCGCAATCGAAAGTCATCAAATCGGAATCAATTATGGAAATTTTGAATAGTTTATTGCAAGAGTTTGCTGTTTAGTGTGGATTAAAATAAAACTAAAAGTTATTTACATTTATAAACAAATGCTAATATATATTGTTGATTAAAAATAGCTCTTAAAGTGAGTCATGCATATGCCAGAGTAAATAAATAAATAAAACGACCTCGATGAGCGATTTGTTTAGATTGGGAAATAGTTTAATTCAAATATTAAATCTTTTTTTATTTTATATATAATTATGTGTATTATTTGCAAACAAAATAAATATTTTATTTTGAGATTAGCCTTTTACCGAAATGTTATAAGATTTATTTATTTTAACAAGTTTTCTAATAGATCTATGAAGAATCCTAACTTACATTTTTTGATATAAGGCCTTCCCTCAATCAGAATATTTTCAAATAAATTTCAAAAGGCTATTAAAAGGCATTATTAAATTGTCATATTGTTACCTCTATAAATAATTTCGTTCTTTCGACTAAACCTATTCGATTAATCTTAAAAAATAACAGAGTAAAGATCGGCTTAACTCTACATTGATACCAATAATATTTTCCATATTTTGAATGAATTCCTCGCTGCTGGAAAGATCATTGAACTCGGAAAGGTCTCCCACAAAGTCGCTCTCTGCGAGACTCACTCGAAACCCGAATTGAAAACGCCGATTTTCCATTTTTCCCAAGCGGATTTAAGGCTTTTCGAATGCGTTTTTTGAGTGAAAATGCGGCGGCGTTGGAAAATCAATAACAAAGTCTATGACTCAATGTGTGTGAGCTCTCTCGCGCTCTCTCTTTCTTCTCCGCGCGACTCCACGTGTGAGTGCGCTCACTCTTGCGCCCACTTCCTCTCACCAACGTTCATACCGGTTTTGCCTGCGC